>BLKM01003955.1:0-185358 GCA_013340265.1 Coptotermes formosanus | reverse complement strand
TCTCGATTTCTCTAACATTTCTTTGCACTTCTTTGGTAGGTCTATTCCCTCGGTTTCCTTCTCATTGTATTCTTTTCCCTTTACTTTTCTTTCTCTACCTAATAAAGCCTTCCTTATTTTCGTTCATCTTTTCTTCATCTTTTTTTCTTACCCTCTTGTTTCTGTCTTTCTTTTGTGGCTTCCCTTTACGTCTTTTCTCTCTGTTTCCTTCGTCAGATGCAGCTTCATAAGAAGAAACATTTGGGAAAGTGTTGTAATATTCAGACGGAAAAGAAAAGAGTTACATTTGACGTACCACAGAGGCATATATTACTATTACGCTATTATTTGATGTGAAGCCCTACAACTTGGTGGATAGGCACCAATGTCTCCGTCGAACCTACTGTCGCCATGTTCACTGGAGATTACAGACGCAGGAGTTTCCTCCGAAACGTTGGTACCTTTCTGCAAAACTACACTGAATAGCATAACAAAGCCCGTTATCGCAAAAACTGTCTATTTAACTTCCGTAAAACATGCAACTTCACGAAGCACGCTGTAGAAGTTATGCTTTGCATTTTAAGTACCTACTTCAAGTCTCTGATTGGGCAAATCCCATCGTCCTCTACGGCTCTGCATACATGACGGGAGTTTCTTCACTTACTTAATCACTCTTCGTTTCCAATATTATTTTGATGATCTCTGACCTGAAAACCTACGTCACATGGCATTCCTAATACGGATGCCAATTGTGCCCACCGCACCAGTTTGATGCAAATGAAGCGCACATAACAAGTTGAGGATTTCCCTGCTCCAGTGGGCTTAACTTTAATCGAAGTGAGGCGTTTAAACGTCTCGTGTTTCACAGAATGACAGAGAAGCTATTACATAAAGGAATAAATTCGTCATAGATGAACGCCAGTTGTGGATAGTATGGCTAAGATAGGGGTGTTTCCTGCTTCCAGCCCTATAATCGACAGATGGAGAAGTCTGGGGGTTGTTTTACGTCTGTACGCTGGGTGAACAGTACAAATCTACAGGGAATTAACTGCTGGTGTCTTTATTATGGAGTGCAAACAGCTACAGTGCATGCTACATCGACTTAAGCGGCACTATAATTACAGTATGTTCCAGCACAAAGTAGCCAGGAAGATATCACGGCACCACTGTAAGTGCACATACATGTACACAGGATATGCGTTTTTCGCCTGTCAGAGAGAGTTTTTAGTCTCCTCGCCTCCTCTGTTCGGCTAAGTGAAGGCTGAAATGCAACTGATGTGTCTGCAGACGTTCTTACCGCGGAACGTGTTTCCTGTTAATGAGGAAAACCCCTCAGCGGGGACCATAACCAGAATCAGGACTGTAAATGGTACAGTTCATTTGTGTGCGAACAAAATTCCCCTATCCTGCAAAATCTCACAATGTAAGATGCTTAGAAGCGGCGTCTTTCCAAAGGAAAAATTTCTCATTCGGTAAGGGAGAGCTCTAAAAAACCTACGGGAAAACATCTGCTGCAAAACGTCTGAAATTTCTTATACAAATTCTATAGTCGAAAGTCAAGCCGTAGGTCAATGTCATAAATTTTAAAACTCTGGAGGCTAAAAACATAGTGGAAGTACCTTCCTGTCCAATTCTATACCATCTAAAACAGCAACGATTTTTCAGAAGGTTTCCAGCCTTCACCCACTTGTCTTTCTGAAGATCAGTATGGATCATTGATGGAATGATACTGACAGGGGAACAATCAAATTATTCAGGCACAAACATGTCCCATTGCCACGTCTTTTACCATCAATCTAACACGGAATGGTCTGGGATAGAACCCGGTCATCCATGGTGACGGGCCGGCGACCAACCAACTGCCTGAGCCATTGCCACAAACATACATAAAAAACGTATATATATTTATATTCAATTCGCACCTCACTGAGAACTAAGTGTATTAAGAAGACCAATCAATAAACATTATACAGGCAAATTGTTGTTGTTGACTGTACGAATCATGCGGAATATAATATAAATACACTGTGAGGGCACAATGCGGGAGGTTTAGTGTTGAACCTGGCTGTACACGTACCAACCACTAGGCTTCAGAAAGTTAAATGTCAGACCTCAGTCACTCACAGCGGCAAATATAAAGATTATGGACTCACGGATTTTGACAGCCTGGAGTCTGGTAGATAGGTACCAAGCATCGAGACAGACCATGAAGATGTATCCAGCATGTCCTCCGAAACGTCGGTATCTACCAAAGTGCACGGCGTAACACGCCAGAACATCGTAATGTTGACACCACCATAACAACCTCACATCTCAAAATACTTCTCAATTTTGTTGACAATTTATTTTTCCACAATGAGGCATATAAGTATCCACGCCTGTAGCAGAATTTGTGTACACAGCATAAGACAATATAAACCAAATTAGCCAGGATAGCTCAGTCAATACAGTGATCACGTTTCGGACTGAACATCCAGGAAATCGGGATTCGATTCCCGGCAACCTCTTCGATAATTCTGTTCTCTACACCTTGCAGACCGCCGCTGGGACGTGCCTAGGCTCTGCGCTCTCGGGTAGAACGGCCAAGGATAAAGAAGCTGATCACCCACCTCCCTGCAGTGCCAAGGTTAAGAATGCGTAAAGATCTCTCTCCACTCCCCCCATACGTCTTCACGGCGCGGTCATTAGTAAGCGCATTGAGAACTCCAACTTCACCTTTGCAATTTAATAAAGTAAAAGATCAAATTAAGTCCGGACGAGGGGAGTCTGTGAATTTGTTTGTGTCATCTAGGTCACTTTACCATTAACAAGTAGTCTCAGTTAGTGGTGAGTGCATTGGGGTATTTAACATAGCGGGGGGTTGGACTTTTCGATATATTAGGGTGCAGAGTACAGGGGCATCGGGATAAATGAAGCATTTATCAGCTCATGACGTACTTCTGAATTCCCCTCCCCATTCAATACACATCAATGTTTTATTTAAGGGATGGCTAGCTTTTTTTATTTGCCAGGGAAGGGATCAGACAGATGTGTTTAAGTACACGGCAGAATAGATGGGAGGAGTGGATGGACTGACCTCTGCTGGCTTTTAAACAAACTAATGACCGACCCATCACCTTAATTGCTCAAATATGAGTGATTGAGCGCAAGGCTTGGGGGAAGGAGACCGAGTATCACACCCCTGAAGTAGCGTTTCACAGTCAGCGTGCCGCAATGTTTGTAATTTGAACGAGACTACAAACTGACAAATACGTACTTATCAGAGTACACACGATGGTTTTATATATTACGTCATCGCGTGGACTGGAACATTTTTCATGACTTCATGCTTCCGCGGCGACGTTGATGAGATCTGCGCTGTTCTCGGATATTACGCAGCGTCGAGCGGAACTTCTTTACCGACGTTTCGGGACAACGTATCGGTCCCATCTTGGATTACTTCACCCTGGAAGATGGGACCGGTATGGTGTCCCGAAACGTCGGTAAAGGATTACCACTCTAAGCTGCGTCATATCCCAGAAGAGTGCAGATCTCATAGTACATTTTTACCCACGCTTCGGAGGTTTTCTACTAACATGATTATATTGGCAACAGGTTTAAAACGTCGCTACATATAGAGCGCACTACACGGCGTCACATCCCAAGAGACGATTGCCTTTACAGTCACCGCTGTGGTAGCCACATTATATTTGTCACAGACGGCCCTTCTCCTGATTAAACACTTACAAGTTAATTTGTTTCTCGTCTCGCACTTTGGCATGCAGGCCCTTCTACTCGTTCGACAACTGTTACTTTCTATCCTGTGGCGCAACAAAATCGGGCCTAGAAAGTCTCCTTTTGGAGGTTTGTAGATCACACCCAGACACACACCACAGTCGGTAGGACTCCTCTGGACGAGTGATCAGTCCGTCGCAGAGACCTCCACCTGACAACACAAAAACACTCACAAGAGACAAACATCCATGCCCCCGGTGGGATTCGAACCCACGATCCCAGCAAGCGCTCGGCCGAAGGCCCACGCCTTAGACCGCGCGGCCACTGGGATCGGCCGACAACTGTTACAAGTATGTTAAATTATTCTACGAAAATTAAAATATTTGTATAAGTCCAAGGCATCAGAAATTACGCAACAGAACAGAGTGAGCCAAAAGGCCCTGTTAACCTATCATACAACCGTGGAAACCGCCTTATTCTTAGTATTATGACGGATGGTCGCCAACTCTCCCTTCCACAAGCTACGTCATTTCACTGTTGTATTGTTGTAATATTAATACTAAGAACGAGGCGGTTTTATCCTTTGCAGTAGCGCGCACAGTGACTTGTGGCTCACTCTGTATATACCCCCGTATGCTTACACACAGCTACACGAAAGACTCCACACGTTTATTAAATCACAAGTCCCAGCACTGCGTTCACTAGACCCAGCTACTGGTTCCCATCTCATCCAGACCACACCTCATTCCTTTAACAAAAATTACAGTAGCATATTATAAAACCACCTATAGCAATGAGTTTAAAATTTGATATTTCTTTGGGGCCCGATACCAGTTTTTAGGCTCCTTAAGTTCGATAATTTATATTCTAGCGCTTTCTGCATGCTATATGACCCGCCCATCAAATCCTCCTCAAAGCGATCACCCTAACAACAGCAGTAAATACAGTACAATATAAAGCCTCTGACGTGCAATTTTCTCCATGTTCCGGTTGTTTCCGCCCCCTTATGGCCAGACACCCCACTCAGCATCCTGGTCACATTCTCAACCTACAGCCTGAAACTTCACACTCATAAAGTCACCAGCATTATGCAAATATTTTATTCGTTGTAAACGACTTTAAAATGCTTTGTTTTCCACATGTGTTTACGCATTTTGTTTAAATGTTTAAAAACCTTTTAATTGATTCCTCATTTCCTTGTTGCAGCTTTAACTTTCAGGCAGAAATAAACTACTTTACAGCCACTGACATCGAGGTATAAACAGGAGGCGAAATTAAGGAAACAGATGGGGAAACGACTTAAAATAAAGGGGAGAAAGGGAAAAGGAAAAGGGAACACAGACCTATACAGATACGAGAAGGGGCACAAATTTATAATTATGGCTTCTATCCTAATCAGGGGTGTGTTCCAATGTAGACACTTCCAAACGTCTTTCAGAGACAGATCCTACGATATTCAATTCCGACCAGTTTGATAAATAGCCACCAATGTTTCAAAGAAGCACGCTGCTTCCATCTTCGGTGTAGAAGATGGAGTTAGCAGGTTTCTCCGAAGAGTTTGATGCCTGTATACCAAACCCCATGCCGAGCCCAGTGGCCGTGCGGTCTAAGGCGTAGGTCTGCAGCCGTTCGCTTGTGGGGATTGCGGGTTCGCTTCCCACCGGAGGCCTGGATGTTTGTGTTGTGTTTTTTTTTTTTGCATAAGGATAATAATATGGAACATAAGTGACTTGAAGAAAGAGGGAAGGATTCAAAGGTACAAAATGGATCAGAGGAACAAACAGGAGAGAAAAAAATCCGACATGGCCAACATATACAAATAATCCAGCCGGAGGGCATGGATATCTGTCTCTTGTGAGTGCTGTGTGTTGTCAGGTAGAGGTCTCTGCGGTGGGCTGATCCCTCGTCCAGAGGAGTCCTATCGAAAGTGGTGTGTCTGAATGTGAATGTGAAGCCGCGACAATGAGGCCCTGGCCTTCTGGGGGCTGTTGCATCATGGGGAAAAAAAATACCAAACTGCATGGCGCTAATTACCAGAAGACCGTCATTTAAAACAATTTATCGTTGTGAAATAATCACATCTCTGAGTTCTCGTTACGTGTTCTTTGCATAGAGCGCACAAGACAAACGTAACCGACGGAGTCTGCGGCCGCCCGCACGTTCATATCGGTCAGATATAACACCTATATATTACATCAAGATAATCTCAAACTTCGTCGGTTTTCTACAAAAGAAGACAGGAGTACGTGTACACATATACTGTAAGGCTGAGAAGTGTTCGAACTTTGCATCCTGGATTTTTCACAGGTGCCATACACGCATCACGCAAACGGCGTGAAGAAAACACTGACAGCTGAATAGGAAGGTTACATAACAACGCGAATCCCGAGAGGTCCCTTGCATTGAGGTCTTCCAATCAAAAAATTGTAACATTTATTATCTTATTTTGTGTACTTGCTGTCCCCCCCCCCCCCCACCACAATAATAAATTTAGGACAGTCACGTAATGAATTTTCTCATTATAAAATTTTCTGTGTCCCTGTTACTTTCTTCCTCTTAAATTCAAATACCTACTTCAACGCCCAGGTCTCAAACTCCCTCACCTTTCTATTTCCTTTAAATTCAGAAACCCAGTTTCACATTAATACATCAAATATTCTGGTTCTATGCGGTTTGATATCTGTAGTGTATATACCTTCGCAACACAGGGTTCTTTTGTGCCCTAAATCAACCGATGCTGATAAGGTATCAAACCCTGTAAAGAACATACTTTGACAATGCGTATCTTCCCCTCTGTCTGTACATTTATCAGCGCTTTGTCTTTGGTCTATCCATCCATCCATCCATCGATCCATCCACCTGACAAATCTTATTTATTTAGCGACGCATGCAACAACTCACGCCTACAACGTGAAATATGATTTTATACATATCACGCCTAATTTCTAAGTAAGCAAAATAACTCACAAATGCAAAATTTAAGCTCCGTGAATAACATTCAGTACGAAATATCGTGTCCTCAGCCCACTTCAGTGTAAGAAATTAGCGATGAACAAATGTTACCAGTAGTGTTTCAGTGCGTAAGAAACGTACAAGTCGCCAGAACCAGACCTTTGTTGCCGTAACGGTGTAACTTGGTGTTTGTTTTAGAAACCCGAGCCTTTTTCTCATCTCTGTTCTCCTTTCTGGCACTTCCCCTCTTCTCCCTTCAGCTTGCGGTATAACTAATTGCCATCTGACGTTCAAGCAGTGTTCTCTTCTTGCTCCGGATGAAAATTCCCTCCTCCTCATAATAATTTTCAGAACGCTATTAATTAGTCTGATGTTTTCAAGTGGTTTATCTGAAGGGGACTTAATTAAATAGTCTAACAGCTAAGTAATTACATCCGTAGTTGCTTCTACAGCATAGCTACGTTTCAATACGACCCTGAAGGGTAGGGACTAGTACAGCATGGAACTGTTTATCATGCAACTGAGCTGTTGGTGGCAGTTCGTAATTACAGTATGGCTCAACTTCCAATAAAACATACGGCGCACTGTCAAGGTACGAAACTTACGCAGGTAATACGAAAATAAAACGTTCATCATATGAGTATCACCCAGATCTATACAGTGCTCAGTGACGACTTCACTTCCGACTTCAGTGGTTCGTAATGCTTTTCGTCCTTGTACTTCCCCTCAGGCCGTCTAAAGTCACCGCGCCTCTTTACTTCTTCAGTAACATTTATTTTGTGTTCTAAATTACAACACTTTGTTTGTTTAAAAGGGATCAGTGTCAAATTTTAAACTGGTTGTAATACTAAAGAGGGGACACGTGTTGGTAGAGGTACTGCGCTACAAGCCGGAAGGTGGCGGGTTCGATTCCCGATGGTGTCATTGGAAATTTTCATTGATATAATCCTTCTGGCAGCCCTACGGCGCTGCGGTCGACTCAGCCTGTAATAAAAATGAGTACCAGGAATATTTCCTGGGAGCGGGGGGGGGGGGGGGTAAAGGCGGCCGGTGTGGAGGGCTGATAACCTTACCACTTTCATACGCAAATTTTCTGGAAAACTGGGAGACTAAACTTCCTGAAACCCCGAATACCTGTCCAGGCCTGCGTAGGGATTGTTTAACAACACTACAGTCCAACAAGAAGCGCAAAATATATCAGAAATATATAACTGCGAAATTATAAATTTGCATATGAAAACATTAAGCATTCAGATTAACATTACTCAGGCCTATTCGTCAGGCGAGGGGATACCTGGGCACAGCACCGACACTCATACAGCTTCCATCCGTGCAGCTTGTAGCCCGCTAGGCTGTATCTCATTACTTCCAATTTCACAGGAAAAGCAGAGACTTTTATTTTGATTTGACTGTACTAGTTGTAATGAGGGTAATGTTGGTAACCTTGTTATTCAACAGCGCTCCGGCTAAATGTTATTTTATGACCAGCGAACTCCACAGCCCTATGCCATGATGGGTAATACTCTGTAATGTTAATGTCAGTCACCAATAAAAGCTACCGGAATTGTTTCCATGTTGGTTATTTCACCAATTAATCGCTTATAATAGAGGAATGACCAGCAGTGTCCAGTGGATTTAGTTGCGATGTGAAAATCCCTCACATTTTGATCACAAAACAGAATTTGTCTTTAAATCCTATAACGCATCGACGGAGGGTTTATATTAAACAGTTTCAATGTAGCTGCGCGCCGCACACAAATTAATGAAAGCTATACTGCAGAACTTAGCGCAGCAAATTGGCCCAAAAAGCCAGCTTCGCGGAACGTTACAACTTGAATTGGACGTTTCAGAAATCAATTGTTCGTTGACTGTGAAATTTAATTGAAGGGCTCTGTGCTCTGAAATGTGACGCCATATAGACCCGTAGAGGAAGCTGTTGCCTCCATCTTCAAGGCAGAAGGGCTTTCTGGTACCCTTTTGCCTTGCTACACAGCATCACCAACACAGAATTTCGCACTCGAGCCTGAGAATCTCAAGTATCACTTAGTAATACTTTTACTTTTATGCGCTGTTTGCACATGCTGCACAAAATGAATGCACATAGGAGGTCTCTTCTACGTCATCTGTTCACACGTTTCTTCCTGCATTTTACGCGTTAACCCTTTAAAGACGAAGAGTATCTGTTTTATATAAGGACTCGGTGCGTACCGCGCTGTAAACACTCTCCACCTCAGTTTAAAAAAAAACAATCATTTGGTGACGTGTCAGGTAAAAGTTGCAGATTGTTCCCAGATAAGTACAAAACACACAAACGCAATGTGAGCACCATGGGGAATTAACTAAAGTTAAGCCTGGTGGTACGTAAAGTTACCGCTAGGCTTTAAAAGGTTAAAGGTTCTATTACAGTCAAATTGATGGTTAGGAGCTTCTACATTAAAACTTCCGTGCAATTTACTTTTGGCCCAACTTACCTGATACGTTATACGCATCCCGAATTCAAGTTAAGAAACTTCTCAATAAACATAACGTACGACACGATTAGCTATTTCACTCCCACCTAAAATAGTTTCGTTTCGCAGTCCTTCCCTCTTCTACCTACTCACAGTAGGTGTCGAGGTTGTTTATTTTCACTTGATCACACTCAGACACACCACAGTCGGTAGGACTCCTCTGGACGAGGGGCCGGCCCGTCGCAGAGACCTCTACCTGACAACACAAGCACTGTACAAGACAAACATCCATGCCCCCGGTGGGATTCGAACCCACGATCCCAGCAAGCGCTCCTCCGCAGACCTACGCCTTAGACCGCGCGGCCACTGGGATCGGCCCCGCCTAAAATATTTTTGGCGTAATACAGCCCACACCCACACACCGACATAGAAAACATTAGTACTTTATGACTGTGTGTAATGGAGAATCTGTATTTTTAGCTGCTCTGTAAGGCGTAGAAGTGGCTAAATTTACACTGTGATAACTGCACCGTTAATCACCATTGTAAAAAGAGCAATACAGGCCTACGTATGAATATGAAGTGTTATTCATAATGTTAAATATGCAGTGTAATATCAGTACTATTATTTAAGTATGTCAACAATAGCCATTCATTGCTTTCTGCAGTGTAAAGGTAAAGGTAAAGGTAAAGCAATCCCATTACAGGCCTGGACGGGTCCTTCGGGTTCCAGGAGGTTGAGGCTCCCAGATTTGAAGACAGTCGGCACATTAAGGTGGTAAGGTTGTCAGCTCTACGCACCGGCCGCCTTTACCCTCTAGAAAACATTCCTGGTACTCATTTTTGTTGGAGGCTGAGTCCATACCAGAGCCACAGTGCGGCCGGAAGGATTATGTCAGTGAAAAATTCCAGTGACACCATCGGGAATCGAACCCGCGACCTCCGGCTTGTAGTGCAGTGCCTCAACCAACTGCGCCTAAAACTGTATATAGGCAAATTTTTAGAGTACTTCCTGAATAACTTCTACCTTTCGATTTGTGTATTTGCTTTTTCAACGTATTTCAACTTCCGTACTTCGAATGTCATCACTCAAAATGTGTTTTGCAGGACATGTTCCGCCGTCTCATTCATTTAACCTTTTAAAGCCTAGCGGTAACTTTACGTACCACCTGGTTTAATATTCAATAATTCTACGTGGTGCCCACATTGCGTTTATGTGTTTTGTACGGATCTCAGAACAAACAGCAACTTTTGCCTTATAAAACATTAAGAGATTGGTTTTTATAACCGAAGTGGAGAGTGTTTACAGCGCGGTACGCACTGAGTCCTTATATAAAACAGATAGGCTTCGTCTTTAAAGGGTTAACACTGTACGTTCTTCTTCTTTCAGCGTATCCTCATTTCACTGTTTCTCTAACTTTATCGCTTCAACTTGTCTCAGAAATTCAGACTGTGGTTTCGGTAACAGCGCGCAGGGACGCTGGAAGCGGCAGGATTCTTCTAAACGTCGGTAACCATATACCATACAAACGGTGTCAGGATCCAGAATACCGAAACACGAATCTTAGCAGCCGTGAGAAATTCAAAACTCACGGACCTCAGAAACCTCACTTTAGACACCCCAATTTTCTGTTTATCCCTTTCTTCTGTCACTCGCATTACACGTCTATACACTACTGCTGCAACCACCAATCTTAGACACAGATGTGTCTGTGCCCCATCAAATGTTTTTATTTAAATTTAAGTCTTCTTGCGCTACACAGTCTGGTAATTACTTTATTACTGACACCAGTCGCACACATGCCATATTTAGTGCCGGGTTTACGAATGAGTAGCAACGTACCTCCCCTACCATTCCTTTTTCTTTTTCTGTGGCGCAACAGCCCAACTCGGGCGTAGGCCGCCTCCTTTTTTGGAGGTTTACAGATGTCATTCGTACACATCATACTCGGTAGGACTCCTCTGGACGAGTGATCAGTCCGTCGCACAGACCTCTACCTGACAATACACAAACACTCACAAGAGACAGACATCCATGCCTGCAGTGGGATTCGAACCCACGATCCCAGCAAGCGCTCGGCCGAATGCTCACGTCTTAGTCCGTGCGGCCACTGGGATCGGCGCCTCGTCTACCGCCACATGAAATCATAGCGTACTTTCACTTTTTACGTGACATACTCGCAAAGCTGGAGCAGGGTAGCGTAGTCAGTATAATGATAAGGCTAAGAGCTGGACAACAGAGGAATCGTGGTTCGATTCCTGGCAGGGGCAACAGGTTTCCTTCTGCTCAAAAATGTCCACACCAGCTCTGGAGCCCAGGATGCCTCATACTCAATGACCATCGGGGCTCCTTACACGGGGTAAAAAGCGGCCATATCTTGAGGCTAACCACTCACCTCTAATTAGTGCCGAGGTTTAGAATGAGTGGAGCTACGGAGCTTTACGTTTGCTTTTTACCAGACATATTCATATTTCAGTGTCTGCATATAAAAAGAATTCTGGAAGGCACTGCATAATGGCAGAATATAGAAAGAGGTAGAACGCCGAGGTTACAACGCGGAACTCCAAAAACTATATGCCTAATACCCATGAGGTATAATTTGGTGATAAAGCTGATTACATATGAAAACAGTTGATGATGCAATGGATTTCGGCGAAAGCATTTGGGTTTTATAATTAATAGATTTGTAAAAATATTTGTTACATTATTACTGTACCAGTGTCCATCAAAGTGTGACAGTGCGTATCGATTCACAAGCATCATATAAATGGAAACACAATGACGTGTTACGGATTATCCCGTATTCAAAAAATACACAATGAATGTAGCGGCACAGTGGATGGTACTCCTGAGGGCCAGTTGTCGAATCTTGACAAGGAACTCGGCTATATACTAAGGTTCTTCGGGGTGTAGATTAGTCCCTAGACAGAAATAGCAGAGTAATGCGTGCAATTAAAACACGATCGCTTCCTCCCACATCCCTTCCAATTCATTATTCACTAATCATCCTACCAGTCTACGCTATCTATACTGACACTGACAGCGTCATTGAACAGAAATAGAGAATAAGAACAAATCGTCACCGTTGCATTACCTGCAGCCAGTTCCATAAACCACTGGCTGTACAAAGCAAGAAGTAGCCACACGTTAACATGTTACACCCTTCACAATAGCCCTGCGACTTCTTTGTCTGCACGCTGTGAATTAATTCAGTTCCGAAACGTCATTCACCAGCAGAACTACACTGATTAGTGTCATAACGTCGGCGTCACATTATTTTTAAGCTCGTGTAACATATGAGGTTGTCACTTCGGTGATTGTCAGGACAAAAGTGTTCTGCATGTCACACACGCCGCTACACCAGCTCGGCAGACTGGTACAAACGTTTCAGCGTGTACACTGCTGCCTCCCTCTTCAGGACAGTCTGAAGACACCTCCATCTTCTGGAGAGTCTGAAGACGCCTCCATCTTCTGGAGAGTCTGAAGACGCCTCCATCTTCTGGAGAGTCTGAAGACGCCTCAATCATCAGGACAGTGTGAAGATGCCTCCACCTTCAGGACAGTGTGAAGATGCCTCCACCTTCAGGACAGCCTGATGGAAAGGAGTTACCTACGAAACTATGGTGCCTACCAACCAAACTGCATGGCGTCACGTCTCAGAAGCCCGTATCTTATTTCAAAACAGAACACTGCTAAACGTAACTCGAATCTTTCTTTACGAACATGGTCACAGAGCTATAGCCAAAACTTTAATTAAAACTTCACTTTTTCCTTGACATAATCTTTAATTTTTCGTCGGAAGGAAAGAATAAACTTTAGAATAAAGTGCTGAAAAGAAGAGAGGGCAGTTGATCTAGCATAGAAGTCATAAAAATCAACAAGGAATATATGGACGAGACGTGTATTACGCGTAAGAATATGTGAAATGCATGCAGAAATTTAGTCGGAAAACCTGACGAGCAGAGAAACATTAAAAGTTGTAGGCACGGGTGGGTAAATAATATTTAAAGGCATCTGAAAGTGATAAGGTATAAGGCTCTAAAGTGGGTTTAACTGACTCAGAACAGGATCAATATTCAAGATCTTTGTGAAGAGAGTAACTCATTGCGTGACTAAACAGCAAGTAGCCTATTCAACTCCTTGCGTCATTTAAGAAACTCCTCTCTGCAAAGCCTTGTTGGGGAACATTAATACCTGGTCAGCTAGTACACAACTTCGCTGCCGCATCTTATGGAATAAGAAAATTCATCATCGTGTTCACAGGAGCCCCTCACTGGGCCCTATTCTGAGCCAACTGAATCCACTCCTCGTCCTTTATTTTATTTAGTTAAAACCCACTTTAATATTATTATCCCAATACTACAAAGTTTTTCAAACGGTCTCTTTCTTTCACTACATGAAAGTAACCTCCACAACGTGAAGCGGCGCACGTGCTACATAAATATCAATATTCCCAAGGAACACGCTGCCTCCGGCTTTACAGTAACAGTATCACTTCGTCTCGCATTGCTGTGCACAGGTTAAGCTTTGTTTCCAACAATATGTTTATCGATAAACATAACCCAGAGAACGTTTCAAGCACAGCGACGCTAATCCCGTAGTGTGGTTATATACATACACACACATTCATTACCGTTTTAATGGAAGTAATTAAGGTCCATGCTACATATACCCTGCGAATCCCCGGTCGAGTAACCACCAACCCATAGAAACTGCAATGATGGCTCTCGGTTTAGCCAATCAAATGTGGCTAATACATCATCCCCTAGGTTATTATATGTATATATATGTGGTGGTGGATTGCATACTTTTCCCTCTCTGTATTTACCCCTCTCTCGCCCCTTCTGTACTCACATATGTGTTATGATTGTGATTTATGCATTGGGTTAACCCTCTATACGTTCAGTTTTCGAATAAAAAAACGAGGATTGGTCGTATCGCTAATAGCGTGGCGAAATAATAGCCATCACGTGAATATGGAAGCTAGCCTCTCACCTCAGAAGTGTCCAAATGTGAGCCTGAACCACTCAGTTCTCTCTATGTTACTTACAAATACTGGGCCTGGTAGGCTGCATTTATTTTGTACTTGAGATCAGTGAAAGAAACGTGTCCCGCCATCTATGGGCAGCGGAAGATAACTAGTTACATTTCTTAAGAACACAGCTTAACCTTTTAGAGCCTAGCAGTTACTTCACATTAACATTTAAAATTCTACGTTCTGCCCACACAGACTATATTTGTGTGTTTTGTACGGATCTCAGAACAAACAGCGATTTTTGCCTTATACAGCATTAACAGTTTGGTTTTGTATAACCAAGGTGGAGAGTGTTTACTGCGCGGTCCGCACTGAGTCCTTATATCAGACAGATATGTTTTGTCTTTAAGGATTATGCTTGAATATTCCAATGGAAAAATCAAGAAACGGCAAATTATAGGCCTATCAGTAACAAGCATGGTAACAGCCAAATATAATCAGCTGTTACGTCTGTTGAAAACAAATTTGTGATTTTCAAAGAAAGCTTGCTTGTTCAAAGTACAACCTTTTTTCTCCAGGTAGGAGTTATTTCAGACGATCATGATATTCATGGAAACTGAACCCTCCTCTCTGTGGTTACAAAACTGTGTCAGAGAACCGCGCCGTAAATTCGAGTTCTTTAATCAGATTATACGTCGGTGACGGACACCATTTTAGGATAGGCTTTCAAGTAACCGACAGTTCTTCGACCGGTCATCAGATTCCCAGCTTTTATGAAACTCTGAAGTTCAGCACTGTAATTACACCTGCCTGACACCTACACTTGTCCCGAAATATTGAACACACCCACACAAACTCTACTGGAATAATATTGAACACACCCACACAAACTCTACTGGAATAATATTCCGCTCTCTTTATACTAAGTACGTGAAAGAAAGCATAATGGAGAAACCATCTGCATATTTCAACTACAAAGCCATTTAATTTATATAAGCTTCAATTTTAACTTCCTATTCGTATAATGTGCTGGAATTAACAAGTCATTTTCATTCTCCTTCATGTAGACGATCCAAAACACTGCGGTATACAGTCGGGCAGAGTTCAAAATACAATTATTCAAAGGTCCCAAAAATGGTTCATGGTACATGTCTTGCAGGCAAACAGGCTTTTAGCGTCAAACGGAGATCTCGTTAATGCCTAGACCTTTACCTAAAAGCCATTATGTGCTAATCACCTAATCAAATCCAATGCAACATAATTAATGTACGTGACATTCTCACAGCGGTAAGTAATAATACACGGTGCTTCTATGAATTGACGCCGTATAGTTGGGTAAAGATATAACGGCCTTTCGGACAAAACTGTCGCCTATTTTACCCTTCAATGTGGGTGCAACAAATTTCTCCTTAACGTTGGTACTAAAGTACAAAGCTACACGGCGTCACATCCTAGAAGACAGTAAAGTTTATTTCGACCTATGGCTTATTTAGCAAAGCTGTTACTGCCTTAGAGTGCATAACGTCTAATGATAGAATAATTAATGATATGACCAGAATGTGGAAGAAAGCGGTCGTAGTCTAATTTGAAGTATTAGCCAGACATCTGTCTGGAGAAAGTGAGAAAACCACGAAACGCCTAAGTCAGGAAAGTCAATGTATGAGTCAACATCTTAACCCTGGACATCCCAAATGAGTGTTGCAGGAGTGCCAACCATCTGGCTGCGGCGCTCGGTAATTCACTGTGTATTACATACCTACTCTAACATCAAGTAAATTCCGGATATCGTTATCACATACCTACACGAAAGGAAGTATCAAAATGTTGATATTAATATCATAAACACAAACCAACAAATTTTCATGAAACTAGGCATAAATAAGCCCCTCGTGTCATCAGAAACCACCCGTTATTGGCAAAGAAAAGTCATAAAAATACCACCGTTAGCTTTGCCATGTCTGTCGGCCCACATATCACTATATACCAGTTCGAGTACAACTGAAAGGATTTCATACTGGACAGTTTTACTAAAGATGTGGCTTACAGGTCTTTCGTTTGGACTAAACTGTAAAACACATGTGAGTAATTTAGGGTATCATGCAACTAGGAACATTATGTGCTTGTGATCTGATAGGTTAGTGAGATATGGGAGTGAAGAGGGATGGGGATTTTAAAAAGCGGCCACCCAAAAGACAAGCATGGAAAAAGGTGGACAACGTGAAGGTGGGTCTTAGGTAAATATGAGAAAGGGAGGTGGGTAGAACTGGCTCAGGATCGTGTCCAACGGCAGATTTTGATATCAGGCGTGTTATAACTTGAGGCATTAAACATCAGTCAGTCTCAGCCAGTCAGTCAGTCCGTCCGTCTGTGTATCAGTAAGCTGTCCAACTGGTCAGGCTGACAAAAAAACATTCATATTGCACGACTGTGAAGTTGTTATTTTTTAAACGGTTTGGTAATATAAACATTTCAGTCGGTGTGCAGAAACCCCAGTACCTAATTTCAAAAACACATAGGCATAGCAGTATAATCATTTCATCATGTGTGGATGAAATGCCACTGAAATTAAATGTCGACCACTTTTGTGTTTTGTATTCTTGATGTAGTACGTTTTATGTACTGAGATTTATATGGTGGACTAACGGATAGAAATTCCTGTAGTCCACACTTTGAGTCAGATAACACTTCCTGAAAAGCCGCCTATTTTACGCCACTTTTCACATGTGAGCTACGCGTTGATCGAGCTGTGAAACCACCGCTGACAAGTGTCGCGTAATGTTCCATTTTGTATTTGTAAGTGACGGTTGGTGGCAGTAGTGCACAGGTGACTGTGGTAATGTATCATCATTGTCCGAGTTTCGCCATTAAGCAAATTAACGTTGTATTAGGCCCATACAGTAGCTTAATAATACGTGATGGGAGTTACAGCATATTACAGGCACTCAAAAGGATAAGGTCGGAAGAGCAGTCAGTTCTCGACAGGTGAAGAGATAAACCGAGCCGCTTGCAATCTACATTACAAAATATTTTATACTTCTAACTTAATTTAGATCACGGGAAAACTATTCAAATGTTGGACGTAATTCCAGTCGCGACACTGCATTCCATAAACGTCGAAAATTGTGGAAGCTTTTTCGTACCATGCACTATTGATTATTTTCCTGCTTACAACTGTCATTTCGACGTAACTTTGGTAACTCCGTGCAGCAGAGTCGCTCTTGAGAAGCTAACAGTGATTCAGCTTGTCAACACAGTCAATATATTACACCAACCAAATGCACTGTAATATTCACATATAAGTGTTACACATAACGCTGCGACATGTTTCGGTGTCAGTGCACCATCCTCAGGGGGCACAGGCTGCCATACCTAAAACCAACTGTCACTGACGAGCCACTATTTGCATGGTTCCACAGTCTGCTGTAGGCTGCGTTGTTAACATCTCTAGCGCGTAATACATACAGCCATTATTTTAAAATTCGCAGTTAAAACAGGTTTAATATATTCTATACAAGTTAAATATGCTTCTTAAAGGTAAAGGTTCACCCTATAACAGGCCCTGAGGGCCCAAAAGAGGGAGTAGAGGTATAGCTCTACACTTTCGTGAGCCTCGGCACGAGAAGGGGATGGGGTGGCTAGCCCCACGTCCCGGCCGCTTTACCCCCGGGAAAGAGACCCGGTACCCATTGTACAGGAGGCTGGGTGGGCCCCAGGGCCGGTCTGGACCGCTGCGGAAAATCTCGCCCCCACCGAATTTGATCCCCGGACCGTCCAGCCCGTAGCGAGTCGCCATACCGACTGAGCTATCCCGGCCCACAAATATGCTTCTTAACAGACTATAATTATATCGTTGGTGGTGGGAAACTCCAGCGTTGTGGCGTTATATACGGGTACTAAAGTGATTCAGCTGGTCAAAAAACTCTCAGTTCTCATGGCACCCAGCGGTTTGTCACAGTTTTCAGAAGTTCCGGCCGCTGGCACGTATCGTGTACCAAAGTAAACATCCTAAAACGTTTGAGTTTCCTAAATAAATTTACGCATTTTTCATCTTTTCGACGCGCGCTACAAGTCCAGTGCAACTCTGTGTTTTTCAGGATATTAGGGATGTCAAGGATATATTCGACTTTGTAAAAAATTATTTACCTTTTTGCTGCCTAACGACCACGTTTTCAGTAAACGTGGCGTCCTGGACCCTAGCTTAAATCCGATAAACCCATTCCACGTCGTCATACTGCATTTCTTGAAGACACATTATAATAACACCCTCTTGACAAACCCTCGCTCTGCCGAGTAGTAGTTCCTCTTCGCATCTTCCTACTCCTTTTTTAATTGGCACATCCAATCGAGCAGTGTTAATTTTCAACAAACTAACGCAGTCTTTAAACGTTTACTTATTGGACATATTCTACTAACAATTCTGTGTACAACCGTCGTTAAATTTCATAACAATAAATATCTCGGAACGCACGGTACGTGATACTATATCGTTACACTACAATGCCTAAAGCGAAAATTACAGCACAGGCATATGTCTCTCTGTCCGTCCGTCCGTCCGTCCGTCCGTCTGTCCGTCTGTCTCTGTCTGTCTGTCTGTCTGTCTGTCTGTCTGTCTGTCTGTCCGTCCGTCCGTCCGTCCGTCCGTCTGTCTGTCCGTCCGTCTGTCTGTCTGTCTGTCTGTCTGTCTGTCTGTCTGTCTGTCTGTATGGGCTGCGAAATATAACGCAACAGTTCATAAAGCGATAGACTTCCAGGCCAGTACGCAAACTCGCACAAATTTGCTCACCCCCCCCCCACCCCCCAACTATACAATCCGTTCCCCTCCCTTGCAGACTTACACTCAACCCCCCAAACCTTAAAACGCACTTCCCTACTGTTTCTATGTATATAAATTATAAAGACAGCAGTAGCCTAATATACCTGCGGCAGAGATCAGGCAGGACCAGCAGGCGTCTCCATTATCAACTGGCCCCTCCATCCAGTACTCAGCCCGCATATAATTGAACTACCGCATCGCTCCCAGCTGCATACGACTTCACACAAGTATTAAAACCACTCACTGCTAACGTGGTACATTTTAGCGTTCCGAAGGATTAGATTATATATTTTAATACCAGTTGGTACTGAACGCCGCGGTTCACTGGTAATATCATACAGCCCCGTTTTTGGGAGATTCCGAGTTGATAGATCCTTCGGTTTTTTTCTCATTCACTCCAAGAAAACTTTGAAGTAATAGCTTAAAACTAGCTACGAGCGCACATTTTTATCAGTTACAATTTTAGATTTATCCTACCGTTTGACGTCATCACACGCAGCTCATAAAAGTTGCTGCATAATTACTAAACAAATCCTACTGTTTGTTTAAACTTTTAAGCCCAATGTTTCCTTCACATCCTAGCAGGTCTGGAGTTCATAAATTGTACGTTCTGCCCACATAGTGTACTTACGTGCTTCATATGGCTCTTACATCAAAAAGTTACCCTTTCCACCCAAAATATTAATTGACCTATTTCTATAAGCCAGACGAAGTGCGTGCATTGCACTGCGCGGTAGGCAATAAATAGTTTCATACAATTCCGGTTACTTTCCGTCTCTTAACCTTTTAAAGCCTAGCGGCAACTTTACATACCACCAGGTTTAACATTAAAAAATTCTACGTGGTGCCCACATTGCGTTTATGTGTTTTGCACGGATCTCAGAACAAACAGCGACTTTTGCCTTATAAAACATTAACTGACTGGTTTTTATAACCGAAGTGGAGAGTGTTTACAGCGCAGAACGAGCTGAGTCCTTATATAAAACAGATTACCTTTCGTCTTTAAAGGGTTAAAAAGTTAAGCGCCATGTACTGGCTCTGTTACTTTATATCACGGATAAAGAACTCTTTATTGCACAAACACTAAACAACACTGCAGCGGCATACTCCACACGGACCGTCAGTATGCAGTATGTTCACCGGCGTTCGTTACAGTTGAGTAAACTTACATGCGGCCTGTTTGCCCTTTTATTCTTAAATACAGAATTGAAACAAATCACTACAACAACTTAGGAGCTAATACAATGTAACGGACAGGTAGACGTACAGACATGATTCCCAATACAAAGCGTTCATTTTTACTTCGTAAAGAACGTCTGTAAACACAGAAACCTGACTGGACTGCAATAACACAAAATAAATAAAAAACAGATAAAAACGAAGTTCCTTAAGCAATTTCGTAATGAAGTTTTTTTAATAACAGAAACTCGTTACAGTCTTCAAAATCATCACCATTATCATAATCATCACCAAAAACATTCGTGAGTTATTTAGGAATGTCCTCGCGAAAGAATTAACTTTTGAAACATTCTCAATGCCTAGGCTGTTTTAGGTTTTTTATGTTTTAACTTCCACTGCTGAATTTATTTTCGTGCTGCGTTGACGTACCACGCATTTAGCTTAAGCTCTGTGGAAAAATAAGAGGACAAACTGCATGCACAACTCTCTGACAAACGTGTGGTGCTTTTATTACCCACTTTACGTTTTAGTGCTGTCTTTATTGACACCCACTTCACAATTGCAGTTTATATTATACGAATAAATTTGTGGGTTCCACATCATGCCCCTTTCGGGATGTGTACAAACACGCTCATAAATGTTATGAAGAAAGATGACCCATATTTAAAATATTGCAATTTAATAAATAAATCTAAATGCGAACTGACATTTCGAAATCAATACGTATCACAGTGTAGAATCCAATTAACTTGCTTCTGTTTGACACTGCACATTTCCGCATACTCCAATTAACTTGCTTCTGTTTGATACTGCACATTTCAGCATACTCCAATTAACTTGCTTCTGTTTGATACTGCACATTTCCGCATACTCCAATTAACTTGCCTCTGTTTGACACTGCACATTTCAGCATACTCCAATTAACTTGCCTCTGTTTGACACTCCACATTTCAGCATACCCAGCAGCTTTCACTCAGTTATTTGCTAGTAATTTGTTTCTTTATTTGCTTTATAATTGGACTTAAATCTAATGAAGAATCTAGTAAAGTGCTACATTTTGAGCATAGCTTGGTGTGGTGCTGAAACGTGGACACTTCGAAACGTAGATCAGAAATACCTTAAAAGTTTTGAAATGTGGTGCCTGAGAAGGATGGAGTAGATCAGTTGGACCGATCGTGTGAGAAATGAAGAAGTATTACATGGCGATAAGGAGGAAAGGAATATCCTACAAATAATAAAATGAAGGAAGGCTAACTAGATTGGTCACATCTTGCGCAGGGACTGCCTTCTAAAACACGTTATTGAAGGAAACTTAGAAGGAAGAATAGAAATGACAGGAAGACGAGGAAGAAGGCGTAAGCAGCTACTGGATGAACTTGATGAAAGTAAAGGATACTGGAAATTTAAACAGGGACCACTAGATACCACTGTGAGGAGGACTCGCTTTTGATGAGGATATGGACCTGTCGTACGAGAGACTAGGAAATGAATTAAATTTGCTTCCTGGCCTATTTAGAGTTTTATTTAACTAACTTATTTAAAGACTCCCTTACTTCCTATTTAAATGTATAATTCGTGTTATTCAAAAATGTACTGCTTGTTTAAGTTAGAAGGCATGTACTACAACCGAAGCCAGTTCGTGGCTCTCCTGTAGCAGTTGAGACGGCGCAGCTGCGCGTTTGACGTGGCAGACGCATTGGCAGACATTTGAGTAGAACAGTAAGTCAGCTGGGTGAGTAGCCAGTACGGACGAGATTGTAGCGGGGCTTAAAGATGGGGCACCAGGCGGTGAATCCATACAAACTAGATTACAGGCACATCGACAGACCGCCGCTTCCGGACTTCAAATCACGCAATGACACAACCAGTGCAACGTGCTACTGCCAAACCCTTCGAAATATGCATGCCAAGACCAAGAACGACCGTCGAGGTAAATTCACCGACAGCGTCACCTGCTTCACGGAAGTGCCTTTCACCATGTGGCCGAGAGGCTTCAGGACCAACAGAATGCAGTGAGATAAGAAGGGCTCCGATTGCCTGCATAGCGCCCGACTCCCTGACATGCGGCTTCCATATCTTAAGGCCTTTAGAGTAAACCCTCAGGGGCCACACGTTCGCGTCGAACGACGACGTGCAGAAGACAGCAGTACCGTGCTTTAGGTAGCAGACACAGGTGTTCTTTGCAGAGGGGACATGTCGACCTGTGCATTAATTGGATTACTGTCCAAATGCCCGTGGACATTTCTTCTGTCCCAATCATTGAACGGGTTACAGCCGTACGTGTATCATACACAGTTTATTTATTTTTAAATTCGTTATTCACATAGGCCGTATATTTGTTCCTTAAATTCTGCCCATAGATCCGTTTTCTCTGTGCTCTGGAAAAGTTCAAAGATTCTAGACTGGCTCTGGGGCCAACGCAGCCTCCTATTCATTCAGTTCCAGGGGCGCTTCAGTCTGGGATAAAGCGGTCGGGGAGTGAAGCTAGCCATTCTCTTATATTTAGCACCAAAGTTAAGAATAAGTGGAGTCATATTTCGATTCCGCCACATGCTTTCATGGCATGCACACAGACAACTTTATCCTTTACCTTATTTTCATTTACTCATTAGTTTGTTCACACTCAGGCATATTTATTTAATATTCATTTATTGCAGGTTTTCATGTTTATTTATATATTTGTTTATAACTTCTATTAATTTCATTTACATATTCAATCTCTTATAATTTTTATTTATTAATTCACCTCACAACATACACGTTCATTTTTTGTTCAGATGTTTGTAAGCTGCATATTTACTCCCCCCCCCCCCCTCCCGGGCTCTGTTTATCAGTATTTGGGTTCGAGACCGCTGCTTACTTTCAACAGCAAATGCCACATGCTCGTCTCACTTTACAGATTGCGTATCAAATTCACCACCACAGTTCAGTTCGTTTATCCAATTATAAACGAGGATATGACAATAATGAATACAACTAACCAGACCATGGGATGGGTGTAGTTAAGCGATGCTGTATTCAATTGTTTGTAGTAATTACGTTATTTTGCTTTCAAGTGTCAAATGGTTTCGTTTCCATTACAATCACAGAAAATTACCAAACTCTCTCAGGTGGTGCTGAAAGCACGTCATCGCTTTCCGTCATTAGCTGCCAAGAGAAGCACCAAATAAGACTCAAGCTGACAGTGTGAGTACTGTTTAAACAAAACAGGAAGTTTGCGTATTACAAGGCAATAAATACTGAGGCGCGTTCGTACCTCTGTATCATGAATTTCCACACAGTTTGTAATGTGCTACGTTGATTTTCTATGCCGTGCATTTACCGGTCGTATTCTAAAAGTGTCACCCGGTCGGAAGACCTTTTAAATGTTTACTTATAAACGACATTTCGTACACAATACGTAGGTTTATTTATAATCAATCTTCTTAAGCTACAGACTCATTAATAAATATAAGAATTCCAGCCAAATTCAATAACTCCGTGTTCACTTTCTAGTAACACCGAGGCGATTAATGAAATTACATATGCTCACTACAGTCCGTCTTACAGGCTTATGCAAATAGGATTCATTCAAATATCTAGGTTCATGAACAATTTCGATTAACAAGAAACAGAATTATGCAGTAATATGACCATGTTTTAACAGAAGTTACCTTCAGACGCACAATGCGTCTGAAGGTAACTTCATACTGAGCGATAAGTCGCTGCGTAGTTTCTCAGTTTCGTCAAGCGTGACGGTAAAACTTATTTTACCAGATCAGAAGGAATTAATTAATATTATGGCTCTGTGTTTGTATGTTTGTTCTTAATTAACCGGCATGCAAATAGCGTCTTTCGTTTCGTTTCATAGTCCTTCCCTCTTCTATCTACTCACAGTAGGTGTCGAGGTTGTTTATTTTCACTTGATCACACTCAGATACACACCACAGTCGGTAGGACTCCTCTGGACGAGGGATCGGCCCGTCGCAGAGACCTCTACCTGACAACACAAACACTCACAAGAGACAAACATCCATGCCTCCGGTGGGATTCGAACCCACGATCCCAGCAAGCGCTCGGCCGCAGACGTACGCCTTAAACCGCGCGGCCACTGGGGTCGGCCAAATAGCATCTCTTTTGGACCATATTATGATAGTTCTAGTAGGATCTGTCCGGCTTTGCCGTATTTCTTGCAGTTATCTCGCACACCGCACGATTTTAGGAACAAGACTTTAACATAGCTCATTTTAAATAAAAATGTGTTCTCATTGCCTCTATTAATTTTACCTTAAACTTTTCTCAGTTGAGGAAGAATTCAGCAAGATATCATAATAAATTTACATACGTCTTCATGTAAAGTACCTATCATTTTTGTCCGATTTATCCAAAACTTAATTTTCTCCACAGAATTTACTAAAAATCCTCGGTGTCATTTTTCGCGAAAATCGTTCCAGCAGTAGCCGAAATGTTACATGCGGACAAATGGACGGATGGACCGACAGACAGAAAACACGACGAAACTAACAGTCGCTTTCCGCACCTTCGCGATCACCCCTGCAAATCATGCGCTCCCTCAAAGCACTTGTAAATAACATGTCAGGTGGGCCGTTGTGAACACGGTAACGAAACTATTTGCTACGTGACAGTAGTCTTGAGTAGCTGAGCGACAGTAAGCTTTTCAAGGAGTAATATCCACTCCACGTAATGAGTGAAATCTGTGCAATGGACACGCAGTCCGATAGGGGAAACACAGGTAGTGTATGTGCCTACCTCATGGTAGGTACAGTACATAGATATGTCTCTGCATTACCCATGACGTTACCAACTACAATTTTGCAGTGTACATTACCACTACTCATATGCTACTTACATGAAGTTTAACGTTATCTAATTTTTTAATCATTAACTAAAGTGTGTTACCTTATAATTGTTATTGTTTTCATACATTCTACCTCTTAGCCTGCAATAGCCTCTCCCTCCGCTTATGTATTCGTATATTTATTGGCAGGGTTTTATGCCTCAAGCTCCATACCTTAAGTGTGATTTTTTTAATTGTACCCGCTTTCTTTATGAGTGATCTTTTCATTTTTCTTTACATTTACTAACGCACGCCTATTCACGCATTTACCTACCTCATCCACTATCCTTTCTTTCTTTCTTTCTTTCTTTCTTTCTTTCTTTCTTTCTTTCTCTTTCCTTCTTTCTCTTTTTCCTTCTCATGTTATTTCTTTAAATGTTTATTTCATTTCCTTTCCACTCTCCGTCCTTTCTTTTTTTCCTCTTGTTTGAATCTCTTTCCCTTCTCCTTTCTTCATCTTTTCCTTTCATGTCTTTCTTCTTCCTTTATTCTTGCCTTTTCGATCTTCTTCCTTTTGCCTAATTGCAGGACAGCAATATCGGCCGAACTATATCATCCCTACTTGTCTACCCTCCAAACCTCTGACCTGACTTACTGTTACAACCAGATTAGAGAGCCCTATTGTCGAATTTGAAGCTGCTGGTATCGGTCTACATTACACTGCAGAGAGAGGAAATCTCGTACCACCCCTCGGGGTTACAGCAACCCCTAATGGCTTGGGCGGAGTTTAGTTGTCTAGGGGATGAATATACGGTCCGTATGTGAGGGGGATGACGGAAGTTATTGGAGCTGATTTCACCACCCATCCTTGTCTTGCAAATGCCTTACAGCCGAGTGCTTCCCCTGGTGAAACAAACAGAAGTCTGCCCATACCTGATGAAAACCGTCACAAAGCTGACTGTTGGTGTGACAGACAATAATTCAACTGGTGATTTCATTAGAATCATAAATTCATACAAATTATCCTGCGTACATTTCGCTCTTCTGGGATATTACGCAGCGTAGATTCGTAGTAACTACTACACTACCAGTCAACGCTGTATAACATCCCAGAAGAGCGAAGATCTCACACCGCAGCCGAAGCCTGAAATCGCCCAAATTGTTTTATTCGAAGTTACGAGATAAGTAGCTGTACTTTCTCCTTTAAAAATGTATATTAAAAATAAAATAAAATAGATAAAATATTCTCTGTATGTGTGTATGTGTCGTCAGTGTGTGTGTCGTTAGTGTGTGTGTGTCGTTAGTGTGTGTGCGTCGTTAATGCGTGTGTGTCGTTAGTGTGTGTGTGTGTGTCGTTAGTGTGTGTGTCAGTGTGTGTGCGTTGTTAATGCGTGTGTGCCGTGAGTGCGTGTGTGTCGTTAGTGTGTGTGTGTGTGTGTGTGTCATTAGTGTGTGTGTCAGTGTGTGTGCGTCGTTAATGCGTGTGTGTCGTTAGTGCGTGTGTGTCGTTAGTGCGTGTGTGTCGTTAGTGCGTGTGTGTCGTTAGTGTGTGTGTCGTTAGTGTGTGTGCGTGTCTTATTTCAATATTTGTACCAATTTTCACGAAGCTCGTAATGCACATTATACCACTAGAGCCCTCCCCGTGTTCGTTTCCTTTGACATCACACATTAGTACTGACCTATGGCACAGGCGCGAACCTGTGAACTGTGCAGTAGACTTCTTGATATCTGCTAGTCAAAACCCCACTGCCCCAGGAAATCCGAACAAATGCCTTTTCTTACATACCGGGAAAAAAACGGTATAGGTAATTCCTATCCCGCTCGGGTAAAACGCAACACTCGATTGTAGCGCTGTTGCTACAAGACGAGGAAGACAGAAACTATTCAGTGCAGATTAATCTACATGAGCACAGAAGTAGCAGATAAAATAATAACTTCCGTACAATTTCCAAAGGAAAATAGCAAATACGTGTATTAACGTCACGTGTTTGTGTTATTTAACTTTATAAGAATATTCATAACGCGCAAGAAAT
Organism: Coptotermes formosanus; assembly: GCA_013340265.1. Classification (NCBI taxonomy): domain Eukaryota; kingdom Metazoa; phylum Arthropoda; class Insecta; order Blattodea; family Rhinotermitidae; genus Coptotermes; species Coptotermes formosanus. Next base: position 158,486 of record BLKM01003955.1, on the reverse strand, counting down.
TCGTAATACACTCCCTCCGGTTGGAAAGTAGGCTTTTCTGAGCTGTGCCCGGAATTGCAAACGCGTTATTTGCACAAGTTAAACGAAGTGAATATAAATGGTTATTACTAACTAGAAAAGTACCAATGATAATGCACAAATTTATACGTGACACACAGTCTTTCAGGGATCACTTTCGCTCCGACATCTTTCGGTGGTATATGCCAACATCATGACAGAGAGAGAGAGAGAGAGGTTTCACACCGAAAGCTGGGACGCCACTGGTGAGGTAAAAGTCATTCTTGCTATGTACACATTGTCAGCCCCTCCGCACATATTGCCTTCAAAATTACTGGCCTAAATGTGGTGAGATTTTAAGTCTACTTTACATTGGTCCAATGCAACATGTCATATGAAGAATTACAGTCCACATATTTGACCAACTAAAAGCACATTATTTTTATATATATGTAATGTATGTGAACACTTTGAGCATTTAGCTGGTCCAATAAATTGACTATAATTCTTCATAACAATGCACGGAATGAACATCCCTTAAATATCATATGAAATTCGTGGTTGACGAACTGGCACTGCAAAAGCGTCCCGCTGAGTTTATTCTCTTTTGCTGTACTGGTAATAATTCCACCATTGCTCCATACCCATCATCACCGCCCCTTGAAGTGTGACATATGCCTGGCTCTGAAGTACTTTGACACATCCTCAGTCTAAGCTGGGGGCTCCATCTCAGCTACCGCACTTGGCTGGCTGCAGTGTGCTGGCTTTCACAACCGGTGGGACAAGGTGTGAAAGGATGATTCACGCGGTTGGAGAACCGGAAATATGTCAGTAATTACCGGTACATACGAAGTAACCAGTTAGAGCCTTGTAGATTCGACAGCAACCACCACGCGCTCTAAGTACAGAAAACAGAATCAAGCCATCTCTAGGCCCTAAACCGCATTCATTATATCTGCGTGTTGTGAAAATAGAGCCATTGCATTGACATGAAATAGCTTTTCGTCTCACCCGTTTGTCAGACAGATACTGGTAGACCGATTGATCAATCTGAGGATTTTATTCTATTTATTTTCCCCCCTTCTCGTCCTTTTTGTGCTCTGCTTCAGAAATGAAGTTCCAATCTTTATATTGTAGACAAGTCCTCTACAGACGATAAACCTGATGCCTCATCACCAATTTCAGATACACGGTGTGGGCCTGAATGTGGTGTGTACACATATGGGACGGAAAATGTGACGGTTGTAAAATTACCTGACCGACTTTGATTCAACCAAGTATAGCAAATCTACGCTGCATTTTGTCGATTGTTTTTTATCTGATTCATTTTAGGGGCCAAGTTACTTAGATACAGCAGTGTGGGCCGGGGGACGGGGGTTCATTAGATTCCCTTGGTACAACAGCAGCAAATGTGCATTTTCAACGGCCCCCGGTGACACAGGGGTATGGGGTGTTGGAGGAATATTAATTTATAGGGGAACCCGAATTTATGGTAGAAAACCCTACCCCAGTGCCACATTGTCCACCACAAATACTATAACCATCACCCTGGGAATGAACCCAATTTTATGTAGTCAGAAGCCAGTGGCTTAAAGGTCTGAATCATGACACAGCTCTGAAGATTACGACAGTGTAGGCTAAATGTGACACCAAGCAGGTTAGTACACCATTAGGACTGCTGACTTAGCCTACCGGGTAGGCCTGCAAATATCAGCAGGAATACCGAATACACTGACTGACACTTTGTTGGTTACTGTAATTCAGGTAACGTGGTCACATTGTGTTGATCGATCCAGTAACTAAGTATAAGACCCAAATAACACAGCACTTAGTAAAATAAAGCCATATGTTCATTACATTTACGTTACTAGGTCACTTACAGTCAGTACCAATGTTGCAAGGCATATTCCACTGCTTTCCACTGCAGATTCAAGTCTTCTGGGATACGACGCCATGTCGACTGTTAAATACTTGCTTCCTTCATCTTCAAGGTAGTCAAGGAAGAGGATACCACCCTGAAGATGGAGGCAGAAAGCTGTACATCTGTTACACAAAAACAGTCTTTTGAGGTACTGATGAATAAAGAATAGCCAACACGCAAGATTTGAAGTCCTCACTGTAGTACTGAAGATTCAACATTTCTGCAGCGTTACATCGTGTTTACTGATGAATAAGGGCGCACCCAATGGGGGGCTGCAGGGCTGCAGCCCCCCAAGCCCTGCAGCCCCCCAAACTTCCAAAACTCAAATTTAAAAAAAATATTTTGTAGACGTTGTGATATCAAAAGTTTTACGTTTTTTCCCCTTCAGTCGACATCAGCCACTGAAATCGGCTGATGACCAGTACATTAGAATACTGAAAAATTAATTAGTGAAGCAAGACGATAGCACGCTGTGACTGAGCCATGGAACACGTAGTTATGTTCGTAAGTATGTACATGCAGCTGCAGACGTTGTTATGTTGTACTTACGACATGGTATGTATAGCATAATTTTTAATATCAAAGGGTCAGCACGACCCCCCCCCCCCAAGAAAAAATTTTGGGTGCGCACCTACTAGTGAATATTTGCCAAAGTTGCTAATAAATGCAGTGCATCTATTTTCAGAGGCAAGAAATCCAAGAAGACTCCTCTTGGACTTCTTGATTCTGAAGATGGAGGCGCTACGCTCCCCTGAAACGTCGTAACTACGCACTTCTGGGCTTCTGCACTTCGTAGGTCGGGTTGTCACCGACGTTTCGGAAGAGCGTATTAGTTCCGTCCTCAAAGGTTAAGATGTACATGAAGGGAAGGTTTTCTTCTTGGACATCTTGAACTTTGAAGATGGCATCGATACCCTGTCCCGAAACGTCGGCGGCAAACCAACCTACGACGAGAAACAACCCAGACGAGCGAAGATTTCGACTACACAGTGCAAAAGCTTAAAATCGCGCAAGGCGTAACATACCACACGATTTGTGTCTTCTGCTCCAAACACTTCGGAAACAGCATGGAAACAGCCTTTGTTACCATCGTAAATTCCATTTATTTCATTATAAAGAAGAAAGATAAAGTTTTCCCCTGTCCACAATATGAAGGCGTATAGATGGAGTAAAGTTACAGCTCCATTAATTCTTAACCTCGGCAGCAGATGGAGGTGAATGGTCAACATCACACCTTGGCCACTTCACCTCCGAGAAAGAACCCTGGTACACATTTAACAGGAGTCTGATTGAGCCCCACAGCTGGTATGGACGTTTTGGAGAAGAGAAAACTCACTGCCCTGCCGGGTTGCGAAGTGTGGATCGACCAGCCCGTAGCCTTTATGTGTCCTTGGGTTGTTTAAAGACAATAGCTCTGACTGTATAGTCCTGAATGGAAGGTATAGTAAATGAAACGAAAGGGATATGAAAGGAAGCGGTTTTGGCCTACTCGTAATTTGATGCACTATCCCGGCATTTGATGGAAAGACTGAGCAAGCCAAGGAAAACAGTCGAAGCAGCCGTTGTCCCACCCCATACTCGACCTGGCCACCTCCCGAATCGTATATATTACAAGCTTTACCGTCTGAACCGATGTGCTCATTTATCAAAAATAGTCACCAATCTTACATAACAAACAAGAACATTATCTTACCTTTCACCCATGGCTTTACTGGCGCTCCACCAGTTTGAAAGAAGTTAAAAAAATCAATAACTCTACTTCAGTTATTTTTAGGTTACAGTAACTATCACCAACTTCTTCAACACTGTGTCAATAGCAACACATTTCTACAATACACGTTTTACCACACAAACACACACAGAGCTGCATTAACGTTGGATTCAGCGTACTACATTTTAAGTGCTTAATCCAAACACAAAACACTTATAATTGCGACTAAAACCGATAAAAACTAGGCGATATCCGGACCCGGCCTCATTACAAGCCATCAGCCCGCGATGTTCAGCTGTTTTAATGGCGCTGATTGATGGCAATCATGGTTCGGCGGGTAGGTAAGTTTGAGAGTTTAATTTCTCATACTACTCACTGTCTCTGTCTGTCACACAGAGAAATATGTTGGCGCGTCTCTCGCTATATGGCGTGTGATGACCTTCCAGAAAGTACGTTGCTTGCGTTCTGCAATTTAGCTGATCTCAGCTTTCTTTCGTTCCGATACACGTGTATCATCAAACGCACCGTATAAATACTGCACCTGCACACACGTAATGGAAGTCAGTTACTATTGCCTCAACGTTTGTTATTCATAATCAGGTTGAAGAGCAATGGACGACCAGTCTTCCATTGCACAGGACAATAAATAGTCCACAATTTTGATCAGTACTAGTACCCTTAAACATGACTATATGCAGTATAAAAATCATGTGATACTTAAGTCGAAGAAGCTGCATAATCTTCCATGCTGGAAATCATCAATTAAAACTTAGAAACGGAGGAGTATAAAATAGGCTTAAATTAAGTTGCTGTAAGTTTTCCATCCAAAAATGTGTCCCTAAAGAGAACGAAAGCAACAGGGGGACAGAGAAAGTCGCAAAGTGAGGAGCCCCATAACTTGCACTCATCAAGAAATATTATTAACTTTAACAAACGAAGGAATTTAGACGGCCGGGGCATGTAGCTCGCTTAGAAGAGATAATAAATGCATATGCAGTTTTAATCGGGAAACTTGAAGAAAAGAAAATATTTGGGAGACTGGGCAGAGATGTGACGATAACACTAAAATTAATCTTAGTAAATTAAAATGCGAAATATCAGCTAAATTTCTTTTAGTATTGGTTTAGGATTTCGAAATCTATATTTATTTTGCGCACTCAGATTCTTTCTTCCTCTTCACGGTCACTATAAATAAGTTCCTGATCGTGCGCTTAAGTAGGCCGCAATCAGAAGTATGCAAATGCGGTTTAACATACATAATCACGTTACCATGTCATATGGCCCTATAAAATATACCTTGCCTAAGAAGAGCTCAGTATTGCACCTAGGATCCGGGGAAGGCGGTCCAGTAATTTGTTTTATTTATCTCTTCTAGATATTGTCCAGACAGGGTCTGGGGCCTAACCCACCTCCCATTTAAAGGTTACATGGGACGATGTTTCAGGGCGTAAAGTGGCCGGATCTTAAAGCTGGCCAGTTGCATCGTATAGGCTACTGCGAATGATAAGGATGAGTGGAGGTAAACCTTCACTACCCCATATGCCTTCACTTTTAAAGTTTGTTATTTAATGACACTGTCGAATGCTGAGGTCATGTAACGTCGGTGATTGATAAACGAACGGGCATGGACCATGGGTATACTTGATACTAACACGGAAAAACCGAAGGACTCTGACAAAAACCTGTCCTAGTGCCACTCTGTAAGCCAAAAATTCCACATGGACTGGTCTGGTATCCGACCCAGGTCTCTGCAGTGAGGGCCGCCCACTAACCTCCTGCGCCATGGAACGGCCTGACTTGCCTTCATGAGCAGACAGGAAAAACTTCCCCTTTTAAGCTGCCTACATAACAATTGCCACCAAGCAAACAAAGTTAAAAGAACCGATAGTATGCAAGGTATTGCCCCTCTAAACAGTAATGTAACTCACAAATAACACGTCTCGGAAATTCCGTATCTCCTACAAAAACACGGGAACGAATAAACAAATAGTTAAGCAAGAAATCGCGGAAAGTAAACAAACCTTATAACTCTGTAGGTCTGCGTGAACATGCTCCAATACCAGAAGGGTTTGACAGGCTATTCAATAGGTCATTTAGTCTCGAAATAATGGGGTGAGGTTATGTAGGTCTACGGTTTTATTCTGCGCAGAAGGGAACAAAAGCAGCAGGCGTGACGTGTCAACAAGAAATTCTTACACTCAATTTAATCCTCACTTAGTCATTTCAGAATACATTACCCACATCCGCCCCCCCCCCCGCAATAGGATTTGACATTTTCCTTAAGCGAGCTTTATGCATATTCATACTGATACTAAGCAATCATCCTTACCTAAGTTTGCTGGTACCGTTCGGGGCAGTGACGCCTACTCGTAAAATAATGATTTCGAATTTCGGAACCCGAAAAGGTTAGTTGTGTGACATGATTTTCTGTTTACCTTAATTGAGGGTCTACATGTACCGTATTTAACGCCACACAACCTAACACACAAAAATCGCAATATATAAAAAACTCAATATAACAATTAACAGCCAATCTGTGGTTTTCACCGAATTACAAGGCGGCACATTCCAGAAGGCAGTAATTTTTCATATGCAGTTTCCAAAAAAATTATTCTTCCCTTCAAACAAGCCAGGTGTCAATATTCTTTTTCTCCAAGACCAAATATTACCTCATCTCTTTCGCACATAATGCATCCGTAGGGGAAAAAATGTGGGAGGTTGATGTAGGATACACATTGCACTACTTAATTGCTTGTGTTTTGCTGCATCAGATGGCTAATTACTGAGTTCGGAAGGCAGTTTTGTGGCAAGTGGGGCTATCTCAGTTTCTTGTTTTGCTTAAGTAGTTCCAGCGCAGCTTTCTGAACTTGTTGGCTTCTCAAGATGTGCTTCTCCTTCCTTCTAAGCTTTCTGTATCAGTAGTTCATAACCTTTCTTGTTACAGAATCGTTGAAAAAGCAGTGGGGTTTCCCAAGGCACGCAACATGGTCTATGGCACATTCTGCAGTGCAAAGAACACTGTAAAGGCCCTAACTGCCCCTTGCTGATAACCGCAAATGATTACATCTATTTACAGTATAAACACGTAGGATACGATTTCAAGTTTTGGTGTTTCCTCGTCTACGCAATCCTCCCAACAGACCATAATGGACTCAGAATTTCGTATGTGAATTTAGAATTGGAATAGACCAGGTGGTCTAATCCGCTGAAGCTGAAGAATAAGAAGAATATTTTCTTTCTTATTCTGTCCCCGTTTACCTACTCATTTTAGGGGTACAGATTATTGTTGCCCTTGATCACACTCAGTGACACAGACATAGTCGGAGGGACTCCCCTGGACGAGGGATCGGTCCGTTGCAGAGACCTCTACCTGACAACACACAACATTCACAACAGTGAGACATCCGTGTACCCGGCGTGATTAGAACCCGCAATCCCAGCAAGCGACCAGCAGTAGACTTACGCCTTAGACCGCCCAGCCACCGGGATCTGCATAAGAAGTCTTTAGTGTGTTATTCAACGACGCTGACAACTGCAAAGATTATACTATAGCGTCAGTCGTAGATGAATGAATGAATGAATGAATGAATGAATGAATGAATGAATGAATGAATGAATGAATGAATGAATGAACGAATGAGGATGCAGCACTGGTGGAATGATACTGACAGGGTAAAACCCACGTACTCTGAGGAAAACCCATCTCATTTCTACTTTGTCCACCACAAATCCCCCATAGGGTGGCCTGGAATTGAATCCGGACCACCGTGGTAAAAGGCCTGGAAAAGACGCAAGTAGGACTTTCTATAAGGTGTCCATTAACGTTTCAAGTTTCTTATATAATTGGATTTCGTCGGAAGATTTTAGTAGAACTCCCACCAATACCTAATTTCGTGAAAATCTGTTAGACAATTCTCGAGGCGCTACATGGCGCAAAACATGGCGATAGCTAATAGTTTCACGTCTGTAATGCGTCAGATACATGGAACAGAGACTAGAAACGCAAATACCTGGTCGGGTGTCCGACTGCGATTCGACAATCGATGCCCCCCTATATAGACACTCTCCGACTTACGCAATTTCAGGTTAGGAAATTTTAGACTTAGGCAATTATAAAGAAAATGTTTAAAATTTGAAATAACATTCTTCAAATGCGCGTCTAAATTTTCCTCATGTAAATGAAAGCGCAATGAGACAAAGTTGACGGAAGAATACTGTTGGGCGATAATACCTGCTGGGGGGGGGGGGGCAGTCATGCTGAGGTCGACCATGTTCCGTTGTGTTGGGAGTTTGCCTTGTTTATAGCCTACTTAAGTGTAGCTGATCACGTACACACTCGATTCCGGCTTGCGCCGGGCCTTCCGGAAAGCAACTACTGCGTAATTCGGGGAGTGCCTGCACGCAGTGACTAGTGACGTCACTCCCAGATCGTATGACAGGTAGCCAGAACTCGCCCCCCTGTGACAAGAACGGAATGCATTCCGCAAGACCTCACGAAGAATTTTAGTTTTCTGTACGTCTGGAACCCCGCGCCGCGGCGTCTGCGACGGCCTTATCTACGCTACTCACCCGTTCAGTACAAACGAATAAACTGTTCGAAGAAAATTTAACACGAAAAACAAAAAGACCACAATCATGAAACAGTAATTTACTCACGTGTTAGTCACTATGTTAAACCAACTAAATGCACATTCACTGATTACTTAGTCTCACATTTTACTGCAACATATTTCGGCGTTCACGACGCCGTCCTCAGGGATTACACCAAGTTTATAAGCATCTGCCGGTGGACCCGTCATTTAATCGTGGTTCTATTTTCATTTGCAGCGTTGTGAAGAATGAAGACAGAACCATGATTATACGACGTGTCTACCGGCAGATGCTTTCAAACTTGGTTTACTCCCTGAGGATGGCGTCGTGAACGCCGAAACATGTTGGAGTAAAGTGTGAGGTTAAGTAATCAGTGAATGTGCATTTAGTTGGTTTAATATAGTGACTTAACTTCATAAAATGCACGGAAAAGACAGCTTTAAAATAAATTACTCACACGTGTTAAATAATACACAGCATATATAATTAGCCTACAACTTAACACCAACTTGAATTTACAAACCGGAAACGTTCCGCAAACCACCGTTTGTTAACAGTCGTCTAAAGTATACATATTGTTGGGGTTTAGCAGAAGAGATTTAAGGTGGAAAATTAGCGTTAAAATGGTGGCCGTGGGAGTCAAGTATTACGGTAGATTTGCAAACAGCAACCAGCAGCCAGGCCCACTGCTAATGTGATGAGAGAAATCCATGCATTATTCAGGCTAAAACAAGGGTGCGAGGGTGAGATTTATGAAGGGGTGGAGGTGGTATTATGGAGTGAGAACGAGCGGTCATGCGGTGGTTAGTTGCTGTCAAACTGAGGTCTTCACGCTCGGTTACCACCGGTAATTATCAAATTGCAGGGACGCCAACTTCCAATAAAATAAAATTTTCCCTGCTTCCAGTGACACGTCAATATAGTCGCCCTATAGATATAGGAATAACACACATCGCAAATACAACGCTAATATACACAACTCTTATTTTAAATTTCCTTTCATGTGAGAATATTTAATGACATCAAATATAAAAAATAGATACATAAATCGTGATTGCAGGATAAATATACAACATTTACAGAAACCTATGGAGAACTCTCCAAACTAAATGTGGATTACATACCCAACTTCATGGCGAATTTACAATTTCGAACCGCGAAGTATCGGGTACATCTGTTCTGTCATCATTATTGTCAACAATGTGGCACAGAGTTTATAACAGAGATCAACAATGAATAAAGGAAGGGGAAATGATAACTGAAAGTGGCTTAGCTGGTTGTAAATAATTGGGTGACAATGTAAATATTATTGAAACACCTGAGACATTTAAAAGGACATTTATAAGTTGTAGTAGTGCAAGATATCGCCAGTACTTTATAGCACTAGACGTCAGAACGAGTGAGGGAAGGTGACTGAGCGCTGCATGTGATCTCAAAGTTGCAGGTTGAAGCATGTGAGGAATAACAAGGGGAAGGCGAAAACAGGAATTTTAGACTGGTCCTGGTAGTGAAAAATTTAACTCCAGAATACAGAAAGAAGAGAATTTACATCTAGGCCCAAGCTCAGTACCGTAACCGTAAAAGTGAACAACCACTTCAAAAACAGAGCGGTGTGTGTTAAGTCGCAACAGTCACGATGTATGCAGCATGGCGAATGGCGCATTTACAAGTACGAGTAACCAATTTTTTTGTTCATTTTGCTTATAAACTCGTCGTTTTTTAACTAATTAATCGAGAATTTAGTTTCTCACAGCAAAGAGTATATGACGATTACTTTCTACTGGGATGTGGCAACATGTAGTCTGGTAAACAGATACCAACCTTTCAGAGGAACTTGCTACCTTTATATTCAAGGTAAAACATTGGTCCATGTCTAGCAAATTACACAGAATCACGTCCCAGAAGAAAGTAATGTTAGATAGTTGATGTTCTACTTAGGGGCGGCGGTGGCGCAGTTAGTTGAGGTACTGCGCTACAAACCGGAAGGTCGCGGGTTCGATTCCCGATGGTGTCATTGGAATTTTTCATTGGCATATTTCTTTCGGTCGCACTATGGCCCTGGGATCGACTCAGCCACTAACAGAAATGAGTACCAGGAATATTTCCTGGGGGATAAACGCGGCCGGTGCGCAGGGCTGACAACCTTACCACCTTCATGTTTCGATTGTCTAGAAATCTGGGAGCCTCAACCTCCTGGAACCCTGTGGGCCTGTCCAGGCCTGTAATGGGACTGCTTTACCTTTTTTTTATGTTCTACTTAATTGGTCGGCTAATTATAATTATCTAAATAATTAATTCAATAGTCTTAATTTAGGTCGTTAGTTAGGATGTATGGCGTAGGTCTGCGGCCGAGCACTTGCTGGGATCGTGGGTTCGAATCCCACGGGGGACATGCATGTTTGTCTCTTGTGAGTGTGTTGTCAGGTAGAGGTCTCTGCGACAGGCCGATCTCTCTTCCAGAGGAGTCCTACCGACTGTGGCGTGTGCTTGAGTGTGATCAAGTGAAATTACAAAGACCCTCGACACCTACTGTGAACAAGTAGGTAGAAGAGGGACGGACTAAGAAAGAAAGTTAGTATTTATTCCTTAATTAATTAGGGGGAGGTTCTCATGATGGTTGTCACGAACATTACGTTTTCTCGGATGTGACGCCATTTAGTGTGATATAAGTTCGATGTTTCGGAGGGAACTATTGCCTCCACCTTCAGATTACCCTACTCTATCCTGAAGTTGTAGGCATTATGTTTCTCCGAAACATCTGTGTGTTCTAATTAACAGGGTGGGACAGTGAGTACTTGAATCGTCCGATTCTGAACAAGGAACAGTGGCTTTGTCTTCTTGGACTGCACAAAGACAGGTAACTTCTGGGCCAGCACAGCGACTATTACCTTCCCACATATGTCCATGGATTTTTTTCCATGGCGCGACAGACCCTAGCGGGCCAGGGTCTCCTCACTGTCCAGACTTCACGATCACACTCAGACACACACCACACTTGGTAGGACTCCTCTGGACGAGTGATCGGCCTGACGCAGAGACCTCTACCTGACAACACACAAAAGTCACAAGAGACAGACATCCACGCCCCCCGTGGGATTCGAACCCACAATCCCAGCAAGTGAGCGGCCGCAGACCCACGCCTTAGTCCGCGCGGCCAATGGCATCAGCTTTCCATGGAGATGGTTCAGCAAAACGTTGGGTTCACCTGTTGTTGGCACAGACAGTGCTTGCCTCACGCATGTCTGCGGATACAAAGGGCTATGAAAAGAGCGACGCTAGCTGCTGTATGGGGAACAACACACAGAGCCGATGCAGACAGCTGACGTGACTGACGTCTGTCCGCCCTGCTCTCCTTCGCTTCCGTGAAATTAAAAAATAGACATCTTTAATCTTCTTTCTTTCCTCGATGGGGCTTCTTTTGTATCCGTGTCCATAAAAGGACTCTTATTCGCGATTCTAAAGATAATGAGAATATTTCAAGTGTGTGTGTGTGTGTGCGTGCGTGTGTGCGTGAGCTTGCGCACTTGGGTGTGTGGGTGTGTCGTCGAGCGGGAAAACCTTACATCGATAGAGTTTGGACTCCAGTGGTGGTACCAACACTGAAGAAACAAGTCGACATATAAGAAGTCCTCTGGATTCAGATTCAGATTCAGCGTTGTAGCGTTCCTAAAAGATTCCTTCTCGCGTGTTTAATAATAATAATAATAATAATAATAATAATAATAATAATAATAATAGGTACATACTAACCTAACGTCAGGTCAGGGTAAGAATAATTACGGGAGGTATACAGTCACGTCAGCCACCTCGTCCGCCACCTCTACTGCACAAGCACCTGCCGTCAACACGAAAAAGGAATCGACAAGGCAAAGAGAGGGCATTTAGATGTAACTGGCCAAAATACCAATGAAAGCTCGTGGTGGTAATTGGTGAGATCTGGCGGAAAGTACGGGAAATAAAGATAGCTGCTAGGATAAAATCTGTGTTCATTCTTTCCCTGACCCGAGTTCGAGAAGATCATACGAAAAGCTGCAGTAACGTGACAATAATAACGGATAAACCAGCGACACAAAATGTAAATTATTAAAGAAAACAAGGTAGTACTGCAAAATATAAGCAACGTATTACGAAAAACCACAATTAAACCAGCAATTGCGGGATTAAAAACATGTCAAATTACTTAAAAGATAGACACCTTCCCTTTCCGAACTAACCGATTCAGTTATGAAATATGAACTCGGTTTGAGCAGCATGTAAAGAGGAAAGGATTTTGACTTACAAGCCCAATACAGTCTTCTTGGTATACATACACGCCTTAAACTAAGTAACGAAACAGAGGTGTGTCTGGCTGATATGAAATGAACATTAAAATATTAGGTATGTCTATTTGGAAGAAACAAATGCGTGGCTTGAAACAAAGATTACATACACTTCGTGAGGTTGAAGTTCAATTCGGTAGCATGTTCATGAAGTACCCTGCGTCACAGGCAGTGTATACCGGATTACCTTAGATCAACAGATGAATTACTGTACACTGACGATGATACAGCGTAGCGTCCAAACGCTTATGAAGACACAAAATAATGTTCAGTGTAAGGCAGTGGACCAGAATAGCACTGTGCATCATAATAGCGGCATGGTGTGCATTAAGTTCAAAGGAATTGAACTGTCAATATGGCTTAGATGAACTACATGATTCAAGAGGTAACTGAGTCAGTTGGTTTGTCACTTTCATTACCCTGTGTTTGTCGGTTAGTTACACAAGTAACAACAAAACTGCAAAATGTATACACTATAATGTCGAACACAAAATTTCCATCGGTATGCTTTGAAGTTTCATCTGTTTGTCAATTGATGACCTTAAGTAAAGCGAAACCGATTATGTATCAATATGGCTGAAAATCGGAACTGGGATACACATTTTGGTGAAAGTCTCCCACATCTATTTTTAAAAAATCTGTACAACGGGTTACGTGCTGATACTAACTCACAGACAGAGGGACAGAAAAACAGACATGACATAGAACATAAAGTATGCCTATACACAGTAGAGACCGCCCTTGGTTTCAAAGCACTGTATTTACAACATTTCCCCGAGAGAATCCTACAGAAGAGCAAAATCACATATGGTCAAGTTCCTATCAAAGCAGTGGCTTTGTGTTGGGTAAGGGGGTGGGAGGAAGTACAAAAGGCGTTCATTACTTGAGGAGAATAGAACTGAGGGAGGGAGTATGATAAATTAGTCACTTCTTGATCTTCAGCCACCTGCTTAGATTATGAAGACTTAATCTATGAGGACTGATAAACTGCAGAGTCGTTTGTCGCAGACTGTGAGGATCCGAGGCTCATTCCCTCTCAAAACAAATTCTTTGCTGAGATTTTTGAGTCATTTTGTCTTTCCACGTCAATACATCTACACATAACCGACTCTAATTCCGTAGCTGAACTGTTGCTGTGAACAAGATTCTCCATAATTTATCTTACAGTGAAATATGTTTTAAACGGAACCTCGACATAACGAAAATCTGTCTTGAGCAGAAAAAAATTTACAATCCTGGTGGTGTGGAGTCCCAAGGATCAAAATTCAAGTGCCTGTATGAAACGGAACCTGCCAGCAGTGGGAACAAATTCCGGTCCCTTGCTGTTTCGTTACAGACAGGTTTCACTGTATTTTTACTTCCGTTACGACAGCTTCGTCCAATGATCCTTCCAGTTCATCGCTAACAATATTCGACGCTGCATAACTCACTGACCTCTGGACAGAATAGAAAGACGAAAGATGATGGAGAAGATGAATATACTGAAACGTAAAGTCGTTCCTGGGCTTAATTAAGCACACAGCGTATGGGGAAGTGCAGGTACGACTCCACGCATTCTTAACTTCGGCACTGGATGGAGGGGGGTGTTCAGCTTCACGAACAGACCTCTCTACTCACGTGAAAAGAACCCCCTCTACCCACTGAACAGGACGTTCGGTGGTAACCAGTGCCGGTCTGGGCGTTTTGGAGAAGAGAAAAATCTGTTCCCTCGCTGGCAATTAAACCCCGATTCCTCGGTCTTCCGCCCAAAGTCTAGTCACCCTCAACTGGTAGTATCTACACAGTCTAATCTGAAGATTCACATATTCTGGAATGGTACACCATGTCGAAATTTAAACTGTTACCGGCGTTTCGCAAGAGCGTAGTGCCTCAATCTTCAGGGAAAAGCAGTTCAGCTCCTCTGAAACGTCGGTAACTATTCACCTGCCAACGTAGCGTAGCATCCCAGCAGACATGAATCTTCATCAACAAAACTGGAAGAGCCCAAATCTCGGAATGCTTATATTATTTACTCCTTTTTTGGTTGTCAATTTCTTTTTTCTTTCTTTCTTTCTTTCTTTCCTTCTTTCTTTCTTTCCTTTCTTTCTTTCCTTCTTTCCTTCTTTCTTTCCTTTCTTTCCTTCTTTCTTTCTTTCTTTCTTTCTTTCTTTCTTTCTTTCTTTCTTTCGTGGCAACCCCACGCGGAACTTCTTTATGATTGTACATTAGTCCTACTCTTACGACCCGATTTAACTATACTCTTTTAACTTCCACACAGTGTATTCGCGGTGTTAAGTGACTCAAAAAGTGGTCAATCATTGCATTGTTCAGTTACCATTGTTTAGACGATTCTTTCGCCATACTTGGTATTAACATATTCAGCGCTGAATTTCATTGAGAAAGCAGATGCAGTCTTTTGTCTTTGCATTCTAATGTTTGACACCCATACATTTTTGGCTGGATTTGTCAAGAGATGGTACGAAAATTCATTTCTCCTTATAATAAATTCAATTCTTCTTGTAAGCATAAGTTGATTATTCTACATATAATAAATACACGACTTGCTTAACCTTTTAAAGCCTAGCGGTAACTTTACATACCACCAGGCTTAACATTAAAAAATTCTACGTGGTGCCCACATTGCGTTTATGTGTTTTGTACGGATCTCTGAACAAACAGCAACTTTTGCCTTATAAAACATTAAGAGACTGGTTTTTATAACCGAAGTGCAGAGTGTTTACAGCGCGGTACGCAATGAGTCCTTATATAAAACAGATACGCTTCGTCTTTAAAGGGTTAAAGCAGAAATTGAGGGTGTGTCTCGAAAGACCATCTGGATCGCAGCGTGTAAGTAAGTACTCTCAATTAATTACGTAGTGGTCAGGTCTGAAATCCAAGACTTTGCTTTGGAAGAGATGAAAGGATTAAAAGTACTTTCAGAGGCCTGCTCTTCGCATTCATTACCAAACATCAGGCGATGTTATTTTCGGAAAACTTCAGAATTTAAAGTGGGCAATATATTTATAAAGTTCGGCCACCGCAGTGGATTACTGACTTAGGCAAAGCTTTTTAGAGCTTAAAGTTATTCTTCCTTAGCGATATTCCGCGTAACTCTTAGTTAGGTGTTAATTTAAGCCTACGAGCCAAGTAATGTTCTGGATTAACCCCAATTTACTGCCACAGCAGAACTGCCTCAATATTTCATAAGTTTTCATCTTTTATGTGGCGGAACCTGAAATGTAGCTCTCAAAATGATTAGACCGCCCCATTATAGGGCTCCTCTCCTTGCAGCCACGCACTTGTTTTTCATGCGCGGACATAATGTAGGCTAGCTGAAACCACGGCCCCCTGGATGATCCATGCAACTTGGAAGAAAGGGATAATCAACAGGCAGGCATGATCTCATTGCATCGATTACCAAAGTGTGGCTCGAGAGCCAAAGTCTAAGAAAAAAGGGAACACAAAGAGAGCAATAAAGAAAAAAGAAGGGAGTATAAAAGGGTGAAAGGATGGAAGGATGGAAGAAGGACAGAGAGAAAATTGTTCATATGGAACAGCGTCGTCCAGTAACACAAAGAAGAGTAGCTATCAAATGACAGTTCAAAAATAAAAAGAAAGGAAGGAGAAAGGCTGATATAGTGACGGAAATAAAGCAGGAAACGAGGAAAAGAGGAAAGAAATAAAAATATTGTTAAGTATCGTCTTTTGGAAGAGAAGATTCAAATAATACTTGAGGCAACGACTTTGGTCCATGCCTACGAGTTCAGTGACTACAGAAGCCACAAAATGACTTCTCTTTGAGAAGAACGAAGGGGGGGGGGGGGGGTTGAACGAGCTGAACGTCATCTCACCTCTGAAAGTACCTCAGCTGAGTGCTTAGCGGCACGTAGAGCGAGTTACAACGTGGCCAAAATACGACAGAATTGTGCCTGTCGCTGGCAAAGAACGTCTGTTTATATGATGCATGATTATTTAGCGATGCCGTCAGTAATTCCGACTGGTAGAAATGTCGGTTAGCAGTAAGCAATACATTGGGATTGATGTGGACACAAGCCGTCGTTGTGTGCTCTGTTTAAGATACAGAGCTAAACTGGCATTATCTTGAAGGTACTGAGGAAAACCACTAAATATCTCGGTCAGGACAGTGCGTCGTAAACCGAAATTCAACTTGCATTTCTCGAATCCAGTTCTTGAGCGTTATCGACCTCTTTCCTGTAAAATAAAGAGTAAAGGACGAATACTATGCGTTCTGTGTGCGTACAAAGTGTATCACGTGTGATTCCCAGTCCTTCACTCCAAAATTACTGAAAGGACGTAAAAAGTTTTGTAGTTGGGTCATTTACATACACCAACATTTGTACACAATAAAATTATAAGTTATCCATAAACATGAACCGTCCTACACATTTCAAAAATAAATGGTCATCCTCAGAGAGACGTCAATGCGGAGGAATACATAATACCAGTACATCAATTTTACATGCAGAATGTTAAAAATATATAAAATGACTATTTTTATATATTTTGGCACTGTATATGTAAATAAAGTATATAATAATATAACAAAATACCTAATATATGGGACATGCGGTGGCGCAGTTGGTTGAGGCACTGCGCTGCAAACCAGAAAACCGAGGGTTCGATTTCCGATGGTGTCACTGGAATTTTTCATTGACATAATCCTTCCGGCCGCACTATGGCCCTGGGGTCGATTCAGCCTCTAACAGAAATGAGTACCAGGAATATTTCCTGGGGTTAAAGGCGGCCGGTGCTTAGGGCTGACAACCTTACCACCTTCCTGTGCCGACTGTCTTGAAATCTGGGAGCCTCAACCTTCTGGAACCTTAACGGCCTGTCCAGGCCTGTAATGGGATTGCTTTACTGTTACATAATATATAAATATATAAAATATAGGCCTATAAAATGGTTATTTGTAGATATTTTTAACATTGTACACGTAAAGTTGATGCATTAATATTACATATATTTTTCTATTGATGTCTTCCTGACGATGGCGACTTCTCGCTGAAACATGTAGGAGGGTTCAAGTTTATGGCAAATTCAAAATTTTATTTTGTGCGTATGTTCGTATGCGTAAATTATTACAAGCATAATGCGTGGAATAAATAATACTAAATTTATATTGAGAGTTTATGTGACGACTGACAGCCCCATTCCTCTGTGATATCCCGTTGCGCCAGTGGGTATCACATCCTGACGTTTCCATGTCACGTACTGTCCTCATATTCAAATGGCGAAATGTTACAGAAGAAGAATATTTCCATCACTGAAGATGAGAACAATACCTGACGTCGAAACGCCAGGATTTCGTTACCTATTGACGCAGCATCATGTCCTTGAAAAATGAAATCCTCAACTACATTGCTGCGAAAACCACAGACTGCCGTTACACACAGGCCGTCAGATTCACATTTATTAGGCGGGCTGCTGTACAGTTGCTCCGATACGGCACCGGAAGGCGGCAACGCGGAACAAGGCAGGTTCGAGGAAGGAGATCGGAGAGGCCATGGCCCAGCGACAGGTCGAAGCGCAACTGAAGAAGAGGAAGGAGGAGGTATACATTATTATTATTATTATTAGTAGTAGTAGTAGTAGTAGTAGTAGTAGTAGTAGTAGTAGTAGTAGTAGTAGTAGTAGTAGTAGTAGTAGTAGTAATGGTGGTGGTGGTGGTGGTGGTAGTAGTAAGCTGGTGACGCCAATTTTTTAGACAATCCACAAACACTACAAATAATACAGAAAGTCGGTTTCAAAACAGTAAATATGTTAGTCTAGACATTAAGTTAGCAGAAATTAAGTGTGTTTTCACGTCCCTCCACAGAAATACCGTCTTTAATCATCGATGTAATTAAAGAAATGGTAAATTCGAAGTCATATATATACATACATATATGCACACACACACACACATATATATATATATAAAATATTCATGCCGAAATAATTCTTCTGAGACAGGAAAAATGTATTAAAGTTGGCAGTAGTTTCAGGTTTCAATATGGAAAGTTCGCATATCTACTAAATTTCTGAGTTGCCATGGTAAGGCTACTGTTGAAGCCTGTCGAAACAATTGCATAATGCCAGTTCCCAGGTCAGACGCCAAGCCAAACTACTGCAGCAGCACTTTACAATATTTCCAACAGATTGAAAACTTCGACCTTCTGCGATATCAGCACAGCCACCCGCTTCAATCTCTCCTTCCTTTCTTTCTGTCTGCATCTCTTTATTTATTTTACTTACTTTGTTTCCCTTCTTGAGTTATTTCTTTTCATTCATTCTTTCTTTCTTCGTATACGTCAAATTGATCGTTTATTCATTCATCGTTTCATTCCCCTTATTGTGTCGTAAACAACGTTTTTTTATTCTTTTGATCCTCTCTCTTTCTCTTTCTTTCTGTCCTGCCGCAAACTTTTCGTAGTGTTCCTCAGTCGCTTCAAGAGAGTGTCGGGACAGACGGACTCCTTCCAAACCGTTAGACGCAAACCCGCTCACTCTTCATGACAACCTGCGATTATTAAATCGTTACATAGCCCAGTAAGAATCCGCCAACTCTATGAACCGAAGCCGCGAACCGTTTTAACTGGCACGTCAGATGCACTCGGCGGAAGGAGTGTAAATATACGATCGTTCGATTTTAACCAAAATTTTATTTTCTTTACGCGTTTTCCTGAAAGTCTCCAATATCAAATTTGACAAAAATCCGTCCAGTGGGAGACGGACGGACGGACGGACGGACGGACGGAAGGATATGACGAAGCTAAAAATCGCTTTTCGCGACTTACGCGAATGCGCCTAAAAATGTACTTTGCTGAATGTAATTAGCCGGTTATCTAATTAGAATACGCCCACACATTGTGGTTACTTGTAATACACGCTTATAATTTACTCCATTCTCTGGGTAAGCGGACGGACCTATAATAGCATTCCGATCGTCTGCTTACTTGCACCAAACTTCCTGTAACGACGCAAATGAAGGCACAGCTTATCTTGTCGACGTGTGGCACGGGAGGGACGGGAGAGGCGCAGGAGGATGTGAGGGTTCAAATAACTAAAAGGAGTTGCAGTAGATTGAGGGGGAGGGACAGATTTTGACTGGGATTATGTCTGTCTTGTTTAACACAGGGATGCTGGGGGCTGGTATGAGTTTTGTGCAAGATTAATTCTCGCTATTAAAAGCTGAGTAATCACTCACTCACCGAGTGGGCGAAGTGCAGTTCTGTTTTTTTAAAGCAACACAATTCTATGAGGAATTACATTTCGTCAATGGAGTGTCATCATCATCATCATCATCATCATCATCATCATCATCACCACCACCACCACTCACAGTCGGTATAGATGAGACGGATCTATTTTCATCCTCCTATTGAAGAGAAAGAAACCTCACAATCATGAACAGATGCAGAAGAATAGAAGGTTCTTCGATGTGTACATCAAGGTCCACTCACTTACTAACGTTATTATATAAGAACAGCAATACGCAGAAACAAAATTTGAAGTCTCTACTCTAGTTTAAAGCACAAAAGAATTTTTTAGAATGCTGCAATAAAGCTGTGGAGCTAATTCGATGCAAGATGCAGCAGTATTTCGAAATAGGACGTGTTTTTGAGATTTGTAAAGTCAGATCTGAACTTTAGAAGCCTATAAAAATTTTAACAAGTAAATCTGATGGACAAATTTCAGTGCGAAGATTCCATACCAAATTTTACCTAAATCATGTTAGTAGTTTTATCTGCCCGCATGTGCCACATGGTAAGCTGCTACGGGGTTTTTGTAAAATTTAATACAAAATTCACTAAACGTTGGGCCAGCATGATGTTAAACTGTACAGTATCGCGGTAGAGCACTTTAAATTTGCCCCCCCCCCCCCCCCCGCCAGATGCCTTCAACTGTCAGCTTAAACTCGAAATGTGCTCTATGTGGGGCTCATTAACGGAATTCTACTCGTTTTGAGAACTACTGACACTGGCTTCGAAACACGTACGTGACCTTGTACTGAATGTGAAGTGTCGCACCGCGAAGTGCGGCATGTCATGAAATAGGGTCTGTTTAGTCTGCGCACTGTATTACGTGAAACAGCAATGCGGCTTTGACAGTTTTATTAAAAACAGCTCGTTATGTAAAAATAATTAATAATCATGTGATGTAAAATAAGAAGCTGATTGACATCCAAACCAGGGCCGCGCATACCGTAGCCGTACCGTGGAGCATTCAGTGATTCATAATGTTAATATATTGACTGTACTAATATTAAGTTTTAACAAAACAGGCAAGGTGCATATAAATGTAACTTTGAGGCGCGTTCGAGTAACCGTTGTTGCCGTGGAAAAGCATTAAGTATTATATATTTTGAGCGTGTCTGTAATCTTAGTTATCCGGGATCCAAAGGGCATGTGCCGTATCATATTGTCATCTGTGGTCTGTCCGTCTCTACCACGCTTTCCACATTATCTCATAACTGTCACGATTTTCGAAAAACAAAGTTATTGAACATAAAATGTGTGGTTTGATTTTATCTACAAATTTTCTGAAATATTTTTCATCCTAAAAAGAACGAAGTAAGATATTATCACAAATGTACATAGGTCTTCATATAAAGTACCCGTTATTCTTGTCAGATTTTAATGAAACTTGAATGACCTGGAACGATTTTCGAAAAATACTCAAACTGATTTTCTCTACAAATTTGTCGGGAACATTTCGCATTCTCAGGAGAACTGAGCTAGACGTAATCACAAATGTACACAGGTCTTCATGTAAAGTACCTGTTATTCTTGTCAGATTTTAATTAAACATGAACTTTCTGGCCAGATTTTCCAAAAATTCCCATCTCTCAAGTTTCATAAAAATGCGTCCAGTGGGAGGCAAATTGTTCCATGCTGGCAGGCGGGCGGACGGACGGACGGACAGCCAGATATACCGAAGCTAATATTTGCTTTTCGCAATTCTGCGAACGTGCCTAAAAACCGTTTATGGCACTTCGCCAAATCACACGCGTCTGAGTGACCTGCAGTTAGTAAAAGTTGAACATCCCTGACACAAACTCTTTCTGAAGAGGCCTAATATTTCATTATTAGGAATAATGTGTCTTTCTGTAATTCTAAAACACTGGGTTTTTATTTGCAATAAACGAATATCACAAACACGAGCTGCACAAAATTTAACAGCAAGATACACGTGGCAGGCCTTTGTGCTACAAATTAGTGTACAAGTTTGCACATTTGTGTTGTGGTACTGTGCATTAAAAGCCGTTGTGTAACTTGTGTCACTGTTCAGCTACAAACCCAGTCTACGTGTATTGAGGGCTGGGGCGGTTATTGTGATGAGACGTGCTCGTGCGAAGTGAATTAGTGCTGGGATTGGAAGCCGTAGTGATCATGGCGTGATGATAATGGGAAAAAAGAATAGAGTTCAAAGGTTGCTCTAAAAAGGATCTTGGAGTCAGTATTAATATTCTGAAAGTGGAAAGGCATCAGTGAATGTATATAGCGTGAGATGGGGAGGGGGGATGGGGGTGGGGGTGGAGGGAGGTTGTAAATTGAAAAGAATATATCTGAAGCGAATGAGGGGGAGGGGTGGTCGGTGTCACAGAGTCACTCATTTTCATTGGTTCGCTCTTTTTTCCTATTCATGAAAGTTCTCTGTGCGCACCGAGGTTAATCTTTTGTCACATAGAGACAAAAAACGGAGGAAACTGCGAAGCAAGATGGAAGACTGTTCTGGGCGTGTGCTCTAATGTTCCCTACACCACAGTGGTTATTATGTGCAGGCCTGCCACCTGTTTCAGTATTTAAAAAACTCTGAATTCCGCTCAAAGATCCCATTAGCGACTTTGGTGTGATTCTTAGGAAAAGCAGCGGTTACCTGCATCATAAACTGAATGGACTTTGCAAAGGAGACGCCGTGTGTTCTCTGTGAGGTATAAACAAAAGTTTAAAATATAATTTACATTACATGGCAGCCCCGATAGCGCAGTCGGTATAGTAACTGCGTTACAGGCCGCAAGATCTGCGGTTCGTATTCATTTTAGAAAAAAAAAACAATTTATTTTCTCCAAAACGTGCAGACCGATTCTGGAGCCAACCTAGCCTCCTATACGATGGGTACAGGGTCTTCTTTCGCGAGGGGTAAAGCAGCAGGAGCGTGAAGTTGAATACTCACCCCCACCTACTGCCGCGGTTAGGCAGTAGGTGGGGGTGAGTAGCCCCACTAATTATAATTACTGGAGCTACTCATCCATTCCTCCTATTTGCCTTCACAGCGTGCAAAGGGACAAGTTTACATTGATTTAGATCAGATAAATTTCATGTTCCAGGCTGTTTACATACCCACTCAGAAGTGGCTAAGATCACAGCAGAGTGATAGTTAGGCCCACACAGCCTGTATATTAACCCTTTAAAGACGAAGCGTGTCTGCTTTATATAAGGACTCAGTGCGTACCGCGCAGTAAACACTCTCCACTTCGGCTATAAAAACCAATCTCTTAATGTTTTATAAGGCAAAAGTTGCTGTTTGTTCTGGGATCCGTACAAAACATATAAACGCAATGTGGGCACCACGTAGAATTTTTTAATTTTAAACCTGGTCGTATGTAAAGTTACCGCTAGGCTTTAAAAGGTTAATGTCAATAGAAGAAGTCCCTCGGACCAGCAAGACCCTCCACCCAACCTCCATCGATCTGCTACGCTTCACCCTCGAGCGCAATTCCTTGTATTGCCTACCAGTCATCCTGCAAAAATGTTTACATAAATATTTTTGCGTAAAGCATTTGATAACCTTCACTAACATGCCATAAGCTTCACTACCGACATGAGCTTTGGGATGGTTGACACAGTCCTGAGGAGGCTGGAGGGTAATGCAACTGTATGCAGACAGAACCTCGTGCGCCGTCGCCCCACGTTCCACGGTAGTTTATTCCGTGACATGAGTAAAGAATGCCACGACATTTGAAATATTTCACTGTTAAGGCCTTATTACCGTCTTATAACAACTGACACCGTGTAGTTTCGTAGATATTTATAGATTTTTGGAGGGATTTGAGGTGACTCTTCTACCCTGAAGATAGCGGTATCACGCAAGACTGATTATTTTACGCATTTCCTGCAAATAACCCGTTACACGTGCGACATCTGCACTTACAGCGTCTCAAATAGAGAAGCAGCAAACAACTAAACCATTTCTTTCATTCTTAACCTTTTCTTTTTCTAATTCTCGAACTCAGCGCGAAGCTTGAATGTTCCATTCACGTTCGTTCCCTTCAGACTGGCTGGCTATATGCACTGCAGTACGGACAGATCAAAGCACTCTTCTCCAGAAATATGCATGACGACGGAAGATCACAAAGGGCAGATCCTAACAATGCGTCAGGTTTTTATGTTTCCGTGTAATGAACTAGAGGAAAAATGCGACCATGCATCAACATAAGAGAAACTCCAACTAATATGCTCCTTCTTCTGACATTTTGGGTTTGGAATGCTTAATTTTTCTCCTTCTTTGTCTTCTCCCCTCGTTATTGTTTATGATTGGTTGTTTGGAGAACAACGACAGACTTCAAACACTGTCGTGTTTTTTTTTGTGTTCCTTGTAAATACGTAGGTCTACGAAACTTGTGGGTTCTTTTTATTCAAAATGTTCAATGAAATTGACCACAAGCTATATAATTAGCCTATATGAGTATCTAAAAAAGGCCGTCTTTAAAAACGTAAGCAGTCCCATTACAGGCCTTGACAGGCCCTTAGAGTTCCAGAAGATAGAAGCTCCCAGATTTTTAGACAATCTGCACATGAAGGTCGTAAGGTTGTCAGCCCTACGCACTGGCCATCTTTACCCCCCAGGAAATATTCCTGGTATTCATTTCTGTTAGAGGTTGAGTCGACTTCAGGGCCATAGTGCGACCGACAGGATTATGCCAATGAAAAATTCCAATAGCACCATCGGAACCAAACCCGCGGCCTTCCGGTTTGTATTGCAGTGCCTCAAACAACTGCGCCACAGCGCGCCCCTTAAAAATGTAAGACCCCTGCCCATTTTCGTTCCCGTCCTCAGACCTAAGACAGCACACCACAAGACGCCACATGAATGCTAGCCATGGCTGCTAAGCAATCTGGAAATATTACTGCAGAGTTTTTGGGTGTGATTCGAATGCCCATTCGCAATTATCATGGTAATTATCTCAGCACAATTTAGTTTCCTAATTTAGAGCGTTAGGCCTCCTTTACAATATCTGCCACCGTATATTGTGACACTGACAAAGAAAGCAACAGTATCGCGGTGGAAAAGGGTAGATCTGCTCGTGCTGTATAAATTAAAACCCATGGGTCCACAAACTTTAAAAAAATCTAGGTGCCACCTTTAAATTCAAGGACGCAGAAGGTGGTAGAAAGCAAGTTCCGTGGTGAGAACCACCAGTTCTGCAATGACCTGCCACCCTCACTCGTATGTGGAGTTTTCCGCTCGGTGCATGTGAAATGATATACATTTCTGCACGTAAGGAAAAACTGTACTAATTATGCTGAGAACATTACGTGCCACCGTAAAAATTATAGTGGCTCGAACGACCCAGCGCCCGGGATTTGTGCTACCCCGTTCAAACATACGTACAGTTCTACGTCTGCTACTTCTGCACGCTGAAATGCGCTTCATATGAAAGAAATACGGCATTGTGGATTGTGTAGTCTGCTGGTGTCTCAGGAAAAGTTGCAGGCCACTTAGCTGGAGGCTGAATGAAAGTTATATTATGTCTTCTACTCTGAAGAAGGAGGTGCCATCTTCCTCCGAAACCCTGATACTGTGCCTATCGTCCTACATGGCATCACATAGCGGAAGATATTACTATTATCATTATTATTATTATTATTCAAATCGAGCAGAATTAGATGGGCGGGGCATGTGGCACGTATGGGAGAAAGAGGTGCATACAGGGTTTGGTAGGCAGACCTGAGGGAAGGAGACCACTTGGAGGACCCAGGCATAGCTGGAAGGATAATATTAAAATGTGTCTTCAAGAAGCGGGATGGGGGCATGAACTGGATTAAGCTGGATCAGGACAGGGACAGGTGGCGGGCTCTTGTTAAAGCGGTAATGAACAGCCGGGTTCCATAAAATGCCGGTAATTTCTTGACTAGCTGACATGTTAGCTTCACAAGAACGAATCTGCTCCACGGAGTTGTTGTTGTTGTTGTTGTTGTTGTTGTTGTTGTTGTTACCTCCTTTAATGGACTCCAGTAAACACATACGAAAATAAACATTCCACACCCATAAAACAGAAGCGCACAAATTTCGGGCGCCAGGTCGCACGGGCGAATAATTTTGTAAAGTAGTGATTAATAGTTCTGGGCCCTCAGTACAGAACTTGCTTCATGTCATCCTTCTGGGCCCTAGATTTCCGGAAAATTTCTGCAGGCCTGCAAAAAAGGCAGACGACTGTCAGCTTCCCACAAAGGGTTCTTCCCGCTAGTGTTATATCCTGACCCTCTCCATATACTGTTATAATTAGACTGGTATAAGTCAAGCTGTGTCTGTGGTCTTAATGAACCCTTTAAAGACGAAGCGTGTCTGCTTTATATATGGACTCAGTGCGTACCGCGCTGTAAACACTCTCCACTTCGGTTATAAAAACCAGTCAGTTAATGTTTTATAAGGCAAAAGTTGCTGTTTGTTCTGAGATCCGTACAAAACACATAAACGCAATGTGGGCACCATGTAGAATTTTTTAATGTTAAACCTGGTGGTACGTAAAGTTACCGCTAGGCTTTAAAAGGTTAAGGGTCACTCCACTAAGATATACGGGAAGTGGTACAGCGGCAAGCAATCTTAACATCTGCATTCAGTTCATCTGAGCAGTCAGCTTCATAACCTGGGCGCTTTACTTAAGGAAAGAGAGCCCCAGTACTAATCCGACTGAGCCCTGAACCTGGTCTAGACGCGGTAGTGAAGAGGAAAATCGCTGCTTCTCCCCGACATCGAACCTCGATTTCCCGATCGTCCTGTAGCCTGGTCACTATACGGTCTAAGCTATGATGACTCAAACCACAGTTGATCCTTCCGAAGACATCTGCAAAAATCTTAGAGTATGAGTTATTTACGGGGAGTCGCAGGCGACGTAAGTCCTTTGACGCCACATACCACGGCATACCTGTTTACAGCTGCTGCCAGCAGGGAATATTTCGAAATAAATCTACTGAATATGAAGCAAGCCGAGGACGTGAAGTTGTGATGTTTGGAAACTTTGAACTGTGCTCGTTTTTATTTCAGTACTTTGGACCGTAACTTCCTCGCCTTTTCTTACCACCGCTGCTTTTATTTCTTCTCCCAGTCTTTCCGCCTTTGAGAATTGCTATTTCTTGAAGCCAGGCAGAAAGACGCATATGTAAAAGAAAAGAAGATTCCTCTCTCTCCCTCCCCACTCTTCCTATAGTCTACTTTTTCTGCTTTCCTCCTTTTTTTCTGTTGACTTGACAGAGAGATAATCCATCTCGATTTACGAGCTCTGAATTTACCTTCACGACTTTTAGAACCACCTATCTAATACTCAAGAGCTACATGGCCGTATGATATCATTCCCGCATGACTGGTATAAGTGCATTTCCTGAAGGTTCTGATACATTTCACCTTCAAACCAGTGGCGCAGACACCGAGGCGCGCGCGGGACTTTGTGGGTTACGGAGGCACCCAAAAGTAAAGACTACCAAAATTTGCTGCGGGTTCTTTCGTACTAAATTCCAGTCTTATGAGAGCAGGTAGTATTGTGGACCCTCCGTTATGAGATGTGGCAGTAACTCTGCTAACAATTACAAGTGGGCTACCGACCGGTTATCTATGCCACTGCTTCAAACCGATCAATTAATGAAGGAATTAATTACCATCAAATACAACTACAGTATATCATATATTTTATTCTGGCAAAATGTTTCGGCCCCATGTGGTCGTTTTCAGGCCAATAGTATAAAATTTATAAAAGGTACTGTCTATACTTTATTAAAAGATACTAATAATATAGATCGGGGCCGCGGTGACGCAGATGGTTGAGGCACTGCGCTACAAAACGGAAAGTCGCGGGGTCGATTCCCGATGGTGTCACTGGAAATTTTCATTGGCACTATGGTTCTGGGGTCGACTCAGCCTTTAACGGAAATGAGTACCAGGAATATTTCCTGGGGGATAAAGGCGGCCGGTGCGCAGGGCTGACAACCTTACCACCTTCACGTGCCGATTGTCTAGAAATCTGGGAGCCTCAACCTCCTGGAACCCTCAGGGCCTGTACAGGCCTGTAATGGAACTGCTTTATCTTTCAACAATATAGATCTCAATTTCATATTTAATCGAATGCATGTTTGTGTCAAATTTGTTATAATATTTATTAACAGTATCGTCAAAAAAGCATCCGTGTGTTACGCTCCTGCATTTCGGTGTCGCAGAAGAACAGTCCGCTGAACGTCGCATTGTTGGTCTTGTTTACGCCTGTAGCTGTTTATCTGTGTTCGTCATAATTCCTTGTGAATATTTATCATATTGTTGCGGATGTCTGTTTATTTTAAGTGTTAAAATTGTTGTTATGTTTCGCCAGGTTCGTGTTCTGCTTACTTTTGTTTGGATAAGTAGTTAAGTAACTAAATAAGTAAAGCAACTAACCACGTTATATTTACTAAAGCTGGCTGGGTTTGTCTCACAATCGGCCTGTAACTTCCAGTCTAAATAACGCCCAATCTTAAAAACATATAAAATTTCTCAGACACTCCCAACCGCACAAAAAGCAACACACCTACAAGACATGAACTCAGAGCCATTTCACGTCCTTGTGGCGATGACAATGACAAATGCGGTCAAATTAGATGCGACACCGTGCAGTACGCTAGAAATTTAACGACGATACCAAGAAACGTTGCCTCCATATGCTAGGTGCGCCGAAACATGATTAGCTACGTTTAACTGGCATTTGAGCGCAGCTGAGCAGCATACTGCTGGGCTGTACTTCCGGTTAGTAAGGAAATTAAGGAAAACCGTCACAATTTCTTACCACACCTCATTGCGCCATACAACATTCCAAATTTGCTACAAAATTAGCTTACGTACCGGTCGGGGAGAGGGGGACTTGATAACTGGGGCTCTCCCTTCAATTATAAAAAAGGTTATTCACAGATTTGTTAAGAGGAATCCAGAATACAGGGCTGTGTAGTCGGAGTCGGAAGGAATTTTTAGGTGGAGTCGGAGTCGGAAGGAATTTTTAGGTGGAGCCGGAGTCGGAAGGAATTTTTAGGTGGAGTCGGAAGGCATTTTTAGGTGGAGTCGGAGTCACTAAAAATGTACCGCCTCCGACTCCGACCTCAGTCCAAAATCTTAACTAGATACCCCAAATCCAGAGCCCTGATAGCTACAGTAACCATTAGACTTATGCTTAAATAGAGGTTATAAGTCTAAAAAGTAGCCTGATGATTCACGTGGTGGCGATGAAATGTCTTATAGGTTTACCGTTATTAATACATATTGAGCTTTTATGAAGGAGTCGGAGTCGGACTTTTAAAAATCGAGGAGTCGGAGTCCAAGCTTTTGTGTACCGACTCCACAGCCCTGCCAGAATACTGCCTTCTGTCAGAAGAACGGAATCCAGTCTGAACGAACCCAAAGAAGATTTAACACTGTGTACGTTTTGGCCCTCCCCCCCCCCCCCCCGTGCTTTCGACACAAGTTGTTGCTATGCACACC
This sequence comes from Coptotermes formosanus, assembly GCA_013340265.1. Lineage (NCBI taxonomy): Eukaryota > Metazoa > Arthropoda > Insecta > Blattodea > Rhinotermitidae > Coptotermes > Coptotermes formosanus. The sequence continues at coordinate 129,250 of BLKM01003955.1, read as the reverse complement.
ATGAAGATATGTGGCGGCAGTGCGTTATAGCTGCATTCATTTTTAACCTCAGCACCACACAGAAGTGAATGGTCTGCTTCACGACCCGGCCGATTTAACCCCAGGGACTGGACCTCCAGGATTCACTTATTAGGAGTCTGGGTGGGCTAACCAGCCGGTCTGGGCGCGTTGGAGAAAAGAACAATGTGTCCTTAACCGACAGGGAACCCCGAATGGGGGAGGGGGGGGGGCTCTTCGAGCCCATAGACTAGGCAATATCCCCTGACCCGCCTAATGCCGAAGAACAGCGCGTGAAGTTCGCTTTACACCTTCACAGTGTGGAGCTTAGACACAGGGACCACTTTTAGTTCTACTACCTCGCCTTGCCCCATAAGCCACTGTTGTGTGAGTGTCCCCGTGTAGGTAGAGCTCCGTCGCTTCCATATAACGCGTTTGTCGGTTGGCACCTTCCAGTTACTTGATTAATTTATCGGTCGCCTGGGAGGCACAGTACTGCGGGGCAACATACAGGTGCGGCTGAAGGCCGTGTGCCAAGTGGCGGGAACACTCTGGCCCTCGTCACTCCCACTGCAATGTTACTAGAATGAATACAGGCGACAGACTTAGGCTACTCCAAGCAGCAGAGTTGTTCCTCAGAAGCCCACACTCGGTTACCAACACAAGAAATTCCCCGTATTTTACGGAAACCGAAGGTTCATTAACGTACTCACAAGAGCCCGCCACTGTTTTGTATCCCGATCCAGATGAATCCAATCCACACTCACATTCTTTTTCCTTGAGATTCAGTTCAATACAATCCTGATTTGATTCTTATCGTTGTGATGATGACGACGACTACGATTATGATGATGATGATGATGATAATGATGATGACGACGACGATGACGACACAATAAAGAAAAGACACTGTCGGTCACAACTAATGATACTTATTATATATACGGGAAACTTTCTTACAACATGTTTCGGCCGAACTGGGCCCTCGACAGGCAAAACATATATTAAAAATTACTAAGAATAATTATTGCATTACAAGTTGCTTGAATTTAAATGAGATCTCATTTTACAATAATCGTTAATTATTAACAGTTTTATAATGAAGGGTAAATAGGGCGTATACACATGTCCGTTATATCGTAGACTTTGTAGACGGTAGATAAGAGGATTTTTTTCTGAGCAATCTGTTAATTTTAAACTGTTACAATCGAGGAATTCTGACAGGCGAGGCGTGTACTGGAGAAGGCTTAGGTTTTACATATCCTTCAACGGAGCTAAGTTGAGGGCTCCTTATTGTAAGCAATTTTTAGATAAGAGGTTCCAAGTATACGTTGGTGTTGTCTTCCAAATTTTCTCTTCTCTTCAGTTTTACCGTCTATCATTCTCTGTAACTTCTCTTTCCTTCCACGTATGCTTTACGCCCCGTTCATTAACAGTCCGACGATCCCAGTGCTCGCGCGGTCTAAGGCGTAGGTCTGCGGCCGAGCGCTTGCTGGGATTGTGGGTTCGAATCGCACCGGAGGCATGGATGTTTGTCTTGTACAGTGTTTTTATGTTGTCAGGTAGAGGTCTCTGCGACGGGCCGATCCCTCTTCCAGAGGAGTCCTACCGAACGTGGTGTGTGCTTGAGTGTGATCAAGTGAAATTACAAAAACCCTCGACACCTGCTGTGAACAAGTAGGTAGAAGAGGGAAGGACTACAAAACAAAAAATAAGCAGTGCTCCAATGATCAACATAATAAATCATGTTTTGTGAGCAGTACAAATAATGAAGTCCCTCACATGCAATGTCCTTTAACATCCTGCCTGCCACTTCCTCCTGCTCAGGTTCAAATATTCCTCTCAGTAACCTGTTCTCAAACACAATCAATCTAACTTTTTCAGACAGGGTGTACGGCCGACTTTCACACGGATTTAACAAGTAAAATAAAGCATTAAAACTCTTCTTCTTCTTCTTCTTCTTCATGTCTTTCCGAATCAGCTGTATGCTCTACTTAATCTTCTCTTTGCTGCACCTTTCCTCGTACTAGTGAAGGGCCCCGCAGCAGACGCTACGGACGCACCGCAACCTTGAGGCTTCTTGTGCAACCCTGTGATGAAGATTACGATGATGATTATTATTTTTTGTCCTTTTCCTAGTAATGGAGCACCGGTGGAATGAAATTGACAGGGGAAAACCGAAGTACTCGGGGAAAAAACCTGTCCCAGTGCCACTTTGTGCACCACAAATCCCATATGGAGTGATCCAGGATCGAACCCGGGTCTCCGCTCTGGGAGGCCGGCGGCTAACCGCCTGAGCCATGGCTCGGCCTTCCTCATACTAACTTCCTTTGTTCACCTTTCTTCCTCTCACCTCTCTTCATCATTATGTTATCTCAGTTTTATTTTCCCTCCCTCTTCGGGTTTCCTAATTCTAACTTTTCTTGCTTTTTATTTCCTTTCCTTGTCACCTTCTCCATTATATGCATCTCTGGTGTACACATAAGCACCACAACAATTCCGCGCATCATGCAGTAAAGCCCTCGCACTACTGCGTGTTACAAAGTGCCTTCAACGACGCCTTAATATGTGTCAAAGAATCAATTTCGATATCACACACCCACAAATTTTCCAAAAATCTACAAGCAACCTCAAAATTCTAGGCGCCAGCGGGGTGACATGAAGCAAGTTCCATACTGAAGAGTCTAAAAACATTAGGCCACACCGTACAAAGTTTTTCGCCTAGGCCAGCTGGCGCTCTGGATTTGTGCACCCCGCCCCAGGCAAAAAGAATACGAAGCAGGAATATTAAGGTTACACTGTAACGTCACCGGAATTTGACGCTAAACAACAGGAGCATACCTTAAACCTTTCAAAGCATATCCACATACATTTACGTACCCATCGCGAACAGCCGAACGTAAGTACGCGTCCATGAACAGTGCGACTGTTAGTGCGACATAAATTTACATGCACATGGTTAATTTGGTGATTATGCAAGCTTAAATCATAGGGACGGACAGGGCGAGCCCATGAAATCTACAGGTGACGTTGTGTTCACATTCGCAAAGCGCGCGTCTGCCTGCGAAGTGGATCCATACAACACCGCAATCATGCGACGTCCGTTACAAGCTGCCCGACGCGATGGGTCGTGTGCTAACAGGACGGGGTCTGCCTCATACACTGGAAAGTGTCAGAGCGGTGGAGAAACACAATGCGAATTTCTGAGTTATGACACCGTCACCGTCATTGTTTCGGAGAAGTTTGTTAGTATCCCAGAAGTCAGCATAAAACCATGCAGGTCTTCCTGTAAAGTTCCTGTTATTGTTGCCCTACTTTAAACAAAACTGGAATGTGTCGTCAAATTGCAGCCTGACTCCGCTACCAAATTTCACGTAAATCCCTTCATCCGCTCTCCAGCTGTTATATGCGGACAGGCAAACGGAGGGTCAGATATCTGGCTAACAGGTGTAGTTTTACAACTCCCTGCTGCTAAAATTGTTTCGATTATAAATTACACAGCCGACTGCACCAGAGCCTTATAACGCACAGCAGGTTCAGGCGGGGGCAATCTTGTATGTCGCATGAAATAAAATAAACAAAAATCCGAAATTTAGCGGAAAGGTAAATTCTGGGATCCGTAGTACATGCGGGCATTATTTGCAGTTTTCATTTACTAAACATACAGTTGAATACGAGAACGCCGAATGAGACCCTCTACATATTCCGTCTAATGCTTTTGTTTAAAACCTGGAAAACACCGTTCATAATTTAGAACATCCTGTCCGAATGAAAGATTACCACATTATTATAATTATTATTATTACATTATCTCCTTTATGCAGGGTATTCTCACTTACATACCTGAAACAAACCGTGTGTCTAGGGTATACAATGTCGCAGCTATTCGGCGCGTACTGTTAATGGTGCATATAGCGCTGTCTTCAATATTAAACTCTTCAGTGCTTCTACATCAGCACTTTCCGAAGTGTGTGTGCTGTGCCCAGTATAGCTGTTTTCTTCTGTTGTTGTTGTTGTTGTTGTTGTTGTTGTTGTTGTTGTTGTTGTTGTTACTATTATTATTATTATGGTATTTCGATAATCTAAAACCAATGCTCAGCGAGTACAAAAAACAGGCAGATTACAGCAAATTTTGAAGTGTAAAATTTTACACAAGAACTTCACTGACCCACGGTAAGTTCGAAACACACGCTGATAAAAATAATTTCTCACTCTTCTAGTATTAGTACTAACTGCAAATAGCCACGCAACTAACTTTGTTGTGGAAGACCTTTACGTAAAGTTAATAACTGCTTCGCTGGTCAAGTACTTCTCCTCTTTTATGCAACTCTAAGATTTTATTACGTATTCACAAAAGCCTACAAACATACCCTATCCTGAACCAGTTCAGTCCAGAACACACCCTATTTAAGTAACATCCGTTTCAATATTATCCTTACATCCGCTCCCTCAGGTAGTTCTCATCCCCTAAGATATTCAGAAAAACTGTTCTACGATAGTTCAGTCAGCATAGCGAATTGGTTATAGGCTGAAGACCAAAGAAGTGGGGTTTGACTCTCGACAGGGACAACCTTTTCTCCCATCCACAGAGCTCTGACCGGCTCCGGACCCAACCATTCTCCTATATAATGGATACTGAGGGTTGCTCTCACAGACAAAAAGGGACTGGGGGTAAAATTCGACTAGTCATTTCCAAATATTGCAGAGGTTAAGAAAACGTGGAGCCATACCTCCACTGTCCGATGTACGCGAACGTGGTGCGGTGTTTATTTAAGAAAAGAAAACAAAGCCTTACGTTTACCTTTATGCATCTGTCATCTTCCCATGCGTGCTACGTGTACGGATCATCGCATCCTCTTTTATGTATCATTCTAATAACACCAGGCGTGTAGCCATGTATTTTTACCGTGAAATGTACTACAAAAGCGGCCAGGGTCTCCTCTCGCATATAAAAATATATCTTTCTTCGAAATGCTGGATGCAGTATCTTCTACGGACACATATTCATTAGTTATCCAAAAGAACAGAATTCAGTTGTGACTCTCTTTCGTTATTCCGTCAATTTCTTTGCCTCTCATTCGTACGTTTCTACGTTGTTACCGCACTATTCCTCTCTCTCACTTTTCCTTACGGCGATACACAGACGCTAAATGTCAAATAAAAGTGGTATAGTGTTCTGGTTAAAATGGAAAAGATTTCTCCTCTAACCAGAAGGCGCTGTGAAGCAAAATGGATTGTGGAATTGTTCCCTCCCTTCTACACTTCTACCCTGTAAGAAGAAAGAAAACTGGAGTTTTGGGAACACTAAGTCCCTACCCTTTAGGTTTTCTTTTTCTCAATCCTGCAAGGTAAAATATTACCATCCTTAGTCGCACTAAATGTCTAGCAGAAACTGCCATTGCGCCATGCTTCGTGGAGACCTGGCAATGTAAGATAAGAGAGAAAAACACGGAACTCGCGAGAGAAAGAATGAAATGCGTTACTATTTTCTAAAAATGGCCCTCTAGAGAGGATCAAGAAGAATACGCTTTTTTAAGGCAAAAGAAAAGAAATAGGTAGAGATATCAAGAAGGAGAAAAGCACTACTCAATTTCCAACTCAACGCAAAGCGCATTATAAAGGCAACAGAAACAAACTTCCCATCCAGGGAAGACAATATACAATATGTAATATCTTCCATCACACTTCGTACTGTAAAACGCGTTCCTTCCTCGCCACAGATATTGTTCTTTGCCTTGTCCATACCATAATACAGGCGAGCTTAGATTTACCCCTTCAGTGTCGACCTCGGTGCACTGTACGTTCGCGAACACATTTAAGGTACTATAAATTCAAAATCCCTCCTTCTTGGGCAGTAGTTGAAATGTGAACCGGCGTCATTGAAGGGTTAACCCTTTAAAGACGAAGCGTATCTGTTTTATATAAGGACTCAGTGCGTACCGCGCTGTAAACACTCTCCACTTCGGTTATAAAAACCAGTCTCTTAATGTTTTATAAGGCAAAAGTTGCTGTTTGTTCTGAGATCCGTACAAAACACATAAACGCAATGTGGGCACCAAGTAGAATTTTTTTATGTTAAACCTGGTGGTATGTGAAGTTACTGCTAGGGTTTAAAAGGTTAAAGAAGAAATAAAACTCAAATTAAGAACTTCAATTATACACACGTAATAATTAAACGAGTGCATATAAGGATTCGAATCTCACCCAAAAACACCACAGCAATACACAATACTCAACCAAAGAATGCACTCTTACTATTTTATGTTACGTATCATAAATTACAATCATTCTATTGTGGCATTATGTATGTATTATGATACCTAAAATAAAATAATAAAGCGCATTTTGTTGGTTCAGTGTTGTGTGTTTGACCAGTAACAATGCACGGTGTGAATAATATAAAAAACTACAGTCATGCTTGCACATCGCTTTAACAGCTGTGGCTGCCGTGCATACTGGTTAGACTAAGAAATGAACGAATACGGTCTCCGCGTGTCTTCTGTATTAGGTTCGCGCTAGGAAACGTCCAGGCTGAAACCACCTGTCACATAATGTCGTGGTCTTCCTCAATCATTCAGACGTATACCGGAATCCGTAAGTTTTTTTTACCACCAACCATTGCACTTTATTTACATAACGTCCAACATGTTTCGGCTGAGTTACCCAGCCATCATCAGGCAGTTTATTGTAGTAGACAATAAGCAGCTAGATTGCAAGTCACAGAATGGTATTTACACATATGCTGCCTTTTGTATGTTATATATGCAAATTTAAAGTTATCAAACAATATGTATAACATATAACTCGCAGCACATTTATATCTACCATTCTGTGACTTGCCAGAAGTTGCTTGTTGTCTACAACGATTAACTCCCTGATGATGGCTGGATAACTCAGCCGAAATATGTTGGAGGTTATGTAAATAAACTGCAGTAGTTGGTGATAACTAAAAACTTACAGATGTAGGACAACTGCGGGCAAGATGTATAGTATTAACCTTTTAAAACCTAGCGGTAACTTTACGTACTACCCGATTTAACATTAAAAAATTCTACGTGGTGCCCACATTGCGTTTATGTGTTTTGTACGGATCTGAGAACAAACAGCGACATTTGCCTTATACGACATTAACAGATTGTTTTTTTATAACCGAAGTGCAGAGTGTTTACAGCGCGGTATGCACTGAGTCCTTATATAAAACAGATAAGCCTCGTCTTGAAATGGCTATGCCGGTATATTGCTTCATAATAAATTACGATGGTTTCATTCCAGACGCATCATTTTCATTCTTCTCAAAAGTTACTGTGAGACATTCGAATACAAGAAAGTCATATTCTCATATTCCTTTACAAAATGCAGAATTAAGGCAACTTGAAGGTAGGCGGATTTAAAATGATGCAAAAAATATTAACACACAGAAATGACATTCCAATTGTAAACCCGATAAGCTAAAGTCAAATGAGGACAGAAGAATGTAATTTACCATACAGATCATCGTAGGTCACCTTCAGGTCAAGAAGTTCATTTCACACACGACAAGGATTGAAACAGAGCACACACATTCGGCCTCTTAATACTGACGGTACTGTACAAAACCTGTGAAGTTTAGCAAATGTCATTAAATAAATTTAAACACGGCATCTGTACGAATCGTAGAGGTTATGTCTGACAACCAGTGTTAGTGCAGATTATAGACAGAAGCGTATCAGTCGACGTACATACTAATTTGCAACTCCAGCAAGATTTCTTTATATCTGAAAGCACCGTAATTTGTTTTCATAATATTTTCGTAATTTATTTTTTACCCCCCACTCTCCTCCTCCTCCTCCTCCTCCTCCTGCTCCAAATATAATTCTAAATGCTTTACTGCCAATCTGTGTACATCATGAAGACTCTTGCCTCTTCCACACCACACAATGCTTTCATTAGTAAATCGACATACCACATAATAATATAGATTAATCGAACTATAAAACTAATAAATGGGATCAAAAAAGCATTTGGGACGGTACACTAAATCAGGAGTTCACAATGTGAACGGCGGGCAGCTGGGTCCATTTCCAGGCCATGTTGACTCATGCTATGTAACTATATGTAATAAATCGTTTTAAAATGTTTCGAGTTTTAAATATGTGACAACACCATTAAGAGCAATAAAGTTAATAATGATTTAAGGAGACGAATAAATTTATATAAAACTTCTGGTATTCAGTTACAAAACTTCTTATAACGTCTATTCCCCCCACCTCCAAATAAAGACCAGTTGTTTTGTATGGGGGTGGAATGTGGTCTCTTACTTTCAGATAAGAATATAAATTACAATCTTCCGAAAACAAATTATTGAGGAAAAATATTTCAACCCATCAAGAGTGAAGTGAGCTATTTAGGACACATAGTTCAGTTTACATAATGTCGAACTGCTATTTATACAGCAGCACCCTAGAGGACGTCACGACGGACTCGACATTAACCTTTATCCTGCTAATGTGGAATATATGGTGAGCTGCTAATAATGCCAGCACCATTAATGTGTAATATTTGGTGACCTACATTTGGCAACGCTGAAAGGAGCCTCTTTGTCTCTCTCTGCACAATGTCTCAACACTGAATCAATCGTGGAAGACGTTCTATGCCGAGTAAGTGTGTGCACACAGATATGACATAGGACGTCTTTCACGATTGATTCAGTGTTGAGACATTGTGCAGAGAGAGAGAGAGAGAGACAAAGAGGCTCCTTTCAGCGTTGCCAAATATAGATCACCAAATATTACACATTAGTGGTGCTGGCATTATTAGCAGCTCACCATATATTCCACATTAGCAGGATAAAGATTAAGCCGGTAAGGGAGCCTTAAGGAATGCACAGCGGACTTCAGAATAAGGGAGGACGACATTAAGATGGGCCCTGGTGAAACGGCTTAGGATTGTAACCACCGGCCAACTTTGGTGCCAGCGACGTTAAAAAACTTCCGGGCTTTACAACCATCGGGCTAGTCGGATTTCAGGAAAATGGATTCTGAATCTACAAGATGGCTGGAACCGGCTTACCATCATGTTAGGTGGTGGGCCTTGGTATTAACGGTGCTGAACCATCGGATTCTGCTAGCAGGGAGTTAGTTGGGTGTTAGGTAAATAAGTTGCGAGGACGGGCTGTGAAACGCACTGCTCAACACCGTGTCAAGTGGCGAACTTTGGTATGAGCGGTGTTGAACCATAGGGTTCTGCTACCAGAGAGTTAGTTAGTTGATTCAAATTAACTACAATGTCCACTGCATAATAACTAAGGCATATGGATTTTTGACACATGGCAGGAGTACGAAAAATAGCAAGTGACTTGTTCGCGGATCTATCAAGAAGTGAAGAAATTACATAGCGCCGAGGGATATGGCAAAGTGACAATTAACTGAGTAGGGTAAGACCTGAAGGGAGGTGGTAACGTACTATTTAAATTACTACAACAAAATGGAGAAACTGACCGAAAACATGAAAAACCTCAAACAGAACATCCCGTGTTCCGATACCCCCCCCCCCCCCAACGCCCCGTCATTTATTTAGCGACACTTTCTCAACTGTACTAGACCCACATCACTGAATAACAGCAAGACAGTAGGTCACCAACGACAGTTCATGCATTGTAAGCTATCACCCCAAACTCCCCTGGAGATAAGGTCACTCAGGAAGCTATAATGAACCGACACTGTTCTGGCCGAGGAATGAACTCCAGACCATCCGAATAAGTAGCAGAAGCACATCACACCACTCAGCAGGGTGAACAAATGGCATCTTATGTTATTTAACAACGATTTATCAACTATCTAGCAGAAGCAGCCACATGCAGCAGGATGACTCTGAACAATGACATGGAATGTGGAAGGAAAACGTCGTGGTACATTCTAGGGTTCTGTGCCCGAGTTCGCCGGGAGGTACTGAGAAAAAAAGACAACGTTCACCTTAAACCTGCCATGAAAGCAGAGGGGGAGGAGAGGTAGAACTCCACTCTTTCTTTAACTTCGGCGGTAGAGGGGGTGAGTGGTCAACGCCAGGCCCCGGCCGCTTTACCGCCGGGAAACAAACCCAGTACCCACTGTACAGGAAGCTGGGTGGGCCCCAGGGCCGTTCTAAACGGGTGCAGAAATTCTCTCCCCTATTGGGATTCGATCCCCGGACCGTCCAACCCGTAGCGAGTCGCTGTACCGACTGATCTGTACCGACCCAAGGGAGGTACTGAGAAAAACAGGAAATCTCGAATGACTAATACACCGTGATATACAATGTCACATGGACGAAACATAGCGTAGCTTTGGATTGTGCTGTGACTTCGACACTTTGTAAAATAGAAGAGAAGTACCTGGAAAGTTTTGAAGTGTGGCGCTTGAGAAGGATGGCGATCAGTTGGCTCGATGATGTGAAAAACGACTAAGTATTACACAGAATCTAGGAGGAGAGGAATATCCTACGTACAATAAAACGAAGGAAGGCTAACTGGATTGGTCACATCTTGCGCAGGGACTGCCTTCTAAAACACACTACTGAAAGAAAGATAGAAAGACGAGAAGATGAGAAAGAAGACGTAAGCAGCTAGTGGATGACCTCAAAAAGGGTAAAAAAGGGTACTGGAATGTGAAAGAGGAAGCACTAGATCGCACTTTCTGGAGAACTCGCTTAGGAAGAGGCTACGGATGTCACAACACAGACTATGCAATGAACGACTGAAAAACGAAAAATGAGGATGGGGCGACATTAATATGGTTTAATTTGGCTGGGTGACTACTCGAGATTAATCGGGGCAGACGTTATGTTGGCAGCCTTCTGACGAATCACATATCGTTACCACCTGCTGCACCACTGTACAGGCACTTGGTCACCTATATCGCGAAGGGAACACCACGTTCGGTGGAAACGTCGTCCGTCTGGAACATTTCCACATGGACCTACAACCAGAACACTCTACAGTGTAAATGGCCTATGAAGATCTAAAGTCTTATATTGTAAGGTAAAAAGCTTCTATCTATAGAGAAGGGGTGACCCACATACTGTACTCTGCCACAGCCAAAGCTGAGTCCTCGAGTAAAGGATAGTGGAAACAGGCAAGACTGGAATAAGAAAAAGAATCATCGCTGCCATCTTTCTTTCAACACGTGAATCCCTGTGAAAATATACGAGACAGGTTGCTTTCCTTTAGCTCTGCTGAAATCGGGGTTTGGAGCTGGGATTTTCGGCATAAAGAGTCGGCAAAACGGTAACGTGCGCAACGCCGGTCAAAAATTGAACTCAACAAAGACGGAGACAAAATGGGTCTCACGGGAAAGAGGTAAAATAAAGGCAAGGCGAGAAAAAATGTGGTTTGAGGGAGGGAGGCAGTTCGGAGGTTCAGTAAGCCTACATACAAATTTGTCATCGAAAAAGATGATGCAGATATAAAAACGACGGCATCAGGAAAATGAAGAAATGTGTGCAAAGTAGAAAGTAGGAGAAAATAGTGTGTGAAGAGAATGATGATACAATTATATGTACAAACATAAGGTGTTACATCGTTCGTGAGGCATCCAGCATTATGTGGTACGTGCACAGACCTACTCGTACATGTAAGAGGAAAACATTTAGACAGACAAGCACAAAGAATGAGGAGAAAAAGGGAGAATAACAAAAGAGCAAAACAGATAAAAAGAGAGGGAAAGAAGGCAGGCAAGGAAGAAATAAAGGGCAACAGAGACAGAGATAAACAAAGAGAAGAATGTAGTAAAAAAGCCAAGATGGAAAGAAAAAAACAGAAAGAAGTAGGGGTAAAAATAAAGGATGGAAAAGAGGAAAGTCTGAAGCAAATAGACTTCAAAATCACCAGACTGACAGAAGACCGCAACGCTTTGTAAAACAGCTCCACACTGAAGATTCCGTCAATAAGACATAACATGAATTGAATCTGCATTCAGATGCCACATGACTCCACACACCACATTTAAGTTACAATAATTTTCAGTGCCTAGTGGACCTCACAGAAGTCAACCACACAAATCACAAGCACAGAAATACTTTAACAAATTACCTTACATTAAACCACAAATCACAGGCAGCTACTATGCAATAGTATTGTGGCAGAAGAATTACCATCCATCATTTGTGTAATCCTACCAAAATTACTCATTACATCAAGCATTCATCAGTGTAATTACAATACCTGCTGACAGCTAACACCTTTCAGCAGCTCTACCTGTCTGTCTACACAGTCCTCCTACCAAATTCCTGATTTACCAACATCCCACCATTCAAACATACCAACACCAGACACCCAACCAAAATGCAGAAATGAGGGAGGGGGGACAAGTTAAGACATGAGCAAGGGCAGCTGCACAGCCCGATACTTTGTAACCGTGTTTACATCCTGACCTGTAGAGCATACTGTGACATAATAAGAGCATATAAATTTTTGAGTCCTAGAGTGCACGGAAACTTCAAGAAACAGTGTGCGGGTGTCAACTGAATTCGAGTGGCTCGGGACAGGGACCCGTGACTGGTTCTTGTAAACAAAGTCACAAACTTTGGATTTCCAAAAAAGGCAGGGAACGTCTATATGCAGTTATAAATAGTCAGAAATGCGGCTTTCAGAGCATAATCATGAGTTTGTGATGTCCATTACAGGCACAGGTACAAGCAGAGTGATTATGGGATGGCAGAGACAACTGGAGAAGAGCATCATAAAATAATCCACCCTTACAGGAAAATCAACGGGTGGCACTGATGGCGTTGGTGACAATGATATTGGATCATAAATTGAGGTAGCCATTTATGGTTGCCAAATGTTTATTATAGTACAGCATTCCCCCACACAACTTGAACAATGTCAGATATATTGAATTTATTCATAATACCATGTACTTGGTAAGCAGTATTTAAATAAACACCATCACTGTCAGCAACCAGCACACTAAAAGCATTTATGCACGAGATATTAAAAACAGCCAGAAAAGGATCTGCAGGTATGTAAAATATTCAAAGCAGCCATGTTGCAATAAAATACACAAGGTACATTATCAGTGTTAGCAGCTGCTACTGTCATATTGGCATTTTTAAACTGTAAAAACTAAAAGATACATATTTTTCCACTGGGGGATATGTATTATAGATCACATTTGATTATTTTTTGCATAAATGTATATAATGTACAATCTGCATGAGCCACTACATATAAAAAACAGTACACTTCCCTGACAATGGTTAAATCACCAAACAAAACATGTCAGTCTGATGGATTAAACAAGTACTGTTCTACATTTTGTAGTATGCTTTGATGGTGTTTATTTAAATAATCATGGACACAGTACGTAGAGCATACAATGCAGAAAACATCAGCAGCGATCACAAGAATGGTGACACCTCTTCTGGTTACCTGGTCACTTGGGAAGAAGAATGGGAATCACCCGTATCACATGATGATCTCCTAGCTACTTCTTACTTATTAACGCTCTCAAAGTAAGCCTTTGAGCCTTTTGGATCGGGTTTAATTGTTGGTGAATCTGGCTTCCAGTTAGCAGGGCAAACTGTACACAAAAACAAATCAGTACAGACAATTATTTAAGAAAAAAAGTTTTCGGGACAATTTATGATGAATTCATCCTTTACTTCTGTCTCCATAGTAAAACTATAACACAACTGTGCACTACTCATATACAACTTTGAGTGTTCTGCTCTCAATTCTGAGTGCCTTACACTTACATTTTGTCCTCTTCTAAGACATAATAAAGTCACCTTTTTAACATAACCAATAAAACAGAGAGTCATGGCTCACCTTCTCCATGTTTCTCTACAAACTGGAAAGCTTTGATAAGTCTCAACGTTTCATCCACACTGCGTCCAACTGGAAGATCATTCACGGTAATCTGGACAAGGACTCCCTGTTAAAAAAATTCAAATTACTGCACAAGATCAAGAGGTGTACCCTAAGTTGGAAAACCTTACACATATTTAGAAAAAGCATTCCTTGTAATGTTGAAGGCCTCAGTGAATCTGATGTTCTTTACTAAATTAACAAATGCACCATTACCAGGCCACTCATTGCATTTAATCCCAGACAACCGCACTCAGAACAGCCACTCTCTCATTTCTGCATTCCTTCTGGGGTTTTAGAGCTGAAACCAGAACTGTACTAATTTTTTTGCACTTATGAGGTTTTCTCAATAATTTCATGCAAAGAACACATCAAAATTTATTATATAACTACACTACATCAATTCAAACTTTTGTATGTTCCAAAATATCAAACTCTAGGGATTTTCGTATCCACAGTGGTCATGACAGAAGTGTTTTAGTTAATGATGCTATCAACTGCTAAGATTATGTACTGTCAGTGGTAGACAAGTGAAATACGATTATCGCATAAAGGTGAAATGATACTGAATGGTGATGCTTAAGTACTTGCAGAAACCTGTCCCAGTGACACTTTGTCCACCACAAACCCCATACGGACTGGCCAGACACTGAAACCAGGCCTGCACAGTGACAGGCCAGCAAGTGACCACCTGAGACATAGCGTGGCACCACAGAGGGCATCATACCTTGGGATTGATGATGAACAGACCCCGCAGGGCCACACCAGCATTCTCAAGAAGAACATCATAATCACGAGCTATTTTCTTGTTGAAGTCTGATAGCAGAGGGTAAGTTATTGGACCCAGTCCTCCAGCCTAATTCAACAAAACAAATTTGTAACAAACTAAACAAGAAAAAATGGGACATCCTGTGAAAAAAATCTGTAACTTTTAAAATGTAATGAGTTTTTATGGTTTGTAACAATAAGTAACAAACTTAAAACACATTAACAGACAGAATACTGTCTATAAATTTCTTGAATAATGAAAAAACAACAAATAAAGTGTAATGTTCTTCTCAGTTTATTCAATTAAATAGGTCAGTTACAACCACAGACATGGAGATATAATTTTGTTCTTTGTTTATGTCATATGCTAGGTCCATGGCAGATTTTTCTGTCTGCTTTCAAAAACAAAGTCTGCACTACTGTATGTGACATACAACAGTCCCCCACCATGGTTCACTTCCCACATTAAGCTGAAGATCCAAGGCATCATAATCTTAAACATCACTCTCTCATTGCAGGGAGAATATCAATCACAATCTGGGAGTGACCTGGTCTAAAATTTGGATTTTTACTTTTGCCCCTGGCAAGCAAGCAAAAGCCAGGATAGTCAAAGACCATATTTCGAAGCACAAGAAACCACAACAACACAAAAAAGTGTTGGGAATCAAACCCAGAACTCTATGAACACCAACAGCAAAACAAGCAAGATGCCTCAAAGTCTGACTGCAGCTACTGCTGCTGCTAATATTGAAAGACAAAAAAAACTGTCATTACACTGACAAACCATCACCTGAAGCTGAAAGCAGAGTAAACTCCCAAACTATCTAAACGGTTTCTTAATGACAGATACTCAAACTCAACACTGGCAAAACAATATTGGGTTATTATTGATTGACTCACTTTTCGTGGTGTGTTGATCCAACCAAGATGGCTGAAATGTGAGTCTGTTGAAACACCAACAATTTCAGTGTTAATTGCTTTAAAATCTTGAATCCGCTCACTAAATGCTATTATTTCTGTTGGACACACAAATGTGCTGAAAAGAAAACAATCATAAGCAAACTTAATTTACATGCTATTATGTCAACAACCTCATTGCTCTCATTGCAAAATGAGCATCTTAAGGAATGGCTCCGGCACAAAAATAACACAGAGCAGGCTCACATGGTCATATGATGGTGACACCTCACACTTCTATTTGGGAGGAACCCAATCCAAATCTCAGCTGGTACATCAACTATACTCCCTCACGTGTCCCATAATTTTTCTCAGTCACTCCAGACAAATGCCAAGTCAGTACCTTGATCTGCCCACAACCACTTCCTACCGACACCTTTTCAATTCACTGTTCAAAAATCATCCTACCTTTGATGCTACACAGATGCTGACAGCATAATTAAATAAACAACAACAACAAAAATGCCACCAAGACATACTGTAACTTGCGTGTTGCTCTTCACATTTCACACTGCTGTGCTGGGTTTCAGTTTCAGTCTGACCTTTCCACTGTGACGAACATACATTTACGTGCAACTGACCCCTTACATGTCATCTTTAATGCTCTGGTCTGTCACATGGAAGTCTTGGGTTTGAATATCAGACCAAAAGACTGCCTATCATTATTGAAGTTCCCTGTGGATCATTCAGTCAAAGGACAGTAATTGATAATTTGATAACTGTTCTCCATTTGTAATAAGAATATGCTGAATTTAGTTTACAGGCAAAACTGTTCACTACTTAGCATGGTCTGGAATGGATCTGAAAGTCTGCCAGATGACAAGGGGTCATACCATCTTCTGGGATGTGACATCATGTAATCTGGTACAAATTTAGCAGTGTTCAAGAAGTTAACTGTTGCAGCCATCTTAAGTGGAGGAGATGGAAGGAGCAGGTTCTTCTGAAATGCTAGCAAATTTGTATCACACTATACAGTATCATGTCCCATAGTCACCACTCTGAGAACCTCAAGTTTCAAAACGGCCCACCTTATTTATTACTTCACAGGTGTTATTTTACATTTGACCGTGAGTGAGAAGATATACTTAATTCTAAGGGCTTCTTCCAGCTTTGGAAGACAGCAAGCATGGGGAGAGAAAACCTCTTCGGAGTTTCGGTCTGGTGATGAAATGAATGACACTCCTCATTCAACCAAAATCCACCCAAGTTCCAGCATTCATGTTTACAGCCAATTATATTCTGTAAACTTCTATGTTCTGTGAAGGGATACTGATGTGTGAGATTTTGAACTTCGCTGTGCTGTAGTTGAGGTTTTGCTCTCGTGGGATGCTGCGCGTTGATGGTTAGTAGTTGGGTACCGATGTCTGGAAACAACATACTGGTCCCATCTTTAAGGGTGAAGCAGTTAAGCATTCCAAGAATTCTTCTAGACTGCTTCAGCCTTGAATATGAGACCGATATATTGACCTGGCATCTCAGTAACAAACCACCCACCAGTGCCCTGTGACATCCAAGTAAAGCAAAGACACACATTGATGTCATCAAGTTTTTGAAATAATTTGTTATAAAAAAGAATAATAAATATTACCACAAGAAACTTCAGTGTTCAGTGTTCAATCTTCAATTTATTAAATCTGTATTTGTCACTTATGTGACAATGGACATGTCAAAAATTAGTTTACAATGTTACAAATCTATAAAAGCTTAGTGTACAATCCACCATCTATCCTCTAAAATTCCACAACACAAGAATAAATAAATAATAATAACAATAACTAAATGCATACTATTAAATAAAGTGAATAAAATGCAATACACTATAATTCTCTGCCTGAATATTAAACTAAATTAATTTAAATTTAATTAAAACAAATAAGTATATGCAATTCTTGTTCTTTTACAATTCTAGAAATCAAAACTCCATAAATTCATCCACTGAATAAATGGAATGTTGCAACAGAAAGCATTTTAAGTCTCTTTTAAAAGATTTAAAATTGCCTCTTATTTTTACATTATCTGGAACCTTGTTATACAATCTGATTCCCATATTCACTACACTTTTTCTGAAGAGAACAGTATGGCAATACTGAACATGTAAATCCAGTTTTCTTCGCGTGTCATGATTATGAATGTGTATGTTTTGCTCCAAAGTCTTTGTACTTTTTAATGAAGCATATCACTTCAAATGTATACAGCAAAGATACTGTGAGACTATTATAGTTTCTAAATATTTGTCTACACAACGTATATTTGCTGGTGGCACTTAATTATTCGAATTACTTTCTTTTGCAATTTAAAGATTGATTTACTCTCATTGCCCCACCCCAAAAAATTATACCATATCTCAAGTGACTGAAAATTTGAATCATAAATACTTCTAATCATGTAAGGGCTAATTATTTCTCTTAATGACTTTACAATGTATATTACTTTGCATAACTTGGAATTTAATGATTGTATGTGCGTGTCCCATTTTAGGTTTTCTGTAATACAGAGTCCTAAGAATCTCAGTTCTTACCTTAAGCACTAAATACAATTCAGCAACACTTACACAAACTCAGGAAATTTGTCATGTAGCAGAAAATAATGAAGCCTTCTAAACACTGGATCTTGTAACTACATCTCCTTCATGCAACAAGCATACTGCTATAACTGAAAAAATTACTTAACTGCTGTACCTCTTCAGTTTTTATGGCAGTCATTATTCAGACTGCAGTCATTTGAGTTGTGAAACGATACAGTCCTGCAACTGGAAACCAGCATTTTAGAGGAACACCCTGCCTCCATCTTCAGGGTCTCCTCAGTCCACCCTGTGATTCAGTGTGACCACTATTCAGTTCATCTTGCCATTATTGCAAAAGGGCATTTCCTCATACCCCAGTTTGATTTTTCCTAATGGCCCTCTTCCTTCTCTTCCTCTCCTGCAGTTCCCTAACAGCCCACCCACACAACTTGCCTATATTTTCACCCTAATCACTTCTGCAGCAAGTTCTTCCAATGCATCTGCATCCACCTACAAAATTCTACATCACATCACCATTTTGATAATGTATATCCCACAGAGTTGACAAATATGATTAAATAATCTAAGCCAAGCTGCATGTAAATAACTAAAAGGGGTCGACCAGAGTATGATGTGAAAACCAGGACACATTATTTGCTGTGAATTTTGGATACCTGAGAATGTCATACTTACAAATCAAGTGGGTAGAAAAACAGGACAAGATATTTTCCTTTATAATCTGCCAAACTGATTTCCTTGAATTCTTGATTAACAACAGCCGTCCCACGAAAATCTGGGGCTGGTTGTTGAACTCGAGGGGAACACAACTGGACACCTAAAAACCAATGAATAATAACCATATGTTGTGCAAATCATGTGGTTAGTGCAATTCCATACTGTACTTACCAGCAACCTTACACTTATTTATGTCCTGTTTATTGACATACAGGTTCTGATGCTAACTTCAAAGTCTTCCTCAGTGGCATCTATTCTGACACAAGGTTAGCTGTACATGTGTTTAAAAGTGCTGGGGTCTACATTCTTCTGTAGCGTGGCACCGAATATCTGGGAAAGATCGTGAACATTTTGGCCCCTGAAGATGAGCTCATTAGGTTGTCTCAGAACACCACGCATCAATTAGCCAGCAATACAGCGTCCCATCCCAGAAGAACAGAGACCTCAACTACACTGTTGCAAAAGTCTAGAAACTCACACAGTTACAAACTGTTGTTTACCATTTCAATTACTATGATACCATTTTTGTTTTCTGGTACCTACCTGCAGATGCCACTATGTAAAATTAAAGGCATGTTCAGTGTGGCTGATGACATATAACTTCACTGCAGTCTACATTAAGCAAAGCAATGAATAAAGTTAAGTTTCTGCTTCTAAACTTAATAAAGGATGTATTTCACTTCATAACTTGGCAATAATCTTCCAATGGAAACATAATCCTTACAACTTGTAATTCATAGCCTGTTTCTTAAAACACCCTGCTTTGTCAGCAGTATGGTAAATACAGCAAGCTGTGAGACACTGTTTCTCGACCTTTCTTGGCACACAGCTCTATTCTGAGTGACTGATCTGTGATTAAGCTCCATGTAGAACTAATTTCACTACTCCAACAGCATTTAGCAACATGCAAAGTTGCTTGCTACATAACATCCTGCAATCCTGTGGACCGATCTACTTACCAGTACTAACACTTCGACTGACGGATGACAAACTGGACACTGTCAATTTCTGTAAAAAAATACGATTTCCTTTTGTTAGATGTTTACATAAAAAATATTGTGATGCGAATTACATAAGGGATTTGCGATACAGATCTGACATTGATGCAAGTGAAATTAAAGCAGGCACCTCTGTCTGTGGATGGGGCTGCGCTTTTAAGAGGTAACAAGTCAACTTTCTTCTGCCTAATATAAACCCTAACCCATGACTCTGATTAAACTTATCCAGATAGCATTATGTCTAGTACATCTGTCACTTCCCCTCAGAGATAAACCAGCAAGCACCAATAACAGTGATTAAGTCCAGTGTGTAATTTTGTCAAAATTTCAATCCTGTGGAAAATGGGGAAGGGTGAAGTTCTTAATTTCCTAGTCACTATGTGAATATTACCTGAGCCTTAACATGTTGCTATAAATTTTGACATGGGAAGGACGGGTTGGCTGACCATTTACAGAACTCTGGCAAGCAATTACAACTCTGCAATTACAACTTTGCAGAGTTATAAATCTTCACATACGATTACAAGCACTTTAAAGGAAATCAGAACGCTTTAACATTTGTGAGTTTCAGGGAGGTGAGTGTTCAGATTGTGGTCTTCTGGTTTGCGACATCCCACAATCTCATTGGCGGACTACAAGATTACACGGTGGCACAACCAAGAATACTAAAATGTTCCAATACACACTTAAACACAGCCCAACGTAGGTCACGAAACCTAAACTACAGAAGCAGATTACGTAGCAGTATAATACATGTAAGATTATACTACTTACGGAGGTTGCAACACCGCATTACACACATCGGAACGCAAAATGAGGTTTGTAGAAGTAAGGTTATGATCTATGCTACTTAACTTACCGAAGTATATCTTCCTACAATGGCCTTCGCAAAATATCTTACAATGCCAGACATTGTTACAAAGAATCGAGACAAAAAAATTAATATAACCTGAAAAGAGAGTGTAACTTTAATATGACTGTACGGTATATCACAACAGCGCTAGTATTATTACATAACTTGCACATCAAGCCTACAACTGGAACCATTCGATTGTAAGCAAGCAGGGTAGCCTGCTATTCACCGACCTCGTCGATAGCATGTAACAGAATAACCACCCAAACGGACAACTGATGTATCAGGCTTTAGCTGCTGGGTCAGTTTAAGCATGTTAAATGAAAGTTATTGAAATGTAATGTTTCTGTAAACTCATAACGAAAACAGTCCATATAACACAGCAAGGAGCAGAATTTAAAATACTCCTTTATCTCCTCGCTTAGTACTGTATCTTAAAGGAAAATATTTAGCGTTGTGTTCTTCTGCAGCTATTCATTTTCACGACCACTGGAATTCCATTGACCCTTCCTTAGTTTGCTTTGTGGTCCATCTGGAGAAGAGAATCATTTAATTCTGCTTTTTCGAATCCCTTCTTGGGCAGAGCGTTTTTAATTCATTCTCGAACACTTTCTGAATCTGAACCTAACGGCAATCAGCGTTCCCTGAGTAAGGCGTACTGTATTGGAAGCTGGGTGTGCGTCAGTCGTCACGTGAAGGTAATATTACAAAACGTGTTCTGTTGGATCCATCAGACATTTGTTTTGAGTGGCCTACCTTCGTTTGTTATTTTAAATGCAAATTATGCGTACAATAGTTATTATAGCACTGATGAAAGGTGTTTCTCGCTGTTATGGTCCGTAAATAGATTGTTAATTTGATCGTATGCAGAAATTTGGAGGTTAGGTTTTTTGTCGACGATATTTTAGTTGAGGACGTGCTCGGAAGTCGAATTTAGCTACCCATTATAAATTTCTAGGAGCTGAGGTAGCTCAGTCAGCTAATGATAAGGCTACGAGCTAGGTTATCTGGGTATTTTGTGTACACTCACCACCCAGTACTTCTGCATAGTATGGTGCTTAAGCACACAGAAACCGTTGGGGTGTCATTTTCTCAGACGTTAATTTTCAGTGGATTGATACCATATAGCCCATTCACTCAAATGACACGCAACCCAAAAGTTACCAGTTGCATTGCATTATATGGCATATTAGCCTAAGTAATTTTTGCCAAATGCAGTGAATGTATGTCATTAAAATTGTTGTTCCACACAGAAGCCATTATGTAGTAGTGCAAAGCTGAGGATCGCCCATTTACCAGCAGATGAAAGGAGAATCTGGAGGCCAAATACAGAGACAGCCAGAAACTGAGCACTGACACTCCTAATTCCAACGCTTAAGTTGTTCTCGTTTAGTCGGCAGTTGTCCATATCTGCAGGTGACATTACCTGTGTTGTCTTATGGTGATAGCTAAAGCAATCAACATCACTCAAGACTTTGATGCCGACACTGTATGCTTCCTCTCAGCAATGCAAGAATGTTCTAAGTTGCATTGGTGAGGAATGTTACGGTTCAATAAGGAAATGTGTTGGTAGCAAGGAGAAACGTAACTGGAATTAATTTTCAGTACCAAATGTTACAGTATTAAATGTGTGTTGCTTATGTGATCATTGCATGATAACCTTAGCATTACTGTGCGTAACAGTTTTGAGAAGGGGCAGGTCCTCCTATCACAGCCACACAGTTATCTCCACACAACAAACTGGCACTCACATGTCATGTTGTGTAATTTCAACTTTCAGTTTATAGTATAATATTTATTATCAACTATTTGTAGATAAGTATGGACAGTCAAGCTGAAACTGAAGGTCGATTATTAGATATTGTGGATGATGCATGGCGTGAAAATCAACTTCCCAGTGATGATATAAATGTGCCACCTGCAGAACTGCCTGATCCAGAAGCAGATAATGGTGATTCCCATATGACACTGAAGGAGCAAGAGCAGAAGTGGACAGATCTTGCTCTGGGAATTCTAAGTGAGCAGCATCAAGGGGTTTTAAACTAACACGGTAAGAATGCAGCCTTTATAACACAAACTGCTGGTGCCTGGGCATACCTTTTATGTCAACTGTATTTTGATTTGAGGTGTATTTTTACAAGAGAGTGACCAGTCACTGTATTTCTGCTGACATGATGTTTTAATACAGGTATGGTTTACTAAAAAATGGGATTTCAGGTTCTGCTTGCGGTACCTGTGAAGCCAACCATCTTCCGGGATGTGTTGCTGTGTAGTCAGGGAGAAGTTTGTGAGACATGTCAGAGAAAACAGTACTGAAAGATGTCTAGTTCCACTAACAAAGTTATATCCACATTCTGACAAGTTAGTTTCCAAAACATAAGCATAAAATAATACATGGGTGTATTTTGCCACAGCTCTTAATGTGATTCAGTTTGCAGCAATAGATTTGTATCTATAATACATATCAACAGTAGTGGACTTAATAATTTCAAAAACATATTTAGAAAATATGCACACTCAGAATATGTGTACTCCTTCCCACTCTTGTCTGACATCTAACAAACAAACACAATAACTAACTAACTAACTAACTAACTAACTAACTAACTAACTAACTAACTCCATGCAGCAGAGTCCTTCCTGAGAAGCTAAAGGGTCCTCAGCCAGTCAAGAAATTCCCCACAGTTTATGGAACCTGAAGGTTCATTACCACATTCGCAGGAGCCCGCCACCTGTCTCTATCCTGAGCCAGATCAATCCAGGTCAGGCCACCCCATCCCATTTCTTGAAGATCAATTTTAATATTATCTTCCCCTCTACACCTGGGTCTTCCAATTGGTCACTTTCCCTCAGGTCTCCCTACCAAAACCCTGTATACACCTCTCCTTTCCCCCGTACGTGCCACATGTGCTGCCCATCTCATTTCTCTTGATTTTATCATCCAAATAATATTTGGTGAGGAGTACAGATCATAAAGCTCTTTGTTCTGTAGTTTTCTCCACTCCCCTGTTACCATGTCTCTGTTGGGCCCAGTATCTTCCTCAGTACCCTATTCTCAAACACCCTCAGCCTACATTACTCCCTCAATGTGAGTGACCAAGTTTCACACCCATACAAAAGAACAGATACAATTATAGTTCTGTATATCTTGATCTTCATATTTTTTGAAAACAAACTGGGAGACAAAGAATGAAATGATAGCAAGCATTCCTTTGTTTGACATCACTTGTAATAATTATATCAATATAATGATACAAATAATTGATAATCTTACACTGACACTTAACATTTTAAAGCACAGTGGTTACTGTGTGTGCCAGCTGCCTTAAAGTTACCACAACTTTGCCTCCTGTCTACGCAGTATGTTATGTATTCTGTATGATTCTCGCAACAAATATTGATAATTTCAGCGAACAGCATTAACCACTGGTCTTTGTAATTAAGCTGTAGTGTGTTTACTGTGAGATAGAAACTTACTCTTAAAATGTCCTTCTTTAAAGGAGTAAGACATTTCATTTATTGTATGAGGATTATTGTTATTGAGGACTACTCATGATTGACATGTTCAGCATTTTGAGTCCTGCTGATTGTTATTTAACTGTGCTATTTCATCTGCAGAGGTTATATGACATTGAATGGTAAGATGGTCATTAATGATGAGCTTATGAGGATTTGGTAGGTGGTAGTCATAGCATGTTTGAGGGGTACCATTCTTGCATTTGCCTAAAAAGAGTGCAAAGAAAATATTGTTACAGTCAGTAGTCTGGATGAGATTAGAAGCAGCTTCCTCCTGAAAGCCTACAGCACTGCTGCTAAAGATTATGGTAATGTGGTCTCTTTTGCAGAAGAATGGAATTTCCTGGCCTGGGGAAAAGGTGTGGACTTTTAGAATGTAAACAGTTAGATTTTCTTCCATTCAAATGCAGTCACTGTGAACTAGTATTTTGCAAAGATCATTTTATGCCAGACAAACATATGTGCACACATGGAAGTGTATCAGTCATTGAAGCTGGTGAACCTCTGAAACATTACTGCTGTACACACGATGACTGTAGCACATCAAGTTCCATGGAAATGTGTTGCAAAGTTTGTAACAAGCACTTTTGTCTTCACCATCGTCACCATGGTTGCAGTGATACGGATCAAATGACAAGAGACAAGGAGAGAAGCAAATGGGAAGCACCAAAGAGGCAGTTTGAACTAGCGAAGGCTGAGGCAGACAGACAGGTAGGGATTTAATAAGGGACCAGTGGGTTCATTATCCACACACTCTATTCTCATTTAGACATTGTCTCACACCCAAGCCTCTGTATCCTTGTATTTTCATCCCAAAATTCCTCATTCTCGTCATGCTGTCCTCAGTTTCTTCCTATGGTCATCCCTCCATGTGACATGTTCCCTAACTTGTTGTTCTCATAATTTCAGTCTCCCTGATAGGCATTTTCCTCTCACTTTAATACTTAAAACTTTTTTGGGGGTACTATCCTTCATTTGTCCTTAAAACTTCTGTATAGCATCTGATTGTTATTTGTTAATATACATTCAAAAGCCTTTATATCCTTTATATTTAAACTGTGATCTTCATGTCAGCCGCAATGATTATGTGCAGCTGTTCATACTCAGAGCAGTTAAAAGTAAGACTTTTAACCCTTTAAAGACGAAGCTTATCTGTTTCATATAAGCACTCAGTGCATACCACGCTGTAAACACTCTCCACTTCGGTTATAAAAACCAATCTCTTAATGCTTTATAAGGCAAAAGTCGCTGTTTGTTCTGAGATCCATACAGAACACGTAAGTGCAATGTGGGCACCACGTGGAATTTTTTAATGTTAAACCTGCTGGTATGTAAAGTTACCGCTAGGCTTTAAAAGGTTAACCAACGTTTGGAAGTAGTTTGAACTACCACTGCCTAATTCAGCACAGCAGTGTTACTCTTACACCTGACACAAAATAAATTCCAGTATCCAGTTACATGAGAATAAGTGATGGTATTTTAAACATTATGTCTGTAGTGGCGAAAATGCCAGTATGTAATCCAAGAAATCCGACTCACGCTGATATGCCCATTATATCTGGTGTGGAGGAAAGTCACTGTCATGTTGGCTTAATTTAGTGTTTGGTTCCATTAAGTTTGTGTTTCTGATTAGCTTCTTTGAGCAGCAGATAGTTGCATAGACATGTAGCATTACACTATAAATAAACACATCAGTTAATGGGCATCAATTTTTAGATGAACTTTAAATTGTTTCTACTAGAATAAAATTAAATAAAAAGCATGTTTTATTGCAGGTGGATGCAAGTCTAAACCGAGCAAAGAAGAAAGAAAGCTTAAACAAAACTGCACTCAAAATTCAGCTGATGAGGTTGAAGGGGAAAGCAGCAGGTTCAAAAGGGATACTAGTGTCAGATAGGGTGTATTTCTTAATTTATCCTCCATTGACATTTCCTCAGAAGAGTAAGGCTGTCTTTGTGGCAAAACAGTGGTCCATAGGAAGGGTAATTGATTCAGTTGCAGATATTTGTGATATTCCAAACAGAAACAATCAAACTACTGCCACAAAGCTGAGACTCTTCCACCATCATGATGGGCAAACACTCTGCACAGAAATGGAAAGAAAACTAGATGAACTTTTAAATGAAGGGACAGTGATGGATGGAGAAACTTTGGTTTTGGAATATGTAAATGAAAAAGACCATGATTCTTTTTGTCTGAAATGTTTGGACCAATATAAAGACTAATTTATCTTGCAAAACACAGGTGTTTTAGTATCAGTCACTGTGTACCATTTA
Organism: Coptotermes formosanus; assembly: GCA_013340265.1. Taxonomy (NCBI): domain Eukaryota; kingdom Metazoa; phylum Arthropoda; class Insecta; order Blattodea; family Rhinotermitidae; genus Coptotermes; species Coptotermes formosanus. The sequence goes on along the minus strand of BLKM01003955.1, from coordinate 102,825 downwards.
TCTTCAGATAATACTTATGTTTTATAAATGGTTGTATGGGTAATGCCATTTCAATAAACTCCATGTGTTCACAGTGGGAAAGCAGTTTTCTGTTCATGCTGTTCTCCTAGACAATGGGATTACAGAAACATTGTACTGCACTAGATCAGAAGGCTTAACGTTAGTTTCTTTTGTGATGTTCACATTATTAGTTAAATGAAATATTAGACATCATAGTGAAGATCACAGTGAGTGAAACCACTGACTGCCATGGAAGACAGAACATGTACTTTGCTGCCATAGCAGTCATTCGTATCATCTGTGACCCTGTGCCTCCCTGCCATATAAGACAGCACTGCCTGCTCTGTAATGCCATTGTCTTCATCCTACCACTATACCTCTGCTAGTTGCGTGTAATCTTGAAGGGGGTCTGTCTCATGTGGCTTGTGGGTACCACAAAACTTGTGTCTGAGATAGTTCTTAGTGGTCTGAAAACAACATACAACCCTGATATGGTGCCACTGTTTGTTCACCACGATTTATGGCAGTATATCAAGGATGGTGGGACATGGGAATACTGTATGGCAGGGAATTCTTGTTCACAGACTTTCATGGGCACTAAGTGAGGATAGCAATATGTTGGAGTTTGACTGTACATCTCAATATGGTAGCCCAAGACAAAATATACTATGTCATGTCAGGCAGTGCGTAAACAGGACAGCAAGTTTCTGGTGACACCAGATAGTATTACACAAGATATCACTGTCAAACACCATTGGATGTGTTGCAAAATGAACACTCAAAATTTGAACAAAATCTGTGAGAGTTCATGTTATGTCAGTTTACAAGAAAAAACAATGAAGTGTTTACTGCTGCATGGTGGTTAGATGGTAACAAACTGTGTGGATGTGACTTTGTTAATTGGATCTCAAAAAAAAGGTAAGTCACTAAAAAACAATGTTTTGCTGATATTAAGCAATTGAAATGTATAACACATCTCAAAAACAATATCATCACATATCAATAAAGAATATCTTCAGAACTCTGTATTTTATGACTGTGCTGTTGGTGAACCATGCTACACCTCAGGGAGTTAGTCATTAGCGTCTCACTGTGATGACCTAGATTCAATCAGGGTGGTGGCTTTCAGGCAGGTTCTTTTCCAGCACTTTGGTATTTCCTGCCAATTATAATTCTACCAATCTTCCACACTCACGTGTCATCCAGGGTTGTTACAATATTAACTTATGTCTGTAAAATCAGAAATTCACAATGCCTTGGAAGAACAAAATAAGATGTATGCTTCAACACATCAGATGTAATGCCTACCATTTTTATTCATATTTATTTTATTTACACTTAGAACTATAGCACTAAAAACTTTCCTATACTCCATAATTTTATCTGTATTTTATATATTTATTTCTATAATTTTGTGATGAATACTGTAAAGGAATGAGATCTCAATTCTATGTGCAAGGTTAAGTCTCACTGGATGGTTCTTGATAAGATAAGGTCTGATGATGGCTTGTTAACAAAGCCAAAACTAATAACCTGAAAATTCGTATGTGCGTTGTGTAGGACTGCGTTCTTTAATATAACATTTGTCACAACAGGTTGCAATGCCAAGGGATTCAACCTCCCCCCACTCCAAATAAACAGAAATATTTAGGAGGTACCTGCTGTATCCGTGTTCAGAGTGACATTCCTCTATGCTACATGGTGTCATGAACCACATTTAGACGACAATCTAAATGATGTACATCTGATCTTCAGCAAGTGTCATCTGTAGACAGGTGTAGTACCCTACCACAGAGGTATACTGGAAATAAAGTTAACATAGTGTAACCGTTGGTTTGTGTTGGAATTCTGGCAGGTGTTATTAGATGACAATAAGTACACTGATTGTGTAAATTTATTAGGGAAAGAGCATGTTGTTTTAAATGAGGGGCAAAATTGTAACGTTTGGCTACTGGCGGTTAGTTAAGGGAGGCTGTGTATGCAGGGGATAGCTGTACTGGGCAAAGACCAGGAAGTCATTTGTCAGCTGTCAGGTCCAACAAGAGATCTGGAATGCTTGACCCAAAAATTTTAAGCTTGACAGCTGAGTACAGCAATAATTCGTCCAGCAAAGCGGGTGACACTACCACGCCTTTGCTAGGTCGTAACTAAGAAGTCCAGAGGTCTTCACGACCAAGCCCACGGACTGCAGTAATTAGTAACTTTGTCATCCTATCAAAGAGGAGACTTGTTACGTACAGGGCCAATGGGAGCCGCAGTGTCGGTGGAGCAGCCAATAAGAAAAATTTCGAAATTATTAGGAACTTTTGTTTGGAGAGCAGGAGAATCCAGGGCGCGAGGGTACGCAAGTCTTTTCCTTCACCCGAGGGCGGATGGTCAGGAGATCGATGGATCACGCGTTTCAGGTTGGGACGACAGGTTTCCAGAGTGCAGTGCGGTGTGATATTTCATAGTGAAGCAGTACAATTGTAGTTGTAAAAGAAGGATAATCCCACAATAAAGGAGTGTAATTTAAGTGAAATTTGTGTTACTTAAACTGACATAATACAAAGGGTTCCGCCGCGTGCGTTGGATTGCCACACGTAACATTCCCTGGGAGCGGTGTCTCGTGCTGCCGACTGGGACATACCCTGCAGTAGACGGCTACAATAGTTTCATTACTGTCTACATCTTAATGTGAATTTTATCAAGAAATCAGTTTCACATATCTGAAGACTAATTTTATTTACATCAATAACAGTAACACCTCTTCATACTTAAACTGAAGCACAATCAGAATAGGGTGTATGAATGTGCTGTTTCAGGTACAAAAATTATCAGCAACTGGCACAAATAAAAACATATAAAATGTAGCAAAAAGTATGACATACCAATATCGTCAGACATGTTGAATAAGCAATCTTATATTCATAACAGTTTTGTAGTCTTATTGAATATAACAACATAATAATGATAACTATTCTAGCAGTATGTTACGATTCTTTCTACTGCAGTGTGCCATACTGCATATATACAGTGAAACCCAGCTAAGAAAATTTTGAAAATTCCAAGAAAATCCTACTTCTTAAGTGGGAAATTTCTTAAAAGGGTAATTTTAATGAAATGGGAGAATTTTGGTGCTTTTTTATCCTAACTTCTTAGGCTGGAAATTTTCTTGACCGGGTTTTTCTTAAGCGGGTTTCACTGTATTCGGTTCCATAGAAGAGTCATGAATACACCACCTGTCATACAGTTTACACATTATGAAGCTTTTTTTTTAATGACTAATATTGTCTGTGATACCTTACAAGAATATAGATGTTGGTGTACTTAGTTGTCTGTTGCACACATTTACTGTTGAAAAATCAACAAGGTTCATTGGCTTTGTTTTCAGTAATAATATTTCTATAATAAAATGTATCGTGTACAAAGAATACCAGATAAAAAATTATGTGACACAGCTGGTTTCTGTTCAAATTATGACTGCCAGGAATTGGTGAAAAGTTTCAGCTTGCTCAGTTCATATGTAGCAGTGCTACATGTACATTGTTTTTTTTTTCTTCGTTGTCATAGAGCAGGAAGTGAAAAAAGTTTTGTTGCAAACGTAGGAAAATGGCTACAGGAACACATAAAATGCTTGAAACAGTTTATGGGAATGAAGCTGTATCTTGTATGCATGTCTTCAAATGGTCCAATATATGGACCCTGAAAATATTCTAACAAGTGGGCAGGTCATCAGCTGCTCTAAATCTGGAACCAGCTGCAAAAGTTCACGACTTGGTGGCCAGAGACTGACAAATGACCCTAAAATTGGAAGATCAACTATACATTAACCGGGAGACAATTAGAATCTTCATGAAGGTTTTGGGAGGAGGACGAGCTCTACAAAATCTGTCTCTGTCTGTCTGTCTGTGTCTGTCTGTCTCTGATGCATGCTATGTAACCAACAATCTGATCCTTGACTTCATTCACCTAATAGCGTTAGGTGAAGAGTTCAAATTATTATTGCTGCCTTTCTCCTAGGTCCAAATATTCTCATTAGCGTGGATAATGGGAAGTTGAAACATTAGGAACATATGTCAAATTGAAGTGAGTCTGGTACTTCTGGAAGTAATTTCTGGTCTTATTCCAGCAGTCTGTATGTCTTATTTATTATAATTTGGCCCAAGTAGTTTGTCATGTTTTCAAATAAAGGGATCTCCTGGATTAATCTGACATTTTGAAAATCACATTACCATCCAACATTGGACTGAGTCAAACAGTTTACTGGCATGTCACATGTCAGAATACCATTTTTACCCAAATATACAAACAGAAATTTTTTCTAACTCATCATCTGAAACATGGGGATTTGCCTTATAAATGTGCACAAAATTAAATGCATTCAGTATAGGCAGCTACTTTCCTGAAAATTGAAGATTGCAACGGGAGTCATCTTCCATGCGCGGTCATCATACGCTCAGGTACAGTATTTGAGCCTTAAAAGTTTCGTGTAACCAGGTATTTACATCGTGAAATAAATATTTACATTTTATAAAACAGTTCGAACAATTTGGATATTTAGAACCAATGAATGATGTATTTTTGGCTTTCAGACAATGTATAATGGAAAAGAAAAAATAGTAAATGTACTGTGCTTTACCATGCAAAAGAGTTAATGTGCACTATGCACTTCAGTCCAGAATACCATAATTTATGATATCATGGAAGAACATGAAATTTCTTTTCCCTCATGCTCTGATTGTGTACATATGTACACACACACGCACATACTGACACATGTACATACATACATATGTATGTACAAACAATAATTGTTGGATAAATCTGCCAACATTTTGGAAGTTCCCTGTTATCGCCTTTGGGACTTATGTAAAGTTCATCATCATCACTTAACTTACTCCATCCCAGACTAAGGTTAAGCAACATTAGTTCTGGCCTACTCTCTTCATTTACTCACCTCCCACTCCAGACAAATGATAAGCAACACTGGTTCTGTCCTACTCTTGGATGTCACCTATTGACCCACCAACAAAAATATAAGTTTTATTTGGTGGGTGACCATTTTCAGTAGACCTTTGGCCTGCTTCCATTGGTATGTGCATAGACCATTCTTCATGCCCTTTCCCTTCATCATTCACATACAACACCCACTTAAATTCACAACAAAGAGCACAATATTATAGTATCTCTTTAGTCTCACAGTGGGAAATATGCAGTTCAAATCTTCGCCGAGTTACTGGTTGTCATGTCTGATGCTGTACGTATCTCTTGTCCATCTCCAGACACATACTGGGATAGTACAGAATGTCCAACTGAAAACCAAAACCAGACACACTGCAAGTTCAACAGCCACTGCATGACTCACACACTGCCAGTCCTATTGCTGCATAATCTGACACCTTAGTCACACAGTCCAGTTTAATCTGCTGTCTGTAACAGACATGTGAAGCACAGTGTAACATACATTTCTTTCCTTTGTGAGTATGCAGTACAATTTAATACAGAGGATTTTGCACTGTGGAGAACTATACACAGAAAAAATCCTATGAAAACTGTTGTAGGAAGTTTAGAACACAGGTCTCCATTGTTTCGGTTCCTTCAAAATCAACAATACATCAAATGGTGAAAAAATGTCAAACAACGGGTTTCTTACTGAATAGAATAAGACGTGACAGCAAACATTATGTGTCCTTTTGGAAGAAACATCAGATGATAATGGAACATGATTAGAAGCACCTCCACGAAAGTATGGACAGTTTATAGACAAAAGCTTCAAACAGTATTTACACTATATTCTGTTCACCATGTGTCAAGCAAGTCCGAGAGTTGAAGGAGGTCATTTCCAACACCTACTCTAAAATGCAGGAAGTTTTATGTAGTAGGTGAGGAAATGTAAGCCATTAAGCTTGTCATGTGTCTGGATTTGGTGTTCAATTGGATTTCCTGTACCTGCAAAATGGCCATGGTGACCACTTCCCACATTCCCACCTACTTAACTTTTGCAGTTACAGTAAGAGTCTCCTGCACCTCAATGCAGTCGTGACGGTAGCACCAGCAGCTTCCAAATTGTGAGATTTGAGGTTGTCACATTGGAGTTCATGAAGACTTAAGTCTTCTGGGACATTATACTATGTCCACTGGTAAGTAGTTACCAGGATTCTGGATGAGCAGTGCCTTCATATTTAGACTCTAGGAATCCAAGAAGAGCTTCCAAACCATCAAAGAGATTTTATTCAATTGTGACGTAACTCCCATCCTTTGGATCCTCAGCCAATGACATACATAATCTTCCTATAAAAGTGAATACTTAGAACCCTTTCATAGCAACATTTTGCAAGAGATGAAGAGTTCTCCCAGACAGTTTTCTTTTCAGTTGTCACATGAGCAGGCCTTTATTTGACAGGATTTTATGAGTTTTAGTATGAAAGAATTGTATTTTCAACTATGTAAAGCCAGTCACAAAGTTAACAAATTCATCATGCGCAATTGAAGAGATTTAAAATAAATATATTAAAATAGTTGGTATGGCAGACATATCTACAGTGCATCCTGCATTAGGAGTAATAAATGTCGTATGTAGTGGACACACATTAAGAGAACCATGAGGGGCAATACATAGCACAACCTGGGAACCCATAAAACTGATGGATAAGAACAATTTCTTTTAATAAAATGGAAGAATATTAATAAGAAAGGGAGAAGAAAAGTAAAGATATACTTGCCCCTGTGCCTAAGCACTATGACATGAAGATGTGGAGGAGTGGAGTTCTAGGCTCCACACATTCTTACTTTTGGCACTGAATGGAGGTGAGGGTCAACTGTCTACCATAGCTGCTTTACCACTGGAGAAACAGTCCCTGGTTCCAATCAGATTACAGGCTGGGTGGGATCGAGATCCAGTCTGGATGTTGTAGAGGAAAGAAAAGTCTCTGCCCTTACCAATAGTAAGCCCTCACTCCACAGTTGTTGAGACTGTAGCTTAATTGTAATCCTAACTGAACTAAAACAGATGCAGAAAAAACCAAGAATGGGACAAACAGCAAGTTGGAATTGAAAGGATTACAAACTGAGACAAACAGAACATGTAACACTTATACATACTGCAGGTGACTAGAGGTTCTTTCACGTTCACTTGAGCCACATTTTCTTGTACCATTGATGGAGACGGATGTGTATTTGAAACCACTGTGAGCACCTCTCTGCTGTTTGTGCACAGGGTTGTTATTATGATGTTCTCTTCTAGTGTTAATTACTGCATCATGCCGGCAATGTGGTGGGGGGCAGTTTCTTCTATGGTGTTGTTTCCAGCGACAGCATACCCAAGCTATCACTGGTACCAATATTAATGCAGCAGGGATGAGGAACAAAAGTGGAAGTGAAGATGTGGGCACGTCTGAGGTACTATGTTCTGCAAAGAAACAAATAAATGTAAAGTGTCTTCTAGGATACAGTAGTCTTCATTCACCTCCATTATGACCTCAAATATAAAAAGGTTTTGTAAATCTGGCACGTACAAGGGTCTCATAACACTATGCAATCCACAGAGGCTGAAGGATCCATATGCTAGTCATATCCTCCCACCAAATGTAGCAAAGTGCACTGTCTTGCAAATTCAGTTCTTCACCAAAGCTGAAGTACTACAGGCCAGGACTAAGATGCCTTAGCCACAATAACATACTGAAATAGGTTTCATATTCTAACAAACTCCATCGAGAATTCTTGTTCATTAGCTGACATTCTCTCAGCTAATCAAGAAACTGCTTGAACTTTATGAAATGGGAGGTTCATTAACACATTTACAAGACCCTACAAGTCCGAGGGCTTTGGTGATATTTCATAAAATTCTGCAACCCCCAAGATAGAGGACCACTTCCGTTGGCTCTCTGCAACCACTTGTTCAATATGTTCACACCTACCCTCCATACCTCCAAGTTGTGTTCTCTGTTATGAACCTAAGAATGTGCCACGCTATTTTGACAAGGGAACCACTAAATTTTTTAATTAATATCAAGGATAGAAAAAGCAAACCACGTACAATATGTGATTCAACCAAACAGGAGAATTTCTTACCTCCTGGCGTATGTGTAAGGACTGTTAAATATGCACCTCTATACTGAAAGCCCTTGCCATTCACTGCTAGGCAAGTGTAGTAGCCGTGGTCACGTTTGGAGCTCCGAGACAGAATCAACTTACTAAGATATATGTCACCTGGCAGTTCCTGCTTTCCACTTGAATTCATGACCTGAACACACAGTCAGTCAAAATGTTTGAGACAATACAAGGATGTGATATTCCAGTAGAACTTTCTCTCTGGCATCATTTACAATAAATGGTGGGATGATGTACAAAAAGTATCCAAATATCTGTCATCCTACACTTTTCATCTCATACTTCATCACATACTCTTTTTGTTTACTTTCAATAATGTGGAACACTTGGCCACATCATCTCAGTCTTTTGTTCACTGACACCTTCCATCCTTCATCCGTAATCCCATAAATCATTTATGTACCTTTTTTGTGTCCACTTTTACAGATTCTGTGCATAAACTGCGTAAAATAAATACCAGATGAGGTAAGATTTCAGGTTCTGAAGAGAGTGAAAATTTAGATTATGTTCTTCTACGTCACAGCACTGTGTATTTTTGTACGCATTTACCAACAGTGCACAGGAACATACTGCCTGCACCTTCAGAAAGAGAAATCCTTGAAGATGGAGGCAATATTAATGACTTTTGTGTGTGTGTGTGTGTGTGTGTGTGTGTGTGTGTGTGTGTGTGTGTGTGTGTGTGTGTGTGTGTGTGTGAATTACGATACACAACAGTTTTAAGCACTTCACAATATGCTTCACAATTTAACAAAACAGAATTCAAAATAATTTCTGACTGCTTGCAATGTGATTAACTTTGCAACAGTATATCTACGTCTGCAGTAAATCTACAAGGGCAGTGACCCACCCTTATGTAAGCATTAAATTACAACAGTCATTTCATCCTCGGCATCTGACACTGTTCACTACTTGCCTCGTACGTATCATTTAGGAGAGGTATTGAAACATAATTAGATGTTCTGTAATCTGTTCGGCGCAGCCAATAGAAAATGGGACGATCTTTACTGTGCACACGGCACTGAAAAATGGCTCGATTTCCTTGGTGGACAGTAACATTGCTTGGCTGTTCTTGCAGAATTTCTGGTGGACCAAGTCTTTCTGAAAAAGACAGGCCATAGTAAGATAAATGGTGTCAAGGCTCAAACTATACCATTTAGATCTCTTAGCCATTTCAGAAAATCCTGTAGTCCATGGCCGGACAGGCTACTTCGCAGACACACAATAATTTTATAATGTTCCAAGTCTCATCTTCAATTGCTAAAAGTCAGGAAATAACAGTAATAAAGCCCAATAATCAACTTTCTGCTCTTTACACAAACAACAGACCACTTATTCATTAACCTTTTAAAGCCTAGCGGTAACTTTACATACGGCCAGGTTTAAGATTAAAAAATTCTACGTGGTGCCCACATTGCGTTTATGTGTTTTGTACGGATCTCAGAACAAACAGCAACTTTTGCCTTATAAAACGTTAAGAGACTGGTTTTTATAACCGAAGTGGAGAATGTTTACAGCGCGGTACGCACTGAGTGCTTATATAAAAGAGATACGCTTCGTCTTTAAAGGGTTAATGCTCCAAAGCACAGTGGTAACTATACATGCCACCTGCTTTAAGAATAACGTTTCAGTGTTTTACCCACACAGTGTATTATTTATGTGTTATGTAAGATTCTTAGAGTAGTTATTATTTACCTAAACAGCATTATCTGATTCATCTTTGTAATGGCGACACACTGTGCCCTCTGTACCATGGAAAACAAATTTTTATATATTCTATGCATGCAATTTTGAATTAATTCGATTAAGGCTGAAATGTACTAGTCACTTGAGTCTATAGCAAACACCTTTCTGGGGCCCTGATTATAGCAGTTTTCAAATTCTTTCAGAAATTTTGTATGATATACACAAAATATCAGTATATTTATACTGCTCATTATTCATGCACTGACAGTAATTCACTTATTAATTTTCTTTTCTTTTTCTGTTGCTTTACACAAGAGAACAAACCTTCACCCTCCCTCTCCAACCTGCCCAGCCATATGTTTCTACAGCCTGTTTATGTTCAATGGCCCATCACCGGTGTACATTTTAGTTAAATTTGGTGGCATAGCGAACCTTAAACACACTGTGGTACTACACAGAGTTTCTATAGTGCTTGCAATTCATCAAAATTATAATCACTCATTACATAGCGTGGGTTCTTTTTGAACAGCTCGTTTTGCTTGGTTAGTCAAGAGATTCCCTGCTGTTAAGGAATCCAACATCTCATCATATTCACAGAGCTTGTCACTGGTCCCTTTGCAAGCTACTTTAATTACTTTCATATATTGATGTTCTACTGCTCTCAAATACATTTAACGTTTCCTTCCTGTGTATGCCTACTGTACTGAGTGCTGATTTATCTTTAACTTTAAATGCCTTTACTGCCATTCTCATACATGCCACATTGCAAACCCGTCATGTCCTTTGCAATTTATTTATGGCTATACATTGCCAGATTTCTCATTACACAGAATGCTTACTTAATCATTATAAACACCACCAGTGGCAAGGTGGTTATTTAAAAAGCTGGTTAATCCATATAAACAATAAATACAAAGTATCATGAAATGAAATATCATTACAGATATACCATAAAACATCATTTTGAAGGTCATTAATCGCCTTTTTTAAATATAATTAAGGCACTTAAGATATTATCAGTTAAGGGAGTCCAATGGACAATTTTCTCAGTTTCTTTGTTTGTTAGTTTCTTAAGCCTAAGTTTTAGCTTACCTGTAACTTCCAGTTCATAAATTTGAGTGACTTTGAAATTTCTTGACGTCCTGTTTCTGTGTGACATAGAGCAACGATATAAACCACTGTCTCCCTCTGTCGTTATGTTTAGAATTACAGTGGAATTGCATGGATTACTGCTGCTTCCACATATGGTTCTCCATGATTCATTGCTTGACAAAGAGTCACATGATGTGAAGTTGAATCTATCCCCACATCTCTGAAATTAATAGACAAACTTCAGTTGGAAAGGCACAATATATTTAATGCCAGAAAAAAATCAACACTGATCCTATAATAATGTAAAACCATTAACCCTTTAAAGACGAAACGTATCTGTTTTATACAAATATTCAGTCTGCACCATGTAGTACACTCTCCACCTCAGTTGTAAAAATCAATCAGTTAATGTTGCATAAGGCAAAATTTGCTGTTTCTTCTGGGATCCATAAACAACACATAAATGCAATGTGAAAACCACATAGAATTTTTTAATTTTAAATCTGGTAGCACATAAAGTTACTGCTAGGCTTTAAAAGGTTATCAGCCTACTTCTTTATGTTACAAGAAACCTACAGCTTACACATTCGTGGCAGAAGTTGAAGACATGGCAATACTTGCAACCAAGTTGTCCAGACTTTTCTCTGACAAAACTGGTACTACATACAAAAACTCTTCAGTATCCTCAGATTACCATCCATATGATGACTCTGACTTATGTTTATGGAACCAGTTTGAAGAAAGATATAAATTAATGTTAGAATATTGGAGAAAATTAAGAATTGTAATTATTTGATACGTGACATCCACTGAGAGAGAAAAAGATTCAAATGTCAGATTTAAAAATTTTGAAAATGCTAGGATTATAATCATATTTTCAAATAATCAAAAACTTCTGGGCATAGAAGTATACAAATTTATAAGACATTTGCTGGACCTACATTATTGTATGGAAGTAAATTCACAGTCACAAAAACTGTTGTGAGATAATTAATAACAGCAGAGAAGCATTTCATGAAGACTGTAAGATGTGCCCTTCCCAAATGTAACAGAAATCAAGGAATTTTAGCAGAACTGTGAGTTTTACAAATAACAGAATCTACAGAAAAATACTGAAGTTGGAACTAATATGTTAACTAGACAAGTTCCAACAAAATTCCAAAGTAGATCAAGAGGAAGAAGAAGTTTGGGAAGACATCTAAAATTATGGAAGTACTGTCTATTGTAATAATTGTGACACAATCCAGTAACCCTAATACTAGGCACTGATTACAATGCCTTATGTCTACAAAGACACACTCTGTCAGTGTAATAAGATAATCAGATTAGGTTCATTGAAAGAACACAAAAAAACTGGAACACCACCATTATGTGACAGCTACATGAGTGTAAGTCCGCTGGTCGAATTGTTATCAAAAAATATTGGCATACAAAGAGCTCCTAGCTGCATCCAGACTGCAGCCATACCTATAAAAATAACTGTCACTATAAAATATTCAGTCATGTAATGATGGAAGCAGTTGCCACCTGAAACTCTGCATTGCACCCATATAGTGTAGTTATATGTCTCCTGTGATTCTCAGAATACAGTAACCTGAATAACACTAACTAGTTAGCTTTTGTAAAAGAAATGCAGTGTGTAGGTGGGAAGTTAACTTTTAAATTGTGTTCAGATGAGGCTAATGTAAAATGTATTTACAGCAAATTTTGCTTACGAACTGCTAACTAGAGTACAATACACAGCACATTACTAATTACCCTGTAATGCCACACAACATCATGAGAGCTGCAGTGTTCTTGATATAAAATGCCTCTTCTGCCCTTATTGCAGCACTGAAGACGTACTTCACTGCCAACTGGCTGCGTGATTCGAACTGGAGAAGCTGGAGTGGCCACCGGGTGATTCTGAAAGTCTGAAATCAGAAATAGGCAAGCACATTTATACTTCAGTTCATTTTCATGGAAACATCAGTGCTATCTATAGCACACATTATGTTTAGGTTTAGGACTCTCACAGTTAGTAGGTACGGCATTTGTAGGCTATGTTATATAGATCATTTCAGGGGCCCGGTCTGGACAGCACAGAAAATCTCACCCCCACTGGGATCCGACCCGAGGACCACTCAGCCTATAGCGAGTTGCTATACTCACTACGCTATCCCAGCCACCACAAAAAAACATGAACTGAACACAAAATGTATGTTTAATTTTTCTCTGCAAGTTTTGTTCAAAATATTTTTTGCCCCGATAAATTATGCAGTTACACTTGAATTACTTGAAGAAATACCAAAACGTGTATGTCTTCATCTATTACATACGTACCTGCCTACCTACCTACCTACCTACCTACCTAACCAACCAACCAACCAACCAACCAACCAACCAACCGACCGCCTGCCTGCCTGCCTGCCTCCCCCCTACCTACCTACCTACCTACCTGCCTGCCTACCTACCTACCTACCTACTACCTACCTACCTATCTATCTATCTACCTACCTATCCATCCATCTATCCACCTACTTACCTACCTACCACTTACCCATCCAACCTCTCCACAGCGCGCGCGCGCGCACGCACCCACGCACACACGCTCTCTCTCTCTCTCTCTCTCTCTCTCTCTCTCTCTCTCTCTCTCTCTCCACACCCCTTCTCGAACGCGTCCAGGCCGGCTCTGGGGCCCACCTACTTCCTCATAAATACTGGAGGTACATTCCCTGGAGGTAAATCGGCCGGGTCGTCAAGCTGACCACTCGCCTCCATCTAGTGCTGAGGCTAAGAATGCATGGAGCTATACTTCCACTCTCTCATATGCTCTCATGACTGTGCAAGAGCAACAAATCCATCTCACGTTTCCTCAAGCAGAACACAATTTGACTGACCCTGAAGTATGTTGTTAATTGTGGATAAGGCATATTTGTGTGGAGGTTTCTCTTTCGTTTCAAGAAGCCGACTGTTTAATTAACATGATTATGTACACAACTACAGTGTCTTTATATCACACAACAAACTGTCACCCTAAGTCCCAAGCACTGCACAACTCTCCGTCCATATGCGCCTACTGCTACAGATACGATGCACTGATTTTGACAGAGGGAGTTTATGAGTAGTCCCTACAGCAAAATTGTGGGTACAGCTGACTGAACCATTTACAGCTCGGCACTGATGGTACAGAATTAACAGTTCGAAATTTGTTTAAACAGTATCTAAATATTCAGTTCTGATCTCACTGACAAGGCACTGTTCCTTTACAAAGCACGGCCGGTTAATGCGGTTAGCAAATCCGCAGTGATACCACGGAATTAATGGTCCGAAATTGATCTAAATAATAGTTAAATATTTAGTTCACACCTCACAGAAAACCCGTTGTTTGCATTATAAAGACCAATAGAATAATGCCATTTAAGGAAATAATTGTACTTTCTTCAGAGAAATACATATAGTACACCGTGTGGGCAAAATGCAGAACATTTCAGATCTTCAAGCAGATTGTGTTACATGCAGGAACATCCCTACCTGAAAGCGTCAACTATTGTTTTGTTTATTACTGATTTAAATACGTTTTATTTGCCAAAATATATAGCGTCGTGACAGAATGATTAGTGAAAAATGAACTGTAAGTAACATGGAAGTAGGTAGCCCATCCTGACAACTGCCTGCATAGGCTGCGAAAACCACGAAAAGTGCAGTGAGGATAGGCGACCTCAAAGCAGATATTTGAAGCCGGGACCTGCCCAGTGAGAAGTGATTCTGCAGGACCCTCAACTGCGACATTCAATGAAACTGTGGACTTGCTTCAAGTGAACAGCAACGCAACGGTACATTCCGCTCGCTTGTTTCTTGTAGACAAGGTAAGGTTGTCCCAATTTGCTGTACTAAGCACCGCGCACGCAGGCACATCGGCCAGCTGAGGTATAGTTCCACGTATTCTGATCGCGATCACCAAATGGGGGTAAGTGGCCAGCTTCACATCCCCGCCGCTCTGCCCCAGAGCCATTCTTGGCACAGTGGATAAGAAATATCCGTTGCCCCTAGCCGGGATTCCTGAGTCGTCCGGCCTGCAGCTTAATCAGCATAGTGCCTGCTATTCCGGCTGCAGCATACGGCCTCAATCGCTATATTATGTCCCTCCCTAAAAATAAAAAAAAACACACACACACAGATATATATATATATATATATATATATATATATATATATATATACATACACATAGTTACCTTTGTTCTGACCGGCCACAATATGAAATGACAGACAGATGACAGTAGCCATTCCGTGTGCTGTAAGTAATACTGACATTCTCCACACGACTCCACCTGCAAACACAATTCACATTACTGTATTGACGTCTAATTATGTTCTTATGGTTTCTGAATTGACTGAGGTAACATTAACCCTGTCCACGGTAGAAATGACACAAGTTCTTGGAACTGTTTCTTCTCCGCAGCACATTTTCGACGCAGCCGGCTTTTTAGCCAACTCGGCGCCCCGTGCAAAATATATCTAGCGCCCCCACCTCTTCCGTCGGTCCTGCGTCTTATTTGTTCACATTATTGTTAATGGGTGCGTCATATTCTTATTAAACAGATGTGTCTACAAAAATTAGTAGTATTACCTTGAATAGAAAAATTGTAATGAGTGGAAAAACAGGTATTAGCAACATAACATACGTACTTCAAAGAAAGTTGACTTTTCTCCCGTTCAAGTCCCCAGAACTTTTAACTAACGTGGGTACACAGAGCTTTCGAGCGTTGGTGCTTTGAGTTGAAAATGTAGGTACAGAACTGACTCTTTCTTGATACATTATTTTAAAATAAATATTGATTAGTTTAAGTCGAAAAAACTCCTCCAAGGCAGGTGATGGTAAATGGCACCGTTAACAATATTCTTAAATAAATACATATATGACGGTACAGTCTTCCATGTTGAATTCCTGCACTCAGTCTGATATAGTTAGTGGTGTAGGACTTTAAGCTTCTGCACAAAACTCTGATTGCTTATTTATCACACAGAGGAATTTTGTTGACACATGCATCCTAAACGCTTAAAACCAACTGAAGATCTTCGGCAATTCGCTAATCTTGCACAAGATTAGGATCAAATTTAGATCAATGAAAGACAGAGACTTGACTCGTCACCAATAAAGTCGAATATCAGTCACCAATAAGGGGGACGAAGGACAAGTTTAGTGGTCACACAGCACTCTTCTTACACTTTTACTTGGAAGTTGAATCACTAAATGCACTTAAGCAGAAAAGAAAAGCATCCCAGTTAAATAGAACTGAATTAAGGATACCAAATTCTGGACCTTTAGCAGTTACTGTGCAGTTTAAATTGCTGTAACCGTTATACTGAATACCAAGCACCATAAAATCAACACGAACGAACGCACAGATCTTACATTTAAAATGTCTTTCGTCGATTGAACAGCTTAGACAGTAAACTGATAACTGCCACTAGAGAACACAGATTCATCACCTTGGGATTTGATTTCTTAACGCCTGCGGCCAGTTTGCAGATCGCTGAATGTTACTGTCTGTGACAATGTCAGTGATACAAGGACAAGAGTCATGCTTTCGAAAGAAAAACACGCCAACAATCACTGGTGCATTCGTAATCAGATTACCTGTACTCGTTGGCATGTAACCTTATTCCAATCGTCTCACAAGATGCTATTATTGTTATTCTCTTGCAGCCGGGTATAACGATGCAAGAAGAGAATGAAAAAATGACCGACGATATTTAACCTTTTAAAGCCTAGCGGTAACTTTACGTACCATCAGGAGTAACATTAAAAAATTCTAGGTAGTGCTGACGCTACACTTATGTGTTTTGTACGGATCCCAGAACAAACAGCAACTTTTGCCTTATAAAACATTAAGAGACCGGTTTTTATAACTGAAGTGGAGAGTGTTTACAGCGCGGTACGCACTGAGTCCTTACATAAAACAGATACGATTCGTCTTTAACCTTTTAAAGCCTAGCGGTAACTTTACATACGACCAGGTTTAACATTAAAAAATTCTACGTGGTGCCCACATTGCGTTTATGTGTTTTGTACGGATCCCAGAACAAACAGTAACTTTTGCCTTATAAAACATTAAGAGACCGGTTTTTATAACTGAAGTGGAGAGTGTTTACAGAGCGTTACGGACTGAGTCCTTATATAAAACAGACACGCTTCGTCTTTAACCTTTTAAAGCCTAGCGGTAACTTTACATACGACCAGGTTTAACATTAAAAAATTCTACGCGGTGCCCACATTGCGTTTATGTGTTTTGTACGGATCCCAGAACAAACAGCAACTTTTGCCTTATAAAACATTAAGAGACCGGTTTTTATAACCGACGTGGAGTGTTTACAGCGCGGTACGGACTGAGTCCTTACATAAAACAGATACGCTTCGCCTTTAAAGGGTTAATATGGTAACCAGAGAACCATCAACCAACACGTCTCAATCGGTACTGGCATTCCTTCTTATCAAGCGTGTAATGAAAGCACATTCCAGGAGCGTACGCCAACAGGGCAATTTCAGACGGATTATACTAGCTGCGTAAGACAATAATGCGTGCTGAGTGCAGTGACAATGCGTTTCTGATAGAGAAAATCAATGAGATCCTCAACAACGAATAAAATTACAAGAAGGAATGAGACGTGTGTTTAAAAATAATCTGGCTGTCCCGCAAAAAGATGTAAATTTTCTTTGTACCGCGGCTGAAAACTTTGGATAAACTGAATCAGGAGTCGAGCTGTGATACATGAGTGGAGACGGTTGGCATTATAAACCACTGCGTGTAATACACTTGTAACTTCCTGTTAACCTTAAATATTTCGTTATTTACACATACGCACGGGACACGCGGTGGCGCAGTTGGTTGAGGCACTGCGCTACAAGCCGGAAGGTCGCGGGTTCGATTTCCGATGATGTCATTGGAATTTTTTCAGTGACATAATCCTTCCGGCCGTCCTATGGCCCTGGGGTCGACTCAGCCCCTAACAGAAATGAGTACCAGGAATATTTCCTGGGAGTAAAGGCGGCCGGTGCGTAGGGCTGACAACCTTACCCCCTTCATGAGCCTACTGTCTTGAAATCTGAGAGCCTCAACCTCCTGGAACCCTCAGGGCCTGTCCAGGCCTGTAATGGGATGGCTTTACCTTTTACACACATGCACAGTCAGCAGCAACCAAACAACTCGTTTTTCATTCATCGCCTTCGTCCTTCCTGCTGTCTTCGTCATCATTCTGTGCTGCTAATAGCAATAAGAAACTAGACAGGAAAGGTACCTACAACTTTATATTGCGGCGCTTTCGCGTAACCACTGTTGCCACGGAAACGCAAGAGTACGTTCACTTTTTATTGTTGTTGGTACAGATGTAGCTGTTAACAATATAGAAGTGTTTAGTGTTACTATGTCAATGCAACAATGTAACAATGGGTTCCATCTGCACTGTTACCGAGCTACAAAATATTGTGTACTGCTGTTCACATTAGTGAATACTGAATACGCAGTATGAGTCTGTATTTTTTTCTTAGTTATCAAGCATACAAATCACATCTTTCCTGCTCCGTACTGTCATCTGTGGCCTGTCTGGCTGTACCATATTTGTCCAAATTATCTCATAAACGGCACGATTTTTGGAAAAGAAAACTGTTGAACACAACATGTGTGTTTTGATTTTCTCTACAAATTTGTCTAAAAAATCCGTATTCTTAGAAATATTCAGCGAGAGATTATCATAAATGTACGTAGGTCTTCCTGTAAAGTACCCGTTGTTCTTGTCAGATTTTAATCAAACTTGAATTTTTTCCACAAATTTTCGAAAACTAAGTAAATATCAAATTTCATGACAATCCGTCCACTGGAAGCCGAGTTGTTCCATACGGAGGGACAGACAGACATGACAAAGCTAACAGATGCTTTTCGCGACTCTGCGAACGCGCCTAAAATTCGCAATTATTTATTGAATTTCCTTATATTCGGTTGAGTAATTTAAAATTTATGAACTGCTGAAAATCTAATTTTCATTTAAAATTTTCATTTTCATTGGGAGATCCCGGGTTTACACCTCGGCTTCAAATTAGGCCATGGTCGTTTCCTTCCATATCTTTCCCGACTCACTATCGATGCTACACAATCCGAGCTACTGAAAACGTCAACGCAGCTATGGGCTAGACGGTCTGGGGATCGAGGCCGATCCCAGTGGTCGCGCGGTCTAAGGCGTGGGTCTGCGGCCGCTCGCTTGCTGGGATTGTGGGTTCGAATCCCACAGGGGGCATGGATATTTATGTTGTGTTTGTTGTATAAGAACAATAATACGGAACACAGGTGACATGAAGAAGGAGGGAAGTATTCAAAGGTACAAAATGGATCAAAGGAACAAACAGGACGAGAAAAAAATCCCGGCTGTGGGTTTCATCCAGCCTCCCTTAGTACCAGGGTTCCTTCCCGGGGTCAAGCGGCCGAAGCGTCATATTCATCACTCACTTCCATCCGGTGCCGAGATTAACGACGAGTGGGACTGTACCTCTCCTCGCCCTATATGCTTCATGACATGGACACGGACTTTACTTTTTGCTGAAGACCTTAAATAAAGGCACGTCCTTCTCACAAAATGCTCCCTGCTTGATGGCCATTTCGAAGTCCCGTATTACGACTTTGCATGTATTACTTTACTCAGTCGTTCTTTCCTTAACCTTTTAAAGCCTAGCGGTAACTTTACGTACCGCCAGGTTTAACATTAAAAAATTCTACATGGTGCCCACATTGCGTTTATGTGTTTTGTACGGATCTCAGAACAAACAGCAACTTGTGCCTTATAAAACATTAAAAGACTGGTTTTTATAACCGAAGTGGACAGTGTTTACAGCGCGGTACGCACTGAGTCCTTATATAAAACAGATACGCTTCGTCTTTAAAGGGTTAAACCCATATTTCACTCCCGCGTTCACTTTTGGAATTCGTGAGAGGAAAGCTAAAAGCACTTTTCTCTCTTTTCTGCATAATAAATTTCAGCTTATTTATTATTTAATATTTTAAGAAGCCGGAAAAGTGTTTCTTTCCGTTAAATGATGGCGACAGAGTGTTACACACGACGACGTATGAAAATACACAAACCCTCCCAGCCACATCTTTGTGATGATATTACGAGCTCGCGCAAGCCACACCCACAGACGTAATTTATTCATTGTTTGTGTGCAGCGTTTTATTTCTGTTTAACAAGAAGTACTGATAAGCAAACCAGAGAGGCAATCTGATGCTTGTTTAATTTTATTCCTGGTTTATTTAACGTCGAGTTAAACACCACAGTTTATACCAGCTAACACGTTTTTTATCTGGCACTTTCGACCCCCTTTAGGGTCATGTCTTTCCCCGTTCTCGGGGCTTCACGATCACACTCAGACACACACCACAGTCGGTAAGACTCCTATTGACGGGTGAACAGCCCGACGCCGAGACCTCTACCTGACAACACACAACAGACAGACGTCCATGCCCCCGGCGGAATTCGAACCCACAGTCCCAGCAAGCGAACGGCCGAAGATCAACGCCTTAGACGGTGCGGCCACTGGGATCGGCAACTAGCACGATTAGTGAACACAACTGGGAAGGATGTAGACAGAAGTGGTCATTGCCTTACTAACGTTATACCGGCACTCCCATCGAGTTACTGAGGCCAATCACTAAATCCTGTCAGAAGGGGCGAATTCGAGGTTGGGGCCCAGACACAGCACTTCCCTAACACCAGGATGCTTCTCCGCCGCGACAGTCAGACGCTACGTACTTGATTCTAATGTTAAGGTTTGCGGAAGTAAATGGTAAAGCTTTGCATGTGTGTAAATAAGCACCGTGCTTTCAACATATCTGAATGAAAGGAGGATACCTCCACTTATTCTTAACCTCGGCACTAGGTGGAGGTGCGTGGTCAGCTTCACTCCCAGGACCTTTTAACCTCGCGGAAAGGGCCCTCGGTACCCATCGGATAGGACGCCGGGTGGGCCCCAGAGCCTGTATGGATCATTTGGTGGAGAGAAAATATTTCGCCCCCGCCAGAAATCTGAATTATATTCTTCAACGTCCGGCCTGTGGCGTAGCTAAGAGCATTTCGGCTGCGGATTTAACGTTACACGGCGGCCCACGGTTCCGTACGTGTACTGTGCAACCAACTAATCAACCAACCATAGAACCAACCAACCACATAATCCAGGCTTTCTTGAAAAGCTGACAGTCGCTCATATAATCGAGAAATTCCCGTCTTTTTTCTTTCTTTTTCCTTCCTTCCTTCCTTCCTTCTTTCTTTCTTTGATTTCTGTCTGTATCTCATCATAGGTGTAGACGGTTACCGTTACGCTTGATCACACTCAATGACACACGCACTCGGTAGCATTCCTCTGGACGAGGGATCGGCCTGTCGCAGAGACCTCTACTTGACAACACACAACATTCACAAGAGACAGAAATCCACACCCTCGGTGAGATTCGGGCCCGCAATCCCAGCAAGCAAGCGGCCGCAGACCCACGCCTTAGACCGCCCGGCCATCGGAGTCAGCCCCTTCATCTTCAGTACGTAATTTAACTCAGCTATCCAGTACTGAGATTACGTAACCTCGATCCCTACTTTTAGGAAACCCCTTCGCCTTATTACCGTGTTCAGAAAGCCACATCAGGCCCTGGTCTTAAAGATACTTGATTCCAGTTCATACTTAACCCTTTAAAGACGAAGCGTATCTGTTTTATATAAGGACTCATTGCGTACCGCGCTGTAAACACTCTCCACTTCGGTTATAAAAACCAGTCTCTTAATGTTTTATAAGGCAAAAGTTGCGGTTTGTTCTGAGATCCGTACAAAACACATAAACGCAATGTGGGCACCACGTAGAATTTTCTAATGTTAAACCTGGTGGTATGTAAAGCTACCGCTAGGCTTTAAAAGGTTTCTCAAGAATCCTCCCACCCACGCCTGGAGCCTACCAAGTGGTCTCTTCCGTTGAGGTCCAAGCCGGACACTAGATGTAGGTGAGCAGCCAGTTTCAAAACCGGCCGCTTTTACCCAAGGGAGTGGGTCAGACACTATAGAAAGTGTAAAATCTCTGTCCCGGCTGGTAATCGAACAACCATTCCTCGGTCGTCCCACTCATAATCCAGTAACAAAAATCGCTATGTTACACTGGCTCCACATCGGTACGTAAAACAGTTGTACACTCGTACATAGCCTGCGTACTCGTGTCCATTTGCAGATTACCAACTTCCTGTTGATGTAAGCCAAATTCGAACTGATACGTAACACACAAATCCTTATCTAGTTTCTATTTATAAACTTCGTGTAATAGCCGAGGCAAATACGATAAAGATATTGTCTGTATGTTCAGGATAATTCTGAAAGACCCCGCACTACTGTAAAGGCGTGCGTAAGCACACAGACTACACAAAACACTTTGCGGTGCTGCGTTGCGCAGTGTATACTTTATCTGTCACTAAAGCAAAACAACTGACGTACAGCAAGGTTTGAACACCCGAACAATTCTATGATACGAATATCCCAAACACGCTTCGGCCCAGCTAGGCCATCATCAGGGAGGTCGACACGAAATGACCAAGTGGAAGCACCGAAAGAGCAGAAATATGATCAAGTAAAAAAAAAAACATTAATACGGTACAAAAGTATAGAATCCACGTTTAAAAGCAATGCACACTATGTCAACAACATACAAGACTGAAAAAGATGCCATGGAAATACAAGGCGACGTTTGTATTGTTGTCGAGCTACAAAGTATTTCAACAATAAAATATGTACTTGGGTCTTCATGTAGAGCGTCCGATATATTTGTACGACTTTAACTAAAAGCAAATTTTCTCGACAGATTTTAATAAAAGTGACCAACACCCAGTTTCCCGAATATCTGTCCAGTGCAAGCCGAGCTGACACATGCGGATGGATGGACGGAAGACATGATGAAAGTAATCAGCGCTTGTGGCACCAAAAGCGATCCCAGTCCTTAGCACGCCAACTGTCCTGGTGAAAGGCCACTACTTTGCCCCCCCCCCCCCCCCCCCGATTTTGTGAGGAAACCTCTCAAAAAGCGACCAGTTGGAAGGCTAAACAACAGTTCCAGGTCACGTCCATGCTGTTGCTTATCTAGTGCAGTGTTTCCCAACTTTTTCACTCGCGGACCCGTTTTAGCTTCGAAAAATAACCATGGATTCTCACATCCTTTCTCCCCCTCCCCATGGCGCAATAGCCCCTAGTGGGTCAGGGCCTCATCATTATCGAGGCTTCACGATCACACTCAGACACACCACACTCGGTAAGGCTCCTCTGGACGAGTGATCAGCCCGACGCAATGACCTCTCCCTGACAACACACAACACTCATAACAGACAAACATCCATGCCACCGGCGGGATTCGAACCCGCACGTGAGCGGCCGCAGACCGACGCCCTAGACCGCGCGGCCACTGGCATCGGCCCCCTGATGCTTACTCACGTAAATACAGAGTGACCGGACGATAGGTATCGAAAATTAGACATTTATATCTCAGAACTGATTTCAGCTAGCTACATGCCGGTAGCATAAGTAAAAATGCATTGCATGATTTGGCCTTAATTGCTGATTGTTGCTCGCTTCATGGGCACAGGGGCTTTCTTAATTAGATATTCTAAAGGTCATACGAAATAAACTTATCGCCAATTAACGAAGTTCGGCGCTGATATTTAACAATATATCAAACCTCATAGTAGCCATTACAGCAATGTATCCGCGGATACATTTCTGTAATGGATCCGCGGAGCACACTTTGGGAACCGCTGGTGTAGGGGATTCTGAACCTGTGAACTCTGTTACCGGACTCCCAAGTCCTCATTAAAGCGTAGTGTAGTTTGTCCCACTCGAAATTTAATGACATACATACGACAGGCACTTTGGGTTCGCTGTCGTCTTGAAACTCAACAATCCCTACGTGCATTTACTCACAAACGCCTCTTTTCCGGGCTCAGGCTCTGACTTCCGGTTGACAGTAAACATTCAAATAATTTTCGGCTTTTCCGTCATTTATTATCACAAATATCACAGACTTGTTATTAATTCAAATCGACACAACTAACTGTGTTATATTATATAAATATTCGGCTACATGTTTAAATCATTACATGGTCATCCCCAGACACTGCATTCGTAATTTGGGTTTTTATGTATTTAAATGGCCTGAAGATGACCACGTGATGGCTGAAAAATGTAGCTCGAAATTTATATAATGTAATAAAATTACTTTTGTCGATGGTAATTAATTTTGTAACCTGTGCAACGCAATATGATGTCCAAGATAAAAAATACAAATATCACTATAAAATTGGTGACGTTCGATGTACGGATACACTACACCTCCACATTTATAAATATGGCCCTGGAATGGGCTACACGACTCACTGTTTTTTTCCGACCGGGGCTTTGTTTTGAATTACTATGACAAAAGCTACGTAACCTACTGAATGTACAGTCACATTGTTACTGGAGTACACAACACTTACTATATATTCTAAAACTGTGTTCATTCCGTGATTTCATTCTTCTGGGTAACTTCTTAAAATGACACCACTCTTACAACATAACACCAGTATCCTTTCGCATATACACAACACATCCACCACGTCATACTGTACGGGCCTTCAGGAATCAGCTGCACTGTGTGTAAAACCGTTTCTCAAGTGCTTGTGCAGACTCACAGCTGCAATCTGCGAACACTGAAGACTTCTCGGCTACAATGCTTACTGTGAATGGGAGGAAGTAAACTTACGATGCGGCTCCAAATCGGAAGCCGGTCGTATAGTATAGTCTACATCACACACTGACAGCTAGAACAGTGACAGTAGTGTTCACTCTATGAGTAAACCAACAACAATAAGCAGCTTTTGGTTTGTGATAACGAGTAAAAGTATTACAGTCAAATCGTTACCTTTTCATTTCTTTTCCGTTACCGACAGGCGCCTGCTTCCTTACAGATTTTATCTGACAAAACTCGTGTTCTCAGAATAAAAGCTGCGTGTTGTAGATCTTTCAAGCCAACTCTTGAAAGATAACTAAAACACACAGAACCCTCCTCGTCCCGCTACTTACGCAGCAGCCGATAACAGACGGTTTCAGTTTCCATGCCTGCCCACCACGACCACTCTGGCGCCAGTGGTAAGAAAGATAAAATTTACGTATGAATACAAAGCAGAACAAGCGAAGCCAGTAACAGTAAATGGTGCTTGAAGGTATTATGTAACATATATGTGCCACTGCAAAAGAATGGCGTAGCTGTGGGGTGAGGAGAGGGGAGATTGGTGCGGCCACCACACGCAGCAGAGTGGAAATGCTGGCAAAAGGAATATTTCAATTAAAAAAAAGAATGATTTTGTGCGCTAAATGCAAAATAAAATAAAATAAAATTCAATAAATCATCGTTTTTTAAAAAGTTCGTAATTTCTGTAAGGGGCGGCCATTGTGATTACACGTCCGGCTGAAAGCTATCTAGCTACCCCATTGTCTGCTTGTTATGTTTATCAAGAAATAAAGCGCAAAACTGCGGACACAATAAATAACTGGCAGCACAATGCGACTTTACGGAACACAGTGATGCGCCCATAACAACATTCCTTCCCCATCCGTCTTCATCGTACAGCACATCCCTTAACAATCTCGGATACGGAGTTGAACACCGAATTAATGGCAATTTACGTACATAGTTATCTTATGCATTTATGTTTCCACTACAAGTGGGAATTATTAGAACATAAATATAAATAAATATATATATATACGTGTATGTAGACATATTTCTGGAAAGGTCGTTCAAATGGGTTGCTGTGAAAAAGCGAAGTAATCGAGTTGAAACGTGAAGTATTTAATAATGAGCCATCATCAGACGTGGCAAGAAAAGTAACGAGGTTGAGACCTAGTAGATGGCAGTATCAGACGGGCAATACACGCAATCCAGTAAATCGATAGTTGATAGTTACACCGTCACGTGGCACAGATTATCGATAGACGACTACGGTAATGTAGTTGGCTGACTCCAGGGACAGGGCACGGATGACGATGGTGGCGCCCTGTGGTGACGCATACGATGCACCAACATGGCAGTAGGGTACTAACTGCGCTAGTGATAATGTATTCTAGCTGGTGCTATTCACTGCTAGGTTGTCGTGCTAGGTGTGCCATCGTGCGTACTGTATATTGTTGAGCAGTGGCGAATTCTTCGGTGTAGCTAGTATTGCCTCGCTATAGCACTTAAACGGAGGAAACTACTTACTTTCTGTATTAAAAATCCGTGTGTGTATGTGTGATATGGGAAAAGAGCGAGGCAAAATGAGTAGGCAATGTGGCGTGTTCCCAACAGATTCCATTTCAATAGTAAGTAAAGCGACGATAACATGAGCCATTATTCTTGTTGCTCGCTTCAGTTTCCAATTTCCTTGCTGTGCGCTTTCTTAACTGAGCTGATGTAGGGGCAAACCTCACAAAGCCAGGTGTAACACACTAGCAGCGCGCAGTTGCAACCTGTGGCAGGAATCCTGCAGGCCAGCGCATAGCAACGGTGAACCGAAATGCAATGTGCACGTGACGTCACAGTTTGCACCGTCGTATCACGCAACAAAGTTCGTTTCTTTGTTCTACCCATTCACATAACTCTCGCTGTGAGTAGTATTTCGACCACGCACTCTCACAATACTGCTTTGTTGAGGAGTAAAAGGTCACCCTAGCACAGGCCATGAAGGCCCAGATGAGGAGTAGCGGTATAGCCCTACTCTTTCTTTAACCTCGACACCAGATGCAGCTGGGTGGTTAACTCCACTCTCCCAGTCGTTTTACGCCCGGGACACAGACCCAGGACCCGTTGTATAGGACGCTGGGTGGGACCCAGGGCCGGGCTGGACAGGTGCGGAAAATCTCACCCACCCCGGGATTCGACCCCCAGACCGTCCAGTCCGTAGCGAGCCGCTATACTGACTACACTGCTTCGTGAGGAGTAAATAAAGAAATCCTTATGTGGAGACCAGAGCAGTCTGTGTGTGTGCGTGTGTGCGTGCGCGCGCATGTGAGACCTAGATCCAGCGACTAAACCCCTCGTCGGATTTTCACGAAATTTGGTATAGGGCTTTTTAAGATAAATATTAAGGAAGCTTCATTTTCGTGACAAACGGCGCAGTGACTGCTATACTTTACATGAGGGCGTAAGTGAATTTCTGCCCGTACTTTTCCATCTGTATTGGCCAAGTTAGGTGAAATTCAATACAGAAGGCTTTCCACATAATTCCGTTAAGCAATTGTGAGTTTCGTTAAAAGACCGGTATAATAAAAGGCGTACCTGTATTAACTGATTCCATGGAGCAGGGTCCTTCGTGAAAAGTTAGTCCCTCCTCAGTTAGTCAAATTTATCCGCGTTTCGTGGAAACAGAAGGTTAATTTCCGTGTTCACAAGAGCTTGTAACTTGTCCCTATGATGAGCCAGATCAATCCAATCCATGCCCCCATCCTATTTCTTCAAGATATATTCTAATATTTTCCTCCCATCTACGCCTAGGTCTTCCAAGCGGCCTCTTTCCATCAGGTTTCCCCACCAGAACCCTGTACGACACTCTCTTCTCCCCAGTACGTGACTCACGCCCCATCCATCTCATACTTAAGCGCGTACATGAAATTCTGTTTGTGTTTTATACATTTTTCTTCCCATTCGGATATCGGTGCAGGAGGTGTCCACAAAGACTTCCCGAGTGTCTGAGTTTCGTGAAAGTCGGCATAGTACAAGCGACACTTTACCTACAGGTGTAAAGGAACTTCTATTCGTACTTTCCACGTTTACTGTCCGATTTGGGTGCAGTTAGGTACAAGAGATGTGCACATAATGCTGCTGCTGAGCATTTCTGGTTTCGTGAAGACCCGCACAGGGAAGGCCGTGCTTGTCATGTTGGTATGACTGTAATTACATTTACGCATGTACCGTAAGTTAAAGAACGCCCTGTTAAAGCCTGTTAACTACGATGCGGAGCACATCTGCAAGCCTGCAGTCTGTAACGTCTCATATTTCTTCCTACCAATCAGAACGCCAGTACTCAGTCCCCACGAATATCAGGTGACGTCATAGCCAAACCACCTAAACTGCGTCCAAGACGGGCAGACCACCTGTCGGTGCGGTACGGCTATTTTCTGCCAGATCTGTTGCTTTAACGTATCGTATGATTGCCTTCAGCTGATCACGGCATGTTGGTTAGGATTACACCAGTTGATAACATGCAAATTATCAGAACACTACCTTGAAAATTGGTGATTAACAAGGCACCCCTACGTGTTGCGACTTTTAAAAGATCAGGATTCGACAGTTAAAATAGAATGCTCGGTATTGCATGTCGAAGGGCCCCGCAGCAGACGCTATGGGCGCACCGCAGCCTTAAGGCTTCTTGTGCAACCCTATAATGAAGATGATGTTTATTTTTTGTCATTCTACAAGTACTGGAGCACCGGTGGAATGAAATTGACAGGGGAAAACCGAAGTACTCGGCGAAAAACCTGTCCCAGTGCCACTTTGTTCACCATACATCCAACATGGACTGAGCCGGGACCGAACCCGGGCCTCCGCGGTGGGAGGCCGGCGGCTACCCGCCTGAGCCATGGCACGGCCCCTTGAAGACCTAAACACTGAACATTTAGTGAAGGTCTTGATGGATTTAGTGATTAAGAAATTACAAAGTTCAAATCACGTAATAAAGTTTATCCTGTTTAGCCAAAGAACGATACATTCCCGTAATTGACGGTTTATAAAGCTGCTAGATGCACCAACACAGATTTTTGGCCACAAAACAGGAATTTAAAGGAAAGTACATGATTACAGTTACATCAGCAGACCTACACGGTATCAGACTTTGTTACATCGGCCCTTTCTGTGGACACTCTTTGTGTTAGTTTTTCTCTACAAGTCAGGATCGACAGTAGACATTCCGCATATGCCTTCGAGATGTTTCGAACTGCAAACCGAATCCTACCTCTCATTTGGCGCGTCCCACCTGTCAGTTCCGTCATGTTCATGCACTCGCAAATAACAGCGCCGCAACATCCTAGCTGATATAACTGGAACTCTATGTGGCGGACCGACGCAAAATCTCAGTGTGCTTTCGTGGTGGTGTAATTTGGTTGATTTTCGGGGACATGTTACTGATTCAGGCTTCCTCGTTAAATTTAACACGTATATTATTTCGCTGCACGTTTAACAGGTTTCATTGTACGGTGAGTATTATAAAGTGCAAGTTTTATTCTCTTCAATTCCTGTTGTCGCATTACTTCAGAGAGAGTATGCAGTTTAGAATGGATCTCGCAAAGATATTGGATGTAAGAATGAATTGAATAAAAATCATAGGATCCATAAAACAAACGGTAGTCTACATCTTACACGATATTTGCAAAAAACTTAAAAAGATTCTAAAAATAACTTATGATGATGATGATGATGATGATATCTGTAACATATACAGTAACTGCGTGCCATTTACATCACTGACCAATTTCATGCAAAGGCCCCGAATCCAGTATCATCGCGAACTTTTAACACATTGCATATGTGTGTGGGGGGTGGGGTGGGGGGAGGGCGGGTTGGTATAAGCAAGGTACGGAAATGTAATTACGTTCATGTATTACGTAATAAGTGAGGTATGTGATTGCGGTAAAATTAAATTAATTTAGCGTGTTGGTATTTTTAACGGATATAACAGAGAATATCATTGTAAAACTAAAGGGAGCAAAATTATGACTGGACAAAATGGCGAACAAACACAAGGAAGCTAACAGGTGTCAAAGCGCAGTTACGAAAGAAACTAAAATGTCTAAAGACCACATAGAATACATCCCTATACACGCTATAGGTATTATAGAAAATACAAACAAAATGGGGTACTTTTCACTTACTGTAGTTTTGACTCCAACTACGGCCATGCACCGTTCGCTTCACCCGCTCGCCACGGTGAGGCACAGGATATGAGCCGGACCTGAAAAAGGAAACAAAATAAGTGACATGTTCCTTAAAAACAGTAACAGACACATATTGCAAGTACATTATTAACAAAAGGAACACCAAACTTACCTTCATATTTTCGTCCAGTCTTCTTTTACTATATTCGAATTAAATGTGAATTTCCTTCTCGGATTTGCTGTGCGTTTTAAAACCCCGATCAAGGAAGGCATATAACTGTGTGTGCTCTTTGTTCATCGCAGCTGTGCATATTAAAATGGACAACTCAATGAAGCAGAAAGCACTCAGTTATAAGGCAGCTAATGAAAGGAATTAAAAAAAAGAGCGCAATGAAGTAAAAATTGCCTTCGTCAACCCTCTAAAATTAAATCGTCGGAAAAATGAAATATCGACGTCTTCTTCTGTTAAAACTGGAGCTGAAATGTGTCGCGCTCTAAAGACGCTCGCTTCACTTCGTAAATCGGAGGATTCCAACGAAATGTAAAATTCCTCATACACTCCGCTGCACGTATATAAGTTTAAGTGTGTGTACCGCTTGTTCACCGCATTCAGAAACGAATTCAGAATTTTCATCTTCGATTCAGACTAATAAATCGCCATAAAAATGAAATGTCGACGTCATCTTCTGTTAAAACTGGAACTCCAGTATATCGCCCTCGAACGACACTCCACTCACTCCGTTAATCAAATGACGATGTATGCGGTACAATCAACGGCATTTTTCTTAGCGTAATCGGGGGGGGGGGGGGGAATGCGTCACTTTAAAAACCCAATGAAAAATCTGCCAAATGTAACGCAGTCAGAGAAGTATTTCACGCTATAAAATTCAGTTTTCTTCCAGCACATTCATTTGTTTAAACAAAAATAATTAAACTGTTGTTTATATAAAACCCTATTTACGGCGATATTTCCTTTATTTTTATTGACATGTGTAATGTTAAGTGTTGTTTATGTGTGTATTTCTCCATTGTTAGGCCTAACAGTGTCAAAAACGCAGCGTACATTGTTGACAGTCGATGTGCAAGACCTACCTTTCGTTGTTAGCAGTCAGTGCAGAAGACACAGCTTTCATTGTTGAAACTCGATGTAGAAGACCTACCTTTCGTTGTTAGTTGTCGATGTCTTCTCTAACGCTGAACCTTGAGTTTACTTTGTACATTCAATTTACACCACATTCACAGAAACATATACAATACTTGTATGTCACTTTACAAATTTCACTCAACATTTAGCAAATTAAACACACAATACTCAACCAATTTTGCAAATTCTTACAGATTCAAACACCTGTCTTTCAACACTGAAGTGAAAGACTGATCAAAGCAGAATTAAGTTCTGCTTTTACTGAATCTTTGGCCTTCCAATGCGAGTTATTCACAGGGAGAAACTACTGAAAGCTCTTATTTCTCTCTCTCCCTCTCGCATTGATATCACTGGTTGTGCCGACCGAACCCTGTCAAGCTGACACCCTGCGGTAAAAAAAAACACACACACAGAAACACTTAAAACTAAACCCTCCTAACTGAACGGCCCTACCTTCACATGGCGCTAATTCACGCGACCTATCCTATACAGAAATCCTAACTGGGGCACCTAATGGGGAGGGCAGGGAGGACAGAACTTACAAACTAAGTAAAAAATAATCGCATCCACAGGGTTGTCAACCCGACCTTAACCTACGCCCTAAGTCATGGCGGCTACCGCATCAAATGCATAGTTGCCTGGCACGGCTGTTATTATCATGCGCAGCCTGGGGCCGGACTGACATCATGATAAGCTCGTGTCGGTGCTGTGGCGTACCTGATTTGCTGCGAGTACCCAGCCCATCCTCCTGTGGATGGGTCCTCAACCGCTAAAGGTTCAGCCGACACTGTTTTGGTTTGCAACGTTACTGTTTGCGCGTTGCTCCTATCCCTTTGGTCCTGGGTTCGAAGTCTGCTGCTTGCTGCACCGGAATGTTGCAGTCGTTGACAAAATGGCACAACACTGTATCACAGGTACTCACAGTCGCTGCTGTCGCACACACATCACAACACTTTGTTCAACATCCACAGAAACGAACACCACGCAAGATAACGAAACATCACTGCACAAACAGGTCTTTCCACACTTTTGCGATATCCAGAGAAAAACAGCACTAACACACGAAATTAAAATCACGACTCACGCACTGCCGGCCTGCCTGCCACAGAGATGATTTGCCTGATAATTTAGTAATTATTGGACTTCGAAATTTCTCACTTTGGATTGCTGCTGTCACCGGGGCATGAAGACCCTTCTACATCAATATATTCTACAATATCATCTATAGAAGTAATTAATTCTCCTATGTCCGGGGCGTGAAGCCCCTTCTTCGTGAATGTATTCTAAAATACTTAATCCTCCCATTACCGAGGCATAAGGCCCTCTCTACATCAATATATTCTGAAAGATCTTTTATAGAAATAATTAATCCTTCGATTACCGGGGCATGAAGCCCCTGCTACATCAATATATTCTGCAACATCATTTCCAGAAATAATTAATCCTTCCATTATCAGGGCATGAAGCCCCTTCTACACCAATATATTATGCCGCATCATCTATGCAAGTAACTAATCCTCCTATTACCGGGGCATGAAGTCCCTTCTTCATGAATATATTCTAAATTATAATTTACAAAAATATTGAATCCTCCCATTATCGAGGCATGAAGCCCTCCCTACATCAATATATTCTACATCATCATTCATAGAAATAATTAATTCTCCCGTTACCGGGGCATAAAGGCCCATCTACGTCAATATATTCTAAAATGACTTTTATACAAATAATTAATCCACTACCAGGGCATGAAGCCCCCTCTACATCAATATATTCTAAAATATCTTTTATAGAAATAATTAATCCTATTACAGGGGCATGAAGCCCCCTCTATATATCCTAAAATATCTTTTATAGAAATAATTAATCCTATTACCGGGGCATGAAGCCCCCTCTGCATCAATATATTCTAAAATTTCTTTTATAGAAATAATTAATCCTTCTATTACCGGGCATGAAGCCCCCTCTACAT
This sequence comes from Coptotermes formosanus, assembly GCA_013340265.1. Taxonomy (NCBI): domain Eukaryota; kingdom Metazoa; phylum Arthropoda; class Insecta; order Blattodea; family Rhinotermitidae; genus Coptotermes; species Coptotermes formosanus. The sequence goes on along the minus strand of BLKM01003955.1, from coordinate 69,913 downwards.
CAATATATTCTAAAATTTCTTTTATAGAAATAATTAATCCTTCTATTACCGGGCATGAAGCCCCCTCTACATTAATATATTCTAAAATATCTTTTATAGAAATAATTAATCCTTCTATTATCAGGGCATGAAGCCCCCTCTACATCAATATATTCTAAAAGATATTTTATGTAAATAATTAATTCTACTACCGGGGCGTAAGGCCTCCTCTATATCAATATATTCTAAAATATCTTTTATAGAAATAATTAATCCTATTACCGGGGCATGAAGCCCCCTCCACATCAATATATTCTAAAATATCATTTCTAGAAATAATTAATCCTCCTATTACGGGGGCATAAAGCCCCTTCTACGTCAATATTTTCTAAAATATCATCTATAAAAATAATTAATCCTCCTACAACCAGCGCATGAAGTCCTTTCTACATCGCTGTATTCTGCAATAACATTTACGGAAATATCAAATAAGTAGGCATTCAAGCCACAACCCTCCCTTACTCCTCTTATTTGCGGGGCATGGCTGGATACTTGGTTCCGTCTGTACCTCACGAAATAGTTTATCGTGACACACTTCTTATGCATGCCTTGCCATGTTCTCACCCATTCGTTTGTCATATCTGACCCCCAAAGAAATTTGCATGTCAGTAGGGTCGAACGCCTTCTCCAAATCCAGAAAGTAGCACTATATTCGGCATCATTTGCTCTCAGATTTAGGTTCACATTTCTGTTGGTTACAAAAATATTATACAATTTTCTCTTGCCTTTAAAAAATCGCTCTTGACAAGGGACCTACCTCTTATGATACAACAGCCAATCCAAGCCTAACAGCTAGTATCAATAATGATATTTTCCCGCAGTTTGGTAGCAATGATGGTAACCTCTGTAGCTTTTCCTAATTTCCCTTGCCTTTATAAAATATTTGTATTAACACAGTTTTCCTTTCCTTGTAAATTCCCTCTTACTTTATCTGAATATAATCTAAACTCTTTTCAGATCTTGTCCAAATATTGGGCGAGTTAATGTGACAGTTCTCTATGCGAATTTCTTGGGAAAGTAATGACTGTACCTGACAGTTTTACATAATACAATAAAACGTGGTTCAGAGCATTTCAGCTTGATGTACTTTAGCATTTGTAAGTTTCGTGAAAATCGATGCAGTGCAACCCATACTTTTCTTAAGGGCATGAATGAAACTTTGCCCTTATTTTCTACACTTTGCAGCAGGCTTCGTTAAAATTCGGCAGAGAAGGTATCCACCAAAATGCATTGAGCCACTGTGACGTTCATGAAGATCGGCACAGCGAATGTTTTCGTTTGTAATTGTTATTGAAGAAGGCAGCATTTTATCCGTCTGTTTTTGTCATGGATGCACATCAGTGCCTTGCGCTAAAATTATTACATTTTCGACATCTGTTTAAAATAAATTTTGGCTATAATCCGCATACCAGAGCTTGAGCCAAATTTATGCAATTTAAACCCGGTTTGCGCAATTATTAGGCATGGCTACGAAAATCCGAATATATTGAATGTCCCCATTACGTGGAGGCTTTGTGAGAAGAGGAATTCAAGTGACTTGTTTGATTCAGATTTACCTCACAAGATGATGTCAATGGACACATATGAACGTACAAACTGTGTTATTGTTTGCCGGCCATGCATAAAGAGAGACAGGAATCCACCACCAGAACACTGTAGAAGAGTTAGTCCTGCTATTGCTGCAGAGTGTTAGTCATATAGAGAAATTGTAGTTTTGTACGGTCATATGTGGAAATTGTCATTAAATACTACTCTATAGCAAAGTATGACGTCATTATATATGCAACGTCATTATTATTGTGAAAATGAGTACATAACCTAAGAGTAGACTGAAAGAACATAATCACTTATCACATTATTAAATAGTTTTAATATGTGCGTGAAGTTTCAGACTTGTCATAATGGTGGTAGACTGCAAGGCTACTGCTTGGATATAATTAACAGAATATATCGAAATATAATTTTAAATATTCGTGAGATATTTTTGTGTAAAGTCTTTGACTCAGAACAACTTTTTGCATATAAATTTGAATTTTGAACGTCCCTTTGCCGTACTGCCTGTAATGAGAATGGGTGCAAGATGTGACAGGATATGAATATAAAATTTCCATGTCGACTCTTCCTTCAAAGCTGTTGTCTTGGAAATCAACAAAAACTGCAGGGCGTAAACTTAGAACAGAAGTATGGCTTATTAATGCAGCCAAAAGTTTGAAATATAACACAAGGCTTTCAATGATAATATTTAATGTAGGTAGGGTTACAACTTGACAAATAATGCATTTGCTTACTTTATATAAATCGTGAATGAAAGTTAATGTTTCTAATGTCCAGTACCTTCACTTCTAGAATTGTAACAACATGTTGGACATATGTACGAAATGTATAAAACATAGAATTATTAATGGCTAAATCATAATCATAAATGGTTGAACATTTGTTTAGGCGACATGAACCCTACAAATCCAGATGTGGCCATGTATAAAGATTTGTAATGAATAACGTTATTCAACACGTGAAAACGAATTGTGCAAGTCTGTATGATTTGTCAAACACGCAGTTGTTAACTGCAGAATAAACCTTTCGTTTGCAGCACCTCAAGTATCTGTCTTGTGCAAACGTGAAGGAATCCAAGACGTCTACGAACGTTACAACACATTTTTCGTATTTCCGATCACCATCAACCTTACCTCTGGATTTATGATAATAAAATTTCGAACTTTATTATGGAAACAATATCTTAATTGTTGAAGTAAATGGTGATGACAAGGAGTCCTGTAACACTTCATGGCCGCCTAGCAACAAGAAAATTCAAGATGTCAGCAGAGCTTTGCATGAGGCGCCAATTATGCCTAAGAACTCTCCAGCCGTCTTCATATTTCCAGTCACCAGCAAACTCACCTCGGGAATTCTGATAATAAAGTTGGAAAATTATTAAGATGTTAACAAAAATTGTAGATATTAATGTAAATACTCATAATCCACATTATTGTATTTATACGGGCGCCAAAATAATTGGATATCCAAGATGTGTACAAACGTTTGGAATACGTTGTGGGAAGCAGCTGCCTGGTGTAAATATAAAGAGCGCCAAAGTGACGAGCTTTGCACCTCGTTCTTCTTGATAATTAATTGTTAATTTAAATAGAAATTCGGCTGAATTATATTACATACTTGCAAATCGCCTTACTGTAACAAAGTTTGTTAAGCAAGAACGGCGCCAAAATGACTACGAACTTTGCAACTCGTTCTTCTCGCTAATTAATGGTTATTTAAAATAGGAATTCAACTGAAGTAACTTTAAATCATATACAAGTATGCTTGCAAATCGCATGTTTGATACAACTTACTGGAGGAAAATGTGTTCAGCCAAAACAGTTATATACGTATGGTGGCGGAAAATTCTGAGCAGTCAGGCGCACCTCCACTTCCGATGGCTTCCACGGACTCTCTGTTGACGGTATATCTGCAATCACGTCACTTCGAGGGTTAATTTCAATCCACCCCGTCAGATGTCATTCCTGTCAAGTGTCTTGTAATTTCACTGGCGGCTCGTGAGAATTTTGTTGCATGTGATGTTCACTGATGAATGTCTGACGATGTGGCGCAAATACGTACTTGGTTGTGGGAGGTACCAGATTCGAATCGCGGGCGAGTCACTGTCTATACTGATCGAAAGTCTTATTGATCTCTTAGTTCCTTCAGACAGAATTGTAAAATCTCGGGAGACAACAATTTCCTTTCTAATCCTTTCTAATTTATCATGTAACAGTAGTCATCTGACCTTCGACGTTACATAGTCTACGACAGTGAGAGTGTAGTGAAACTACAAAATAAAAAATTCGCCATCATTTATTTCCAGTTTTTTTTAGAGATATGCTTTAAGGAGTTTTATCCACAAAATCACCGATTCCTTGTTTTTGCATCGTAACTTCACGTCCAGCCCATCGTAACCTCTGTGTCAGTGTCCTAACTAACAACATTTTGCGAACTTTAACAGCCTCATTCTCACTTATCTACTTATTACACCCAAACACATTTCTGGTTATGTTGTTGTTTTCTTCAGTTACAACAGAAACCGCCTTTTAAAGCCACACAAAAGAGCCAGTCAAATCACTGTTTCTTTTGTGCCACTTTCTGTTTTCGAAACACGTGTGTAAGGAACTCGACGTTTGGTTTGTTTAAATTAAACTTCAGCCGAAAAGCAAAATTGTCTCTGGGCATGCCATGAAGGCGTACAGGGGGATCAGAGCTACAGCTTAACACATTCTGAACCTCGGCATTAGATGGAGGTGAGTGGTCAGCTTCACGCCTCGGCAGTTTTCACCCCATGAAGAACGCAGTACCCATTGAATAGGAGAAGAGAACCATCTATTGTCTCACTACAAGAAACTTCAGCTATAGATTTTAACCTTATTTTTTTATTCTCCCCGTTGCTCTTCTTCAACAAAGGTCACTAGCCGCCATTTTACAGACCTGGTACTTTCATTGCGGAATGCTTTGACATCACAAAACACTTTGCAGGAGCTGTAGGGCTCGTATTTCTGATTCGTTTAACGATGCTGCTATAACTGCCTAGGCGAAGGCACGTAATCAGCGGTCCGCGGGCAGCACGTGACACGCCAGTTCACATTCTACACCCCTCTCTCTGACTTATTCCAATTACAGAATGTGGGCCAGGTCAGTGCCTACATTTTTTCATTTAAAATGGTCTTTGTCACGGGCGTTTAGGATCAAATCCGTCCCTGAAATGTAACACACAACATACGCCAGTAAAGTGATAACAGTGCAGTAAATTATAAATTCAACAGTATATTTTGGTTTTGTTATTAAAGTGTAAAGTATTCTTAATGGTGTGATTACTCGCAATACAAATACCCCCTTCAATACTTACAATGACGAGTGGTCAGCCTTAGTTTCCAAAATTATCCGTTTGGCCAGCGTCACGTTTGAGTTTGAGACCCCTGTCCTAGACTGCATGCATAAAGGAGACTGTAAATGGGCAACTGAAAATTTTAGATGTGGCCATGGCCAAGTTTAGGCATTATTCCACCATCTGTCTGAACGAAGCGTGGGAAGTTACGAAAAATATCCTGGCAGAAGTTCAAAGATCTGGGCGGTCAGCGAGTTAGAAATGCCGGAACTCAAGTCCCACTGTGTACAGATGACATTTCTCTTCACTCTAGCAGAAATGCCTGCATCACACATAATCTAGTACAGGCCTAGAGCGAGTTTCGAGATGAAATGGTGAGCGAGTTTCGAGGTGAAGTGGTAAGCTACCTTGCTGCGTTCTTTTTAAGGAAGTTGTTTAACGACACCTTCAGTTGTTAAGATTGTATAACATCGGTGATTGATCAATGCAGCGTTTCCCAAACGTTTTTTGTCACGGAATACTTCTTAACACGGAATACCTATGGAGGCTGTCTAATAGACGAGCCGCCACTGCAACATGCATAAAAACAAATGAAGTCGCAGAGCGAACCAACCAATGATGACCCATGTTACAACCGTGCGACCAACCCACCCCTTTGTTACACCTGGGCTAGTACAAGCCTTATATGAGGAATAAATGCTCAGTATAGGGCATATTCGGATGTGGAGTACAAATCTACACCCACAACCTAAAAATAATGAATTTTTATGTATTTAATCTAGAGCAGTTTGTCCCAACGAGGGTTCCCCGGAAAATTAGGGTGCCTCGAAACATCGTTAGGTGCTCCGCGAAAAATCGTGGAATAAATAAATAAGAATTTCGAAACATCGCGAAAATTTCCTGATGTCCCTTGAAATTGCTGGAATTTTTGGCCAGCAACTGACAATACTGGACTAATCTTCGTGTTCTACTGACTGGGTCTTTGTTTTCGTTTTCACAGGTGTGGGTTCATATGGACATGAAATTTATTTTATGGGTTCCTCCATGGAAAAAGGTTTGGAATTCAGTTTTAAAGAATGTAACATAGAGTAATGTAACTACATGATTATGATGCAACATTATAGCTCAGTCCATTTGTCCCTGACTTTCCCACCCTGCAGAACCAGGTTCAGTCCCAAGATAGTCCGTGTGCGACTTGTGGTAGGCAAAATTGCACTGAGATAGATATTTTGCCATCTGCCTTGCTTTTTCGTCAATTATCATTCTATCAGTGCTAATCTGGTGTATCGACAATGGCCTGATTTAAGGCCATGGTTCCACAGTGTCATCCCACCACAAGAAATTAAAAAAAAAAAAAAAGAAACAAATGTGAGCAAGAGAGTATGGAATTGAATGGATTCATCTGGCTTAGGTTTGTGTCCACAGGGGGTACTTTTTGAAGACAGTAATGAATCTTCAAGTTTCATTAAAAGTGAGGAACTTCTTTAGCACCTGAGTGACTATCAATCAAAGAGGAATTTAATGCTATTCATTGCATGCATTGTGACTACAATCACCCACATACACTGACAAATGCACACAATTTATATATTTATTTATGCAGTCTCATTACATGACAGCATTGTCACAAGTGTGAAATGGCAGACCAGCTGATAAAGGCCAGTAACTATTTCCATAATTACTCCTCAGCAGAATAGAAGAGTCAGCAGCTTTTATAATTTAAGAAACAAAACATATAATAAATTATAATAAAATTAATACATCACTTCTCTTTAACCCTTCTAGTACCACATGGCCAGCCTGGTGGTCACCAATGCAACTGCACACTGTGCCACCAACCTACCTGTCAGCCACCATTCTTGTGTGTGTCTACGTTCCCATCTCACCCATAATAATGCAGCAACAACCACATCAAAGAACAGTGTGAATCTTCTGCTCGCAACACAGATCAGAACTACCCTGGTGCTTGGCATTTCTAGTATATTCCACCCCTTAAGACTGGTGCTAAAGGGGCTGGCAGAATACAGCATGATTCAATTAACACATATATCAGCACTACCACATGCATCAAACACAACAATCTTAATATCTGTGTTCGGATATGCCTGCCACATTCACTGATAAAAGCTTATGTCAAACAGCATGGGAAGGAGTGATAGTTTGCTCTGCAGAAACGCAGTCATAAACTTGCAGTGTTGTAACACTGCTTACTCATGAACTGGCCACAGAGTCAACAGCACACCAATAATTACTTTATTAATGTCATTACATTATTTATTACATACCTATATGTGAAGTGTTAGTTAAGACTGTATGGTTGATAAGAATAAATACACTTTTTTATTTACTCCAGTCAGATTTTCCCTCAAAACAAACATACCTTAGCAGCGTGACTTAGCAAGTTGGTACTCATGACAGGACATGTACAGTACCAACAGTAAAGCCAGAATGATTGGCTTAGTTATCACTACATGACAGTCACATCTAAGGCATGGCTTTCAACTACCATGTCTTTTGAGTTTTTGTACAGTATGCATAAGCTCCCTACCTGATTTAGAGTTTGTAAGGGTGGAAGTTACAAAAATAACTATGGATGCTGGAAGATGTTCCAGAAGGCAGCTAGAAGCACCCAAATAATGTAGAATGCAATGGTTAAGTTTTATTTACAAACATACTTCCAATTATATTATTTCATTATATATCATAGACTGCTTACATGTCTACAGAACAAACTAAACTGACACACTATAAAAAAGTAAAGTTGTCCCTGTGTATGCTGTAAAGGCATATACAGGGAGCAGAGGTATAGCTCAACTCATTCTTAACATAGGCACTAGATGAATGTGAGTGGTCAACTTCACACTCAACTACTTTATGCCAGGGCCTGAGTACACATTGCATAGGAGGCTGAATGGGCCCCAGAGCAGTCTGGATGTTTTGGAGAAGACAAAAATCTCTTCCATCTGCCACATACTGAAACCTGGATCACACAGGTCATAGTGGAGTCACTGTACTGACTACACTACCCTGGCTCCAAGGTCACGATATACAACAAATGAAGACTATCAGTACTGCTGAAGTGACGGACCCTGTATAAACTGTCTTGTATGTTCTTGCACGTACGAGGAACTACATAAGCCTACCATAAATGAGAAAAACATCTGTGTACAATTTAATTGAATTTTATACTGTGTCAAATTATAAAAGGAACATAAGAACAGACAGATGCCTAGACAATGAAGAATAGTCTTTTAAGTATATTTTAAGTTGATACAGAAAATCAGTGCTGAAATATGGTCTCTTCCAAAGGACATAAAAGCAAAATTCAAGCCACGGATATGAACTTTTGGGAAGTACTGAGGGAAAACAAAAAGTGATAGAATTACACACAAAATTAAAAATTTGTTAATGGAGTCAGAATAGAGAAAAGACTATGACGTTTTGCCTATGTAGATGACAAGGATAGAACAAGGATGCAATGAGGGGCATTGTACTTCAGATTTAAAGAAACTTACCAATGAGGCAATCCAGAACCAGATAAGAGAGGTAAGTACTGGAAAACATCAGGAAGAGAGGAAAGAGCAAGCAAGAAATCAAAAGACTGTGAGAAGGTACAGAAGTAACTTTCGAGGTTCTCACAGCTGTAATGATGAAGACTGCACTCTTCTAGAATACGATGCCAGGTAGGCTGGTACACAGTTACCAATGTTTGGAGGAGCCTGCTGCCTCCAACTACAGGGTTGTCCAGAAGAGTGAAGTACCCTGAAGATGGAGGCTCCAAAATGTTAGTAACTGTCCACCGATCTGAATGGCATCATATTCCAGACGAATGCAGTCTTCAAGACTGAAGAGAGTGGGGACTTTTCATCCATTCACCTGCATAAAAATGAAACAATGCTAGATCAATTGGATCAGTCTGTGTGTGTGTGTGTGTGTGTGTGTGGAGTGGGGTGTTCACCTGCATGTGTCTGTGTTTGTGTACTGAGTGTCCTAAAAGTCCCTTTACCACAATAATGAAGTAGTTAACTGTGATTATATTCACCGGTATTTAGTTCTTTATTTACAACAGTTGGCAACACAGAATGTGGTGGACAATAATTTGAACAAAATCCTATATAAACACACCAACATGTGGACACATTTATTAAAACCTTTAGTAAAAGAATTTCACTTAAAGACGCGACATGTTTCGGTGTTCCATGACACCATCATCAGGGGTAACACCAGGAATATAAGAAAACACACTCATAGAACCACTAGAGGCTTTGACGTGTGTTCCATGAGCGTGTTTTTTTAGTATTGCTGGTGTTACCCCTGATAATGGTGTCACGGAACACTGAAACATGTCGGGTCTTTAAGTGAACTTATTTTACTAAAGGTTTTAATAAATGTGTTCGTGTTGGTGTGTTTATATAGGATTTTGGTCACTACATGCTCAGTATGGACAACATAAAAATAATATGAACAATTTTTGTACCTTCTTATTGTCACTTCCTGCTGGAGATTTGTTGTAAATGATGTAGTATTTCCCTGGATTGTAAGTAGAGCTGGGGAGAAGCTACTGGTAGGTGAGGCGCACACATGCACATGTGCACATTTCTTAACAAAGCTGTAGCTGCTTAATTCATTATTATTCTTATAATATGTCTTTATTAATAATGTGAAGTCCTGTATAACTGTGCTAAACATACTCACAACCCATAAAGGATAAGTTTACACTTGCCCCAGGCTACTTCGCCATGTAACCCTTTCCATGTTACCTTTCAGACAAAAAAAAACTTTCTTTTGTTAAGTACAGCAATGAGTAATTTCTACTGCTAAAAGGTTACACATTGTTAGCTTTAACTGCTGAAAAGATAATGTGACAAATTTCCTTCGTGGATCTCCTCACACACTGAATAAATCGCAACCAGAAAGGTCATTGCTTCTAAGCGAGATATACATAAAATGTAGCATGAAAAGGTTTAACTACAGTGAAAGTCCATTATTAGATCTTTTTTATAGGCCTCATGATGGCTTGTTCAAGCCAAAACATGTAGCCTGTCTTACCTTGTGTATGACTACTTGGAAAAGGGAATATATCTCCATTATTAGAAGTGTTGCCTATAATGAGAAGCCCATGACACCAAGAATTATTTCTCTTATTGGCCACACATTACACTATTGCAATGGCACAAGCACACAGTCATACTGGTCCAAGCATTGCACTGTCTCAACACTAACATTGTTTTGGTGTGCAGATAAGCACTACGATATCTCCCACTTGCACCCCCACGGTACTACATCCACCACAAACTGTGGTCCTAATGTGAACATTGTCCATAAAGTCCCTGTCTATTTTTTTTGTGTGTTGCAAGCAACGCCATTTAGGATTAATAATGCAACAACACTGAATAACTGAAGCACTGGAATCCACATGAACACAGTCACCCTCTGTGACAACCTAGTGTTAATTTGAAGGTAGGCTCAAGAATTGTAAGAACCAAACTCAAATCATCATCATCATCATCATCATCGTCATCATCATCATCATATCCTTTATGCAGGGTATTCACACTTATATACCTGAAACAAACCACGTTTCTAGGGTATACAGTGTCGCAGCTATTCTGCGCGTGCTGTTAATGGTGCATATAACACTGTCTTCACTATTAAACTCTTTAGCGCTTCTACATTAGCACTTTCTGTAGTATGTGTGCTGTGCCCAATATAGCTGTTTTCTATAGCTCCTTGATATTGTGCTTTCCTGGTATGCTGCTCAAATATTTTCTGAAGGATTTTGAAATGGTTCCAGTTGCTCCCATTATAACTGGCGTCACCTTTGTTTTTACATTCCACTTATTATTATTATTATTATTATTATTATTATTATCATCATCATCATCATCATTATTATTATTATTATTAGCAGCAGCAGCATCAGTATCTCTGCTTAGCACAAATCCTTCAGATGTATTATCGAACATGTTTTCCTGTATCTGCGGACTTGTTTTTGCCATTTAAGGTCACTAAAATACATACAGACTTTATGAACACCACACTCCTAACTGATGTGTGAATGACCATAAAAAAGCCTTATGTGATATTTGGTTAGCATATCGATTTATGAACATTAGCCATGAACGTCTTGAACACAAATTAAACTGGAGAAGACACTAAATTCATAATTTAACACTGAGTTTAAGAAGTGTTTGCCACATTATCCATTCAAAACCATTCTGACGCCTTCACTTACACATGAAGATAATCACAACCCATTATTTACAAATGCATATACAGTAGTACAATTTTAAATTTATAATTACAGTAACAGTTTCTTCTGTAGTAGTCTCAATGTTTCAATGTTCAGAACAAGTGGGACAGGTCGAGAGTTGACCACCTGTTCACCAGTAACAGGAATTGTAATATGTCCAATGACTTCAGGCTTGCTTTCATTAAGTGCCTGAAACAAGAAGCAGCAGGAATGTAATTATCACAAACAAAGCTTGATAATGAAGATGTACCATGTGGTACACAGTCTATGTCTCAGCTGTAAAAACCAATCACGCCAAAGTCACTGTTTGTCCTGTGATACATATGAAACACGAATACACTGTGAGCAAAACATGTAACTCTTTAATGTCAAACCTGGTGGTACATAAAGCAACTGCTGGGGTTTAAAAGGTTAAAGTAATGTTGTGACACTATAAACATTTGATGATAACATTTTAATACTGATTGATGTAAACAATTTGTATATATTTTATACTCTGGGATCATAAGCCACATTTATTTTTAACTATTAGAGGTATAGTGTATTACTGTTTTTAATCTAGTCCATATACATATCTTGAATTGTAACATGCAAAAACTTTTACTGTGAAAACATATATTGTATATTTGGATGCAGATAGCACTTGTAGCTCTTTGATACATACCCCCTGAAGATGGCAATCTATTTGCTGAAACATACGTAGAGGTTGAAAATATATTGTATACTTCCCAATAATCTTGAGCATTTGTTGGTTTGATTTAGATTTATGATTAAATACACAAAACATAAAAAAAGTTGTGTCAGTATTTTCCCAGGAAAAACCAATGCTATACTGGGATACACCACGTCTGCATGAGGAAACAAAATGGCAGAAAACAAGCCTGGCAAGACAGGCTACAAAAGGAGAACACATACCCTCACTTAGCATACAGCATGCATGGAAGAGTTCAGAAACACATACACAGTTTTCAGTGGAAACCTCAAGAGACTGATACCAAGATCTAGGTGCAAATGGAGAATATAAAGAAAGAGGGTGAGAGGAGGTGAACTCAGGACAGGGTCCAGTGGGAGTCCTGTGAACATGATAATGAACCTTCAGATTGTAAGAGGTTTACTTTGGGCTTACTTTATACAAATGTCAACAAAAGAATACCACATAGAAGCTGTTCAGCTGTTCTCAGAGCATAGTTACGTGAATGTATAGCACACTCATAAATGATACGCAGACTTCCCATGCAATTGCCTACAGAATTACAAAGAAACTCCTACAGAATACCCCACACAGTATAGTATGTACTGTTCCATTACAATTAAGTTCCTTTTGAAACTTATAGTTTGGCTAAAACTGGTATGTCTAGGAGATCTAACACAGCATCTTACCTTAGTCATCTCGTTTGATGGGAACTGGGCAAAATCAGCCTTGACACTGCCCCCAGCTCTTCGTTTGGCAACTTCCTGCATAACTTCAACCTGCAGAATAATATTTACCACTACACATTATACATCACCACATATATTTCATTTACACATTATTTAATACTGCTGTTATAAATCAGACTATAAAGCAGCATATTGCAGGATTAGTATTAATGCATAATGAACATGAAAGGCTGATGAACAAAGTAGTTAGAGCCCAATGTGACATACTACCATATCACTTGTTTCCACTGACTAAGGAAAACCACAAAAACCAGTCCAAATAGCTGGTGTCCTGGCCAAGACTTCTAAATACCAACAACACCAATCAGAATCATTACACTTAAGTCACTGCCTAGCAGCATGTTGCATTTACACAAGTCAGATGTTGGAAACTAAGTCCTGGTAATACATCCATTTCTCTCTCAGTGCAACTTCCACTTTCTTGAAGGCATATTTTTGCCATGAAAGGGGGCTTGGGTATATCACTGAACTGACAAGCTACACTAGTGTCAGTCTAGCTGCTGATAGGACCAGCAATGCTGGATACATTCTGAGGAAGTTGCTAAGCAAAGAGAGGTACTCCTGTCCTCCAGGTTGGAGGTTTGGGGTGTGGGACTGAAAACTCCACCCCCACCAAAAAAAAAATCCACATTGGGAATCCTGAAACTATGTTATCTGGGTGGAACCAACTAAGACAGGATCCAGTGCAGGAGCATGGTTGAGGTGGTCAAGGCCTGAATTGAGTTATGGTACCAGATGAGAAGATACATCCATTCTATTTGGTGTGGAAAAACTCCGCTACCGTGTTTTGATTATGTTAGTTTTCAATTCATGTGCCAAATATGGATGACAGCAGACTGACTTAGAGGTGTATAAAATAAAATGGTAAATAAATGACCAATGGGAAGATCAAAAAGAGAATGGACTCAGTATGGGAGCGTACAAAAAGATGAGAATACAAACGAATAGACACAAATACATTGGAATGCTCATGGAAGGACAGACAAAAATGGAGTTTTGTTATAAGGCGGTAAAAGTGGACAAAGATGCAAGATGAGTGCTTATGGGAAGACAGCAAAGAATGGAGAATGCTTTGTCAAAAGGTGGCAGGAGTGGACATAGACACAAGTGGAATGCTTATGCGAGGATGGAGAAGAATGAAGAAAACTTTGTTATAATAGAGAAAGGACAGAGGTATAAGAGAAGTGCTTACAAGACGAGAGAGAATGGAAAAGACTTTGTCACAGGATAACCCACTATGGTGGGTGGTAACTAAGTGTCACTTGTGATATTAAATTTTCTTCCTATCTCTCTGCTTTATCTGAATCTTACCCGAAAGTCTTCAACTCGCTTCTGCAAATCCTGCAGTTTAGTCACTTCTTGAACGAGATGATTCATTGGTGCCAATCTGTCCAGCCATGCAGGAGTGCCTGGAGCTCGTGAACTAATGTCAACGACTTTAGGGTTACACATCACATGAAATATTTCCTGGAAAGATACAAGGCACAGGCTCAGTGGTCACACATACAGTGTGTCTGCATTTCACAGTCATCTAGCTGGCTGCCTCCTACTGAATATCAAAATAAGGGAAACTAATTTTGTATGTTGTTTTATGTGGGAGTGAAAGGTGAGCTCTTCCTTGGAAGGAAAAACATACACTCAAGACATTACATTTGTGGTTTTCACGGCGGTGACAGTTTAACTTTTAGAGACGTGCATTCACACACACAAACACACATACGAAAACAGCCCTAGAAATTAATTTTATATATTTAAGCAACAAGGAAATTTACTACATTTTTAAGATATATTGCATAATCTCTGTTTTATTTTCCACAAGATGCTGTTTACATCATAATTTTATCATTTTTTTCCACAAGCAATGCTCTTACTTTTCATAAGCCATGCACCATTATTTAAATACCCACCGTAGTAAGATAATTAATTTGCAGTTTTTGAAGCTGACATGCCATGCAGTCTGGTAGTAGTGTACCAATGTTTCTGAGGACCCTGCTGCCTCCACCTTCAGGTGGAGTCCCTCTGAAGCAAAGGCACGCCTATACCAGACTACATGGCACCATAACCCAGAACGCAGTAACCTTCACAAACTAAAGCTCTATGAATAGAATTCTAAGGACTTGCATCATTCTTACACTCTATGCTAAATATTATTAGGCTAATCATCAAATCAAAGAGGATGAAATGGGCAGAAATGAAGAACAAGAAGCTGAAAATGACAAATGCATATAAAATTGTTGCTGCAAAACATGAAGGAATCAGATCACTTGACAGACCTAAGTGCAGGCTTTACAACAGTATTAAAATGAATCATAAAGATACAGGGTCTGAGTGGGTGGACTCAATTCAATTGGATAAGGACAGGGTGTAATGGCAAGCCGAGGGACACACCATAATGATCCCGAGAGTTCCATAAAATGGAAAAAAATTTCTTTCCAAACTAACTGACTAACAGCTGATTTATGGTGTCAAGTTATCCTATGTGTACTTCTGAGTATGCAGTGTGGCAGTAGGTTAGGATTAAGTTCAGAGGGACTTAAACAAACATACCCCAATATACTGTCTTCACTGATGATGATATACACTAACCTTCTGCAAACTGCAGGCTTTCTTTTCTAACTTGTCCAAGGTATTTTCCTCTTGTTTCTCCAGATGTCTGTCCAGCATTTTGTTCTTAGGAACCTGAAACAGTACACAAAATTGAACAACTGTTACACCAACTTCACCAGTCACAGATGTGGCAGTGTTCAGTGTAACTGTGGCAGAATGAATCAACAAAAGATTAACTGAATTTTTCACTACCACTAACCAAGACAGTGCATTGCTTACTTGGTGCATGACCATTAAATAGAACACTGGATATGAAAGCATCTTACCTTCAAAGGCTGCAAACTGTCCAGCTGGCTCTTGTAAAGTTTTGTCTGAAGCTGCAGTTTTTCATTCTGAACATTCCTGAGTGCCATTTTCAAATCTTTGATCTGCTGCATTAGAAGTGGTGAGTCACGAACCATTGCAGGCAAGCTTGGTGTTGAAGGGTGCTGCACTGGGCTTTGAGAACTCACTGGTGAAATAATAACATTCTTTGAGCAAAGTCTTCAGACAAATTAGTGTGCATTAACTTTTATTGGGTAGAGATTACCGTCTTCTAGGACAACACTGTATAGTACCACAGATAGGCACCAATATTTCATAGGAACCTGCTGCCTGCATCTTCAGGGCAGAAGAGGCAGTAAGTTTGACACCCCAGTGAAGCATAACTCCAGGGCACCAGGTCATTCAGGTGATTAAATTCTGTACATTGTGGCCTAATATCTGTGTATCCTCCTCTGTATGAAATTGCTTCATGTCACCCTTGTTGTGCCTAGAATTTTGACATGGCTCCTATGTTTCTGAAAAATATGTGGACCCCTGAATCAGACCTATTTACAGGGCTGTGGAGTCGGTACACAAAAGCTCCGACTCCGACTCCTGGATTTTTAAAACTCCGACTCAGACTCCTTCATAAAAGCTCAGTATGTATTAATAACGGTAAACCTATAAGACATTATATCACCACCACGTGAATCATCAGGCTACTTTTTTGACTTATAACCTATATTTAAGTATATGTCTAATGGTTACTGTAGCTGTCAGGGCTCTGGAGTTGGAGTATCTAGTTAAGATTTTAGACTGAGGCTGGCGTCGGAGTCGGTACATTTTTACCGACTCTGACTCCACCTAAAAATTCCTTCTGACTCCAACTCTGACTCCACCACTCTGACTCTGACTCCACAGCCCTGCCAGCTCTACCCAGATTGCATGGCATCACATCCCAGAAGGACATTATCTTCATAACTTTATTACTATGTAACATTGAGCCGATTGGATTCTCCACTCGCTCATGCCCTGCCTATTCGATCATGCCATACGCGATTCCCCCAGTGGAGCGTGCGCAGATGCCTTTGATTGGGGGAAGGGGGACAGATGGATTAGGGTGGGGTTTTTTTTTTGAGTCTTCCTGGCTGCTAGTCAGTGAGGAAGAACTCACTCTCCAGTTGGACCCACTCCGAGGTCGAACAAGGACTTGCCTCGTCTCTCTCTCTGCCTCTCGCTCGTCTGTGTGTCAGTGTTGTGGATGAACGGCACGTTGGTATGTATCGTGGGATATATTGGTAACTTATGTTCGGTTATTTGCTACCTTGTTTGTTGTCTCTTTTCTTTCTTTGAAAAAAAAAGGGGGGGCTGTTGTGCCGTTCGTCCTGCACCCACAGTGGCCGGGGGAATTGTCCTTCCGTGTCGGTCATGTATGTTACTAGTGAGGACGGGGGGGGGGGAACAATTAGAGGGTCGAGTTAGTTTTTCTTTTCTGTTTGTTTGGGGCCAGTAATATTGCTGTAAATAGAATGAATGGAGTGTGTGTTAGGAAAGAGAGAGAGAGGGAGAGTCGGCCCGGTGGAGAAGTGAAGTTTATGTTTATATATATAGTTTGTGGCCAGAATTGTTGTAATTAGTTGATTCTCAGAAATGTCGTATTATTTCATCTTATGTTGTTAATATATTTATGATTGTTTGTAATCATCATGTTCTCCTACTTTACCACCTTGCCAGCCACTATTGTTCCCCCACGGGGACGGAGGCTCAGTCGGTTCCGGGCCGCCCAAACACTCAACAGCTTACGTAGAGGTGCACCCCTCCCGTGTCTCACTCCCCTTTGCCTTTCGGGGGCATTTGTGTTCAGGGTGGGGGTTCAACATCATTAGAATGATTGAAAGAAATTACAGTTTTTCTTTATGTGCTGTGACTTTACAATTATGGACCATGCTATGTGCACTTTTTACAGCGAGACATGTAAACATGAAAAAGCAAAAGCATGGAACACTGTTTTTCTTCAAAATGCATCTAACAAGCGAGCACAATGAGAATATAATATCGCAAGATATCTGGCATATAAAATTTATTACACAGGGGCATAAAACATGTAATCAACTGACCTGCTGATTTTGATATACCCTCTATCAGAGCTTTCTTGGAGTAATTCTTCAGTTTTTCCTTCAGCTCTCCTCTTTCTGATTCTAGTGAGTCAATGTCAGCCTGTAAATGATCCATAGTCTCCTCAAACTCTTTTTCCTTCCGTTTCAGTAGTTGCTGTGCGTCATCCAATTTGCGCTGAAACAGATGTGTTCATATTCACAAAAATAGCTCTATAACTGAAATGGCACATGGTCAGATCATGTCATGTTACAACGAACCTTACACACAGACATTTTTATGAATAATACAAGACAGGATAAGTAAGTGTTGTAATGCAAGAGTTCT
This sequence comes from Coptotermes formosanus, assembly GCA_013340265.1. NCBI lineage: Eukaryota > Metazoa > Arthropoda > Insecta > Blattodea > Rhinotermitidae > Coptotermes > Coptotermes formosanus. The sequence continues at coordinate 52,019 of BLKM01003955.1, read as the reverse complement.
GGCAGCTGTTAAAAAAAAAAACTCTCTACTGTGCTGTTGTTCATGCTACAGAAAGCTGTTTAATCATGCCACCAATTTTCTTGGTTCAGTGGTCACTTTTATTAATGCCAGTTTCTATGTTTGCTATAAAAATGGGTGAAAAGCTTTTTACAATAAAGAATTAACATCAAATTTTATGGGAAATTTACTAACAGGACTCATCATAAAATGTTGACACACCATCTGAATGATCCCCCACAAATTAAAATGCTCATAAATGACAATCTTAAAACCAGAATACTGACAAACATTTAAGTCTTCTGGGAAGTAATGTTGTGTCACTGGGCAAAGAGTCTAAGACTGGATTGACCATGAAGACGCACTATGATCCTTCAAAATGTTGTGAATTACTTTCCCAGTGACACAGTATCATAACCCAGAAGACTTGAACCTTCACCAACATCGCTGTGAGGACCCCAACTATCAGAATAACATTCTATCTGTGACTTGTCTGGCTTACCTGCAGCTTCTCAATAGTCAGCTCATAGTCCTTGTTCACATTTCCAAGCTTTTTCTCTGCCATTTCTTTTCTAATAGTGACTTCACTCATCTCCTCTTGTTTAAGTTTCAAGGTAATCCTCAGCTCCTTAAATTGAACAGTTCACTTCATTATTACCAATTTTCACAATCAAAATTGTCAGTTAAAAACAATTTCAGTTTGTCACTGACATACAGTACAGTTAACTTCTCTTTCACAGCCAGAAGTCATTCCATCAGTCAAGAAATTCCCTGCCCGTACTGGAAGCCGAATGTTCACTACTGCACTGGCAACTGTCTGCCACTGATCCCAACCTACACCCTAACAAAGCCAGTCCATCTATGCCTAGGTCTTGCAACCAGTCTAGTCCCTTCAGGTTTTCTGAGTAAAGTGATTAAGCAAGAGCAAATGAAGCACAACAGTGATTGCTTCTCAAGCAAAAATCAGTACTTGTATCAGACTCAGTATCCACTTATTAAGGGTATTCAACATTACAGCTGTAATAATGTAATTATGTACATCAAATGTTGTGTTCCACAGTCCTTATATCCATACAACAGTTTAAACTCTTATGGTACATCGTAAAATTACGGACGTCACCTGCAGCTAACCACAGCCAACCCTTGTTCCAGGAAACCAACACATACCTAATCATGGCCAAGCTTGCACAAATCACTACAATTGTGCTCCAATATGTCAGCTGGAAGTAAGATAAATCTGAATAACCATGTTATATGTGTATTTGTGTTTCCCACTTGCCCTTTTGGCTGGATGATGAGCATAATGCATTGCAGCATATTGATTACCTTTATATCTGCTTCTTTTGCTTCTAGTTTGTGCTTCAAACTTTTAGTTTCTTCTAACTCTTTCCTTACTGCACGGGATCGCAGAACAACAGGGGGCACAGTCTGAAAACATTACCAAATACAGCACACTTTTGAAATTATTAAGCTTAGTGTTTTCACTGTTAAATATATATACACATTCTGCACACTAAACCAACTCAGCAGACAATCTACTGTGATTTGCTCAAGTATGGTTAACAAACCTCTTCTGTGACTGACTCAATCATCCACCCACACCAAGGGAATTACATAAGGTATATCAACTGTTGTGCCAGGTAAACTGGCTTCCTCCCACTCATCAGGGGTCTAAAAAAATAAGGACAGGGGTACAAGCTTCAATCCTGAAAAGGAGGCAGTAAATTCATTGTCATTTATATTTACTGTTGTTAAACGCGTCTGCCGGGCTTTCTTCTTTTTTGGTGGGAGGAGGTCGTACTTTCATCAGCAGTTAAAAACTTATTAACCTTTAAAGTACGGAGATTTAAATGCCAGTCGTCTCCTCGTGGCCAGACTTTTTCGGCATTTAAATCTTACAACTGCCGGCCTCCACAAAAACAGATATATTATCCGCTCTATATAACATAAAATTATGCAATAACAACTGTTTGAAAGAGAAGAAATTTCTACATTTATCGACAAATTTTCCCTTTTTTAGCAGTAAAGCATGCTCACGAATTTACCTGATAAATTCAAAAGTTAGTTTGTGTAATATAGTTTACGACACTTCTGTGGATTTTTGTTGTACTTACCCCTTTCTTTACACCGTAGGATATGTCATGTTACATTCACAGAAACACGAAACACTTATTTGCACGGCAAATGTTTTCTGTCATATCTGTACAATGATATGTGTTGGCTTACGTCACAACAGTCAACGCTGCTCTCTGCGCCCAGTGACTCACAGGTTCACACGCGTATGCCACTTCTCGAAGCAGTCCACTATACACAGGCCAATGTCACATTTCTTGCAGAAATACAGCGTGCTCCGTGTTTGCTTTTTCAGCGAACACACGCGACACTGTGTTTGTTTTCCTTTAGAAGGCCAGTGTTTTGAGTGCTTTACTTCTAATCGACTTAGCTGGGACGCAAATGGACTTGGCCTGCCCCTTGAAATGCCACTGGCTGTCACATTATCTTCATGCGACTGGATAATCAGTTCTCGAACCAGAGCCTCCCGAAAATTTTTGTGGGTCATCTTGCCGCCACACGACTTATGAATAAGAAACACGTTGAGTATGTCATGTCTGTGAGGTGGAAAAATAATTTCTTTGTCCATTTCCATGTTCTCCGGGCAATTCTGTAGCTGTTAACCATTCTGTCTGACTTGTCCACAAACCCCATGTAGGCATTGTAGTCTTCTACTACACGAGGTTTTATAGCATGGCCAGATTCACTGGTGAAATTGCCTTCAACAGGAGCGTGCATGTTTGTGAGAACGTAAAAATCACGCCTATCCATCCAGCGGACAGCCCTGAGGTTTCCTCTCACGCGTGTTACTATGTCCCCCCTTTTTATTTTCAGATATTTCGGTCCAATGCCTCGCGGCATTCCGTGCCTGTCATGGCGGACTGTGCCACATGCGTTGATTTTACGTTGAAATAAATCATCAAACAGAGCAGGCGAGGTGAAGTAATTATCCATAAAAACTTTGTGGCCCAGTCCCTCAACTCTTCGAATTACTAGCAGCACAGTTCCGTGTGTCGCTGTTATTTGAGATGTGGCATGTTGCCGCTGTTTGCCTAAATACACACTCATGTCGTAAGTGTACCCCAGAGAGTCGCAAAGTTTGTAAATTTTAATGCCAAATCTCTTATGTTGTTTTGGAATATATTGCTGAAATATTACTCTCCCTTTGTACAACACGATCACTTCATCCACAGCAAGATGTTCTGTCGGATTGTACATTTCACAGAATTTGTTGCTCAGAGTGTCAAAAACCTTTCTTATCTTCCAAAGTCTGTCGTAGTTTGGGTCATCACGGTTCGGAGGGTCCTCATTATTTTCAAAATGGAGGAATCTAAGAATGTGCAAGAAGCGATCACGTGGCATCACATTCGAATATAATGGAGTGCAGTACTGCTCCTCTCTGGACCAATAATCTTTGAGGCTGCCACGCTGGTCGTGACCCATCTGAATTACAAGTGCGAAAAATGAGTACATTTCTTCGATCGTAATGTCAGGTGGTTGTGCTGCAGTGCTTCCTGTGTTTGTGGATGCGATGTATTGATGGAAGTAGAGATTCGTTTCATCTATTATGATTTGAAAAATCTGCCTGAAGAAGTGAACGAAGATTGAAAAGGGAGAGGACTCTGCATTTATATCGGGGGCGGCCGATCTGTTAACGCCATACGGAGGTCCAGTGAAATCAAAGATATTCGGCGAATCCCCGGCTCTTCTAGCCCGAAACGTAATTTCTGTTTCTTCGGCATTATCTTCCTCTTCTGAAGATGAGGAGGACTGAACATGAGATTCCATCAGCTCGTCTGTCTCTTCCAATTCCTCATCAGATTCCTCATCCATCAGCACTTCCTCTATTTCTTCTGGCTCGAGCGGTTTTGAATACCTAGCATGCTTTTGAGGTTCCATTTCAAGGTGTCCCAACTAAATCGAGTAAGTGAAAGTTACTGACAGTTCACCACTGATATAAAATTAATAAGTAAAATAATAATAAGTCACTGGAAAAGCAAATCAAATGAAAATCTCTCAGTGAACCCTGAAGAGCAAATACAAACACCAACCAATAACGAGTGTTCCTTACACTCCGCCACCGAAGTTACGCAGTATTTACCAGGTCACTGTCAATGAACTAAACTCAAATACGACTCTGAAAAATATCACCTAACACTCTGTAATAAACACGTTAGAAAGATTGTGGATTGCAGGATACAGCCAATCCGCCACTGTCACAATGTATATGCCAGTCCGCCACTGAAAAATAATCTCGGACACGTCACAATGCTACGAAAGCTGCAACAAGACTAAACAACAGCACTTGGAGACCGAGCTTCTACATTTCAACCTCAGACAATGCTCTATTCTGCTTAGCCTCTCAGGCCTTTGAGATGATTCTCAAAGGTCCAGTTTGGCCATAAATAATGTCGAAACCAGACTGCCATAAATGACATTATTGTTGCAAACGAAACCCAAGCCTTCTGGTGGGACCCCCAATTGGTTTATTAGCGATTCCTGGTAAAGCAAACACTGTCAGCACTGAAAAATGTCAGGAATGCACAGTGTTAGATATATCTAACATTTGGCCACTGGGGAGTGCAGGCTGTGTTAGATATATCTAACATTCGTCCTTTAAAGGTTAAAAGAGAGAAAATAGCATGATTTATAATGCACTGCATGTTCCATATTATAATATTCAATACATCACTCATATGTGATCAAAGTCAGCCATCTTCTGGGATGTGACAGATATGTAATAGTGTTTCAGTGGAACCTGCTGCCTGCATCTCTCTAAAATGTCAGGATATACCTACCAGGCTACCATCATGTGAACTTCAAATCTCACATGATATGCGATTTATAACCAACAGTACCATTAATTTACTTTTAACAATGAGTGTTTACTTTTGTAGAATACTAAAAATAAAATATAATAAAAAAGGTGCCAACACTGCATACCCAAACCAAAAAAAACACACTGGGCCCACATGTGCACGGAAGACTATAATAAAAACGTTTTGCTTGTTTTTCAGTTTATGTAATGATACTGTGATGAGCTTATGTAACATTGTGTAAAAAAAGAATTATAAATAAAATAAATGATAATCTGAAACACTGACTGTCCATCAGTGTACAGTGAAGGGTACGTAATGTTAGTCATTGTATGTAGGGCAGTGGGGGGCAAGAAACAGAGGATAAATCAATTTAAATCCTTGTAACCAAAACAGGATAAAGCTTAACATGTGATATCATGATGGTAATTATAATGCAGGCTGACCATCCTAGCACTAGCAAGGAAGGGCTAAGAAAAACTATGAATGCCAGAGTTAGAACAGCAGAACTGATGCTACTGTGTTACACTGATGTTTGGTGCAAATGCTTCCACTATACCTTCTCTTCAGTGCTAGAGACTGTGCTAATGTCATATTCCCCATCTTGCATAGCTTGTGCAATTTTTGCCACCTCAGTCTGAATAAAGCCAACTGATGCCTTCAAACTCTCAACAGGACCATGGTCCTCATGTTCAAAGATTCTGTCACTTGAAACATGTGCAAACTCCTTCACTTTGTCATGAGGTAAGCCAGTGTCTAAATCTGAAAAGAAAAGTAATTTTATGCGTAAGATGCTGCTGCATGGCATTACACTTCATGGTCCCTTTCCTCACTGTATTACGATATTTGCACGTCATGCTACAAGCCACGTTTTCTGCAGTATTTATAAACTGGCAATTCTCAATGTACATCAGTTTTGTTATGTCACTTTTGATTTTAAATAAACGTTATTTAAAAAACAACACAAGCACATTAACTTTTCCAACAGAAGGCCTCATGATTTCTGCACGCAACAATGGCAATTTCTTTACACTCATTTCATTAGAACACTACCTCCAAGAACTTCCATATTCAACTTCAACTTTTCCACAGGACTGTATCAAACAGAAAAACAAACATAATTACATATACAATCTGTAAAGCAAATTCGAGAAAAACTTTATACCCACAGTCTTTGCCCTTTCGCATACCTCATTAGCCTTGACAAACACCCACAGCAGACAGATGTTCCAGAACTAACTCCACTACTGACATACTGTAAACTCACACTATTTTTCATTTTATTTCATTAATTTTACTGCTGTGTGTCACGTTACTACAAATGCACATACATACATTCATTCAAGCAAGCCAGGAACTGTATTTTTTTAATAATAATATTGTTACCCCAACTTAAAATATGGCTCCAAGACCCAAACTGTTACTCCTGCAATAAAATATTGCCACCATGTCTGTAGTAAAGGTGGATTTAAAGTACCTATTCCCAGACTATAAAACTTGTCTTCAACATACTGAAAAAGTTAGGAAAAAATTCACACCCTAATTCATCATCATCAGCACTACAGCCCTTGGTGCACTTTGGCTTCCTTCACAACTCTCCTCCAGCCTGCTCTGTCCTCTACTCTTCCTCTCCAGCCTCTGACCCACATCACCACACTGTCCAACTGTCTTGTACATGGTTGTCCCTTTCTTCTTCTGAAGAATACTCTCCCCTTCAACATTCTTTCAGGCATCCATTCCTCCAACATTCTCTCCACACACCCTAATTAGACGCTGTATTTTAAGTGGCTACTTTTCGGTCACACTATGGCCGTGGGGTCGACTCAGCCTCTAATAGACATGAGTACCAGGAATATTTCCTGGGGGGTAAACGCAGCCAGTGCGTAGGACAGACGACCTTACGGCCTTCATGTGCCGACTGTCTAAAAGTCTGGGAGCCTCCTGGAATCGTACGGGCCTGTCCAGGCCTGTAATGGAATTGCTTTACCTTTAAGTTTTACCTTTCATATTAGTCTGTTATAAGTTAGATTTCATTGCATTTCAGCCTACCTCCACCAAGAGCAATTTGTTGTAGCGAAGCCTTTACAATGTCGTGCAGAGTTTTCATAACTTTTACAGCATGCTGACAGCATTGCTGTAGTGCAGCTGTGACACTATCTGGGAAGCCAAGTTGTGTTACTGAGCCCTCCTGTGGAATGCGAAGTCTGATCTGCTTTAGTTGCTGCTGGAGCACTTCTGTGGCATTCACAAGGTACTGGCTGAGCAAACCCATATCCCCAGTTTCCTGTCCAGCCTGTAAAAATGCAGCAAACCTTCTGAACACGCTGCATCTTAATGACTGTAATTCTAACTCTCAGAACATCTCCAAAGGCATAAAATGTTATCATAACCCTACTACACTTCTGAAGTTATATGACTTCAGCTTTCTGAATTTGTTCCGAAATAAAACAAATTTCCTCAAAAACTGTGCAGTTTCTCCTGCCTCTATCACAAAACAGACTAATTAAGTCTTAGGCTATTTAACAATGCAGTTTTGATTGCACAAATCATATAGCACTGAAGTACTCCTGCTTCATACTTTGGATGTGTCAAGTTCAAATCTCAGCCTGGAGACTGGATAGCCTATGATTTTTCATGACTTTCCTCAGTCACTTCAATCCAAAGCTGGAACGCCAAATCAGTCACTACCTCTTCCCACCACATCCTTTGCAATTCCTCATTCACCATCATCCTACCATTTGGCACTATATGGTCTGAATTACTGGCAATGTCATTAAGTAAACCATACCAATTGACCACAGGGTGCACAGTACCCTTGAGCCCACAGTTGCTCAGCTGGTCAAGAAATCCCTGGATGTTATGGAATGTGAAGGTCACTACCATATTCACCACAGTCCACCACGTGTCCCTGTCCTCAGCCAGATAAAAACAGTCCACAGCCACCCATCCCATGTTTTAAGACCCACTTTAATACTAACCTTGCACTTATCCATGGGTCTTCCTAGCTGTCTCCTCCCTTTAGGCTTTCCCACTTTATTTACCACTTTTACTAGCAAGTTCCCAGAAAACTATGAACAGTAAGTTTCGCTGTATTTATTCATACCTGTATTAAGGTCCGAATCACAACAGCATCTGTACGGATACTGTCACATGCTGAAGACAGGGCTCTTCCAATGTCTCCCAACAGATGCGTCTGGTTCATTTTAGTCTCACCACCCAGCAAGACTGGGTAAATTGTGTTGAAATAGGCAATGCACTGTTCTAGAGCTTCAGTGGTCACATTTTCATCGAGCTGTGAGCAAGCCAATGGACAAATCAACATTAAGATAACCTAAGTACATGTGGTATTGCCAAGAAGTTCTGCTGTAAGCACAGAACAAATCCGCTACAAGATACTGACAGTCTAAATGACAACTGTCCACAAGATTAATTAAGCACCACACCAGTATCACAAAAGGAGTACCTGGTCCTTCCTAAGAAGCTCCACAAACATATCGACAGCCTTCTCCTGTACTGCCATTTCAGGATATGCTGCTCCAACTTTCAAAAGTGTATCTGGCGAACATGTATTCAGTCCATGCAGAAATTGATGCAAAATGGCCTGAAAATACATATGTAACACAAAGAATTACCCCAGTGGCATGCAGTACATAATATGGTATTACATGTTTTCATGTGATTTTTATAGGGGGTGAAAGTGAGCCAAACAACCGTCACAAACAGCGTTCTTAGTGTGTAAGTTTCCACAGAGTGTGTTTCAAGCGTACTCAGTAAACCACTGAACTGTACAAGTGTCAAACAGTTTCACAGACCAAACATCAGCACACAAATTGTGCTGTTGGTTTGCATGTCATGTGTGTAAACATTTTGTCATTACTTGAATGCAGTTATAGTCTACTAAACCCAGAGCTGTTGGCAGCAGCTAGTGCTAAAATACCTACTTCAGTATAAAACATGGTATTCTTCCAAAATTTAGCATCTAATGAAATGGGGTCATGTTATGATTTCAAACAAAGCAAAATACTTCACTAGGACCAATACATCGCCCCGATAATGTGCCCACCTTGTCGTGGTGGTGGGGCTTGGGTGATCCAGTGTTCTCAAGAGCTATGCCAGCGGTAGCGTAGCTACTGGTAGGGTCTTCCAGGCCCGACAGGGCAAGAGAGAGGTTCCAGACAAAGACAGATACCCTGGTCCTCCAGGTTGGGGGTTGGGCATTGGGTTGATGTCCCAGCCCCATAAAAATCAAGATTGTGATGAACATAATACAATCAAATTAACAACCAGACGGATGCTTAGGATTACAGCTTTGGCAGCAATGGTCAAAGACCATCAGGAATGAAGGAAGATTGTACTGTAGGCCATGGTCCACAACAGACTGTAGTGTTTGAGAAGAAGAAGCCAACAGATACTTATATCAGCAGTATCACGAGGACTTAATTGCCTGTTACATTCTGAATACCCTGTGACACTGACTCATAAAACCTGTTAAAAATAAATAAATATATATTACAGTCAATAACGTAAAAGCAGAGGATGTATACTCCAGATTCAGTGAAAAAAGGAGAGATTCTATGTGTTTATAATTAAAATGATTATTATGTTGTGATTAATTGTAAAAAGTAAATACAACACTGGTATATGGGTCAACCATCTCCAGCTAAGCCAGGTAGCAGGTTGAAACAAGTAGTACAACATGACAATATACAAGTGTTTCAGTTGCATATGTAGGCTTCAAGCTTCTAGTCAGGGCTGTACTGTTATCTGTACTGCTGGCAGCCTATCCTGTGCTTACTGTATGCTTATTGTAGTAGTGTCATTCTACAGTGCCGCCCACGCACAAGAGCAAGTGGTCAGATGATGTCTGATGTTTTTAGGAAAATTATGTCACATGATACAGTTACATTGACTTTTGTACATTACAGGTGAAAATGTGGCAAAGAAAGGTCCCTATAATATGCCAGAAACCAGCAGTGCAGTTAACATGAGCAAACTCCATGCAGCAGGGTTGCTCTTGAGAAACCAGTAGTCCCTCAGGTACTAAAGAAATTCACCACATTTTATGAAACTCAGAGGTCCATTACCATGTTCACCAAAGCCCAGCACATATCCCCATCCCACGCCAGAAGAAAACAGTCCATACCTTCCCAACATATCTCTTTAACATCTATTTTAATATTATCCTTTCACGTATATCCAGTTCTTACAAGCAGTCTTATTCCTTCAGGATTCCCCAGTGAAAACCCGTATGTATTTGTTTTCTCCCCCATATGTGTCACATGCTCTGCCCATCACATCTCCCTTTATTTAACCACCCTAATAATATGAAGAGGTGTACAAACCATGAAGCTCCTCATTATACTTTACTGGACCTAGTGATACTTTCTCCCTCTTGGATGAAATCTCACCAGCCATGTGGTCTCATCATCCCAAATCATCAGGATTTGTCACACAAGGTTGAAGCAACGGCATTAAAATGGATGATCACAAAAGTTTGAAACCCCAAACATACCACTCTACTATGGTCCAGTAAAATGAGTCATCAGAAATATATACACAAAATGGTATCACAACAAATTATAATGTGCATACCTGAAGAGAGTAGACATAATGACTGAGTCTTGACTTGAAAGCAAACTGTTCAACAGCATGATCTCTCACAACTGCAACACGATCAATTTTTTCAATGGGTGGGAACTTGTCTCTCACTTGCGATAACAAGATTTCTGCCTTCCAGACCAGCCGTGGAATCAGCAGTAATACAAGGACTGCATCATGGTCTCCTACAATGCAACATATTCATATTTGATAATACTCCACCTTAATCCAGTGTAATAGGGTTACTGTTAATATGAAGAATGGTTATGGAATAAAGTGCCACAGCATATCATACGTAAACCAAATAAACCAAGTAACACTGCCTTATAATAAGAATCCTTTACTCACTGCTGACAACAGTGCACTCTGTTTTGCAGCATCCACTGAACGTTATTCACAAAAGCCACCATATCAACACAACAAATCAACTGGAAGTGGTCTAATAGAGAAATCTCTGCAGTTATGCACAACTTGGCAACTTCGCTATAATTCAAATGAAAGACTTTAACTGGGAGACCAAAATGGTGGCGTCTTTTGTCAAGATGATTCACTCTGACAGTGGAGATAAAGTTCCATGCAGTGGTCATCAGACCTCAAAGAAAGTGTCCCTGATACCCACTGGACAGGATGCTGGGTTTGTCCTGAGTCAATCAGGGGTTGATGAACACAAAATCCCTACAGCTGCCAGGAATTCTACTTGATGCACCCAGCCCATAGCTGGCCAATTTACTAACTTGGCTACCCCAGCTCACAATTTAGGTTAAGGTGGACAAGAAGCACATACCTCCCCTACTCATAAAGGTGTCAGGCATGTATGCTGCCAGGTACTGCACATGTTGGTTTGACTGCTGGACATCAATGCGGCGCAGCTCCAAATCAATTGCCTTCGTATGGGCTTTACTTTCAGCAAACATTTTCTAAAGAAATAAAATCATCATTATTTATAAACAGTGAAATATCTTAAGGACAATTTGTGATTTAGATACTTCACCTAGTACTTTTAAAGGTAACAAAATTAAAATCATCATGGCAGGTGGCTGGATCACACATTATTTCATAATTCTGTAGCAATTCCAGGTTATTTCGTGTTAAACTACAGGAGAGGAACCAAAAGTCATGGTCAAGTAGGTTGCAATCCTTTTGTGTGTTATAGAAGTTCCAGATGCAAATCTCAGCAGAGAGACCAGCTATCCTGACAAGTTTTCTGTGGTTTTCCTCAGTTCCTATAGGTAAATTTTAGGTTAATACTTTAAACTAGACCATAACCACTTCCCTCCACATCCCTTAAAATGCATTATACAATAATCATCCTAATGTTTGACATGACATCATCTGTGTTACTGGTTTCTTCATTAAATAAACCATAAAGAAATAATAGCATTAGGAGATGATCACAACTTGAGACTTGCTAAATGTCTAACAATGAACATAGATCACTGCTGTTACTTTATATAAAACAGCAAAACCTATACCTTGAAATCAAGGATTTCTGGCAGAGCAGAAACAGGTTTGGTAGACTCCCTCTCCAGCTGCCGCTGCAGTTCCTGATTCTGTTCCTGCATGCGTTGGACCAGTTCACGGAACTTAGCAATGGTCAGTTCTCGGTCCGCTAGTGTTTCTAATGCTGCTTCTTTCTCACGCTGTGCCTGCAATGAATAATTGCACAACTCTCTTTGACTCAAGCAGTAGTATACTTGAAGGAAATAGCTGTCATTTCCAAAAAGCCCAGTTTTTAGAAATCTCCTGTGAACTGTAACTCATGTTACAAAAACTACATAAATGAAAAGTACACACACAATATGGATGTAATATGTTCAAATCACTTAACAACAATATCCCTGTGTGCTGAGAGATACTTCAGTATGCAATCCAATACTTTATCCTACATTTTCAGGGACAATTTCATGAGCCCACATCACAAACGTGATAAGTTACCCACAAGAATCATACCTCCCTGGTCGCAAAATTAGCAAGATCCACTTCTTCCCTCAGTTCTATCTCCAGTTCTCGGCTACCTTCTTGGAGCTGTTCACTCATGTCCTGCAAGGCCTCTAAATCTGCTACTGCCTCCTCTAAATCCTTCACACGTTCTTCAAGGGTCAATTTGGAATCAGCTAATTGCTGAACCATTTCTTCCGCCCCCAGTGCTGCATCAACCTTTAACATACACAAAACAGACACAATCATCTAAAAATGAAGAAATACAAAATAATAACTGTTGTTTTGTATGGTTATGAAACACTACATCTTACTGTCATAAGAATATACATCAGCATTTGGAAGTTAAGTACCTGGGAAAATATTTCACCTAAAGGTGGTCAATTATGCACGCACTTCTGCATCCTGCATAATGATAAACTATGTGACATATATGAACCACCTAGGGAAATGATATCACTTTCTCTTTCTTTCTATGGGCCACCCTTTATGATATAAATGAATTGTATGTGAAAATCCTATGTCAACAGGGCACATTCCGAGGAAAGAAAACCAAATATACAGAATCACACAGACAGTTTATATATACTTGAGCATGTAAAATGCATTACAACAAAACTACAGTCCAAAAGGCAAGGAGATATTACTTCTAATCAACAGGTCTTTAGTAAAATAACAAGTCAGGAAAGCAAGACACAGCATAAAGACTCCGGCATTTTTTCTGTTACTGCCTCTGATTTTTACTTCTGTATAAGTTAATTACAAGCTGTTACAAATAGCAAAAAAAGGCACAACAGATGAGCAGAACATTCAGTATAAAATTTCATCAACGTCAATCCAAGAGTTTTTAAGCTACTGAGATGATACAGCATAAAACCCTTTGTTTTATTACCTCAGAAACCACGAGATTTAAGGAAAATTCCACTGAGTCTAGAATCTGTTTCACAAATTCTGTCTCAAACATGTTTCATGCCAATTAATATTTAGTGAGGATTCATGTCTTCTGGGATGTGAGTTACATTCAAGATATGAAAAAAATGCATATAAGTTTCAAAGAAACCAACTTTAAGTGAAATTTGAATGTGCTGAAAATTTTCAGTAAAACTTACAAATATCAAATTTCATGAAAATCCATTCGCCAGTTCAAAGTTGTCACTTGCAGACAGACAGACAGACATGGCAAAGCTAAGGCATATATATTTTCAAAATTTCAGTGTGAAGAAGCCAAAAAAGAACATACTTTTATTCTATAAAATTACAGATTTGCATCTGTGATTAAACTATGAATTACTTCAGCTACCTGCCTACACTCTACCCCTAATGCTGGATGTATGACAGCAGGTGTTTGTGACTAAACCACATACCTGCTCCTGCAAGTCAGCAATTTGATGTTCCATTTCTTCCACTCTTGTACTCAGTTTCTCTTTGGTGCGTGCCAGTTCTGCGATCTCAGACTTTTTTTGATCCAGATCCTTCTGGAGCTTCTGGAACTCATGTTTCTCATGAGCAGACAGGTCTCGCATTCTTTAAAAACAAATATGGAAGTCTACAGTCAACCACTGGGATATCAACTGGTCTGCAACACTCATATTTCAGAGCATTATGGTACTGACTGGCACATGGGGTGGTTCAGATAGTGTCCACGTGATATCCCAAGGAATGTCACAGTTACTAAGGTACTTAAATTTCATTGTGATAAATCAGTTTATTACCTCTTTCAATGCCAAGTATTTATAAGCTCCACAATTTATTTGGATTGGAAAAAATGTACAAATACTTCCAAATGTTTGTCAAAAGGGAGCAGACTAAGTACAGCTTATTGCAAACTGTACAGATATTATCACAAACATTACACAAAAAGTTACAGACAGGAAAATCTTCAGTGCAGTAGAGGGTTTTTTGATTTTGATTTCCTGTATAATAAGCCACGTCTAACCTCACTAAAGTATCTCGCAATCTGCTATTCTGCTGTTCAAGTTGTTTCATCTCATATTTTGAAACAGCAGATTCGTCAGTTCCCCCTCCTGCTCTTTCAGACATCTCGGCTTTAATTATCTCCAAATCTAATGTCAGCTCTTCAATTTTTTCTTGTGCTGCTTCTAGCTCCAGCTGCAATGTCTCTGCCTACAAAAAAAAAAAATGTTACATTCATGCCCACACTGCACAAATAAGAAGCTTATGTAATTTAATTAACAATATCACAGAATTATACATGTGTGTCATCTACAACTGTAATTCTATTGGAGCCAACTGAATATGTACCTCTCCACCTTTCCACCTGATGACAGAGGAACATCCAGTTTACAAATTAAAATGAATAAATATAGTGTCAATCGCAACTCATATATGTGGTTATTTATTACAGTTTACTCTACATGTTTCAGTCTCTTTTGCCCATTATCAGGTATATGTAGACATAAAAAAATACTAGGAGAAATGTAATTGCAACCATAACATTTTAAGGTTAGAAAAAGATCTTCTTTACAGTTGAAGTGGGATACCTGCATTAGACATATGAACATTTATTTTTACAAATGGCACATCCAACTGTAAACAATAAGATCTTATTCTTTACATTTGAAGTGAGAGACCTGCATTAGGCATATGAATGTTTATTCTTAAAAATGGCAATCCAGCTGTAAAGAATAAGATCTTATTCTTTACATTTGAAGTGAGAGACCTGCATTAGGCATATGAATGTTTATTCTTAAAAATGGCAATCCAACTGTAAAGAATAAGATCTTATTCTTTACATTTGAAGTGAGAGACCTGCATTAGGCATATGAATGTTTATTCTTAAAAATGGCAATCCAACTGTAAAGAATAAGATCTTACTCTAAGCTTAAAATTTTGACATTCATAGTCCCAGTTGGTGTATATCAATTAAATATACAAAATTAAAAAACAAAATTTAAGAAAATAACATTGGCTGTTGATGGTTTTTTAATTTTGTATATTTAACAAAGCTTAAAATTTTATGGTCGCAATTATTCTTCCCCATAATATCTTTTGTGGTTAGATACACCATGACGATGGCCAAAAGAGGCCTTAACATGTAGTATAAAATATAATAAATAACTGTATATACAAGAGTTGTGATTGATGGTAATTTATTTATTTTGGTTTATGGCTTTCACAACAGGAGGCACCAACCAAAGTCCAGTTTACGAAGTCCACAAACCAAATAACACTACGTGTAATAACCCATCCCAAAATTGTTCGGAGTTGACTTACAATTACATTAGTTGAACGGTTCTAATGCACCCCAGAATATGGTATAATGTACATGCCATCTTCAGGATGTTAAACTGAAGCATTTTTTAAATTATAAGCTGTAAAAAATACTAAGCTGTTCTACAGACACCAAGCAACTTTCAATTTTTGGAAATCTTTCAATGACATATTCATGTTTGTAACTGTTGTTACTGTATCTGGAAGGAAATAACTGTTTTCAGTAAATAAAAATGATTCATGCTTTCTTCTGTTAATGAATGTAAGGGAACTAAATGTCCATAAATATAACACACACTCAATTTCTAGGAGGCATGTAGAAGCAAAAAGTGAGCACTACGTTCTTATTTCATGGCCTACACACTCATTCCTGCTTCGACTGAGAATTAACTGTGAGGACAACCAGGGCTATTTGTTATAGGGACACATTACAGCATTAAACTAGGTAACAAGACGTAAAAATAACCCAGTTGTTTTATAATATGTCAGTATTTAAATATATGGTAAAAAAAAAGATGATTTTCATCACGAATTAAAAGAAGAATGAATTCGAAAAATGTCAGTTCATAAATCTCACCTTCTCCTCAGCCATCTCTTTATCAAGAGTGGCCATCTCCACAGTCTCGGCCAAATCTGCCATTTCTTCAGCATGTGTATCTCTAGCTTCAACAGCTTCTCTAGCTTCTTGCTTAGCACGCTGCAATTCTCGCTGAAGAGATGTCTGTGACTCCATTATACGAGACTTGAATTCAAGAAGCTGTTCCATTTGTAATTTCATTTTGTCAACGTCCTTTAGTTTTTCCTTGTCTTGCAATCGTTTCACTACGTAAAGAGAAAGAAATAACTCACAGGGCCGGACTAAGGGGCAGGTGAGCTGGGCAGCTGCCTGGGGCGCCCACATCTCAGGCCGGCCCGATCATTCAGTGTGTGGTGGACACTAACTTTATACAGCATGGCATAAGCAGCGTTGCAGTTTTAAGTTTGACTGTGAATTACCATGAAAAGTTTTTCTTTTCATGTTTGCAAGGCTGTTACTGCATAACTACGAGGTAGTGGTGTAACTGTGACCAGTGTGCAGGTGTGGGAGCTGTGAACTGCATATCCAACATCGTAATCATCACCAGTCTAGACACTTTTTAAAATGACATGCAGAAGTATGAAGGTTACCGTGTATTGTTGTACTGCTTTCACACCACACTGTGTTCATGCACACACAGTGGGTTAATGACGATGTGGTAACTTTAACCTTGCAACCTTTCACTGCTTCACTTCTGAATTACGCCACGTTTGCTAGCTCTGGAATCATGTATTAAACACCATCACTGTCACTAAAAGTAACATTTTCCTCAAAGGATTTTAAAATGTATTTTGACTGAAGAAACTGCACAAGTTATATGCCATGTCATGCTGCCAAGTACATGTTGAAGAAAAGAAAAAGTATATATGAATGCCTATGTCTATAATAACCATGCAGAAATGCCTGTTACGAGTATTTGCTCCACATATGGCTGCTTTTTTGGCAATAACAGTGTAAATAAAAGCTAAAACTTTCAAGAATGAAGAACACCCAAATTAAAAAAGAAAATATAAAGATTCAAATCGCATCCAGAAAACCTACTGCATACTCGTGGCAGTGTATGTCACAATGACTTACCAGCTTGGCTACAGACATACTAGACTATGTCCATAACACAAGTGGTATAATTTGAAAATATTCCTGAAGAATGGGAGGACATAAGCTTTGAAATGTATCACATAAATAAAATCTATACAATAAGACTGAAAATCTGAATTACATCTACTCAACCACAGCACGGGAGAAGCAGGCAAATACACTCAATAATAACATCACAGAGGTTAATGATAACCAAAAAAGATAACTTTACTTCTTACAGCTACAATGCTGGAACTGATTATGGTATACTGAACACCTAACATGAGTCGTAATATATATATAATCATACCTTTCAAAGTTTCAATTTTTTCTTGTAAGTCTCTTACTTCAGATTTCAGATTCTCAATCTCCTGCTGATTCTGTAAATTGCTAAGCCTCTCTTCAACTGTGTTAGGGGAACAAGATGCACCAGGAGAGATCATTGCTTGGCCTGGAATATACTGTGGCTTCAGTGTTTCCACAAATCCAGTCTAAAAATAATAAAAAAGTATTTCCTCTTAGAAGACCCAGGAAATAAGACATCACAATTTTCCTTACCAGTACTATGAAGAAGTTTCAATTTCACCATTTAAGCATTTGCTCTTCTGTTATCATCACAATGTTTTCTTTAGACACTGCACATCATCTGCATAATACTGACAAATGTTTCAAAGACCACATGTGTCTTGATCTTCTAGCACAAAGAAACGGTACACATTAGGCATAATGCAAAAGATGTACTTTATTTACTGGACACACACCCAAGACAGCAAGACCTGGCCCAGGTCTAATGGTAGGGAGCAAATTTATCTAATATGTGCCCCACAGTAGAAGCACACAGAACTGTGGGTTCTTTTTTATTGCCATCCAACTCCTCTTCAAACTCCTCCTCCTCCTCATCATCATCATCATTTGTCATCATCCTACCAACTAACAGACTGAATAGATTATAACTACAGATAAAAGCCACAACACAAACATTTAAAAAAATGACACTTTACACATTTCAGCATTTCAGTTTTGATAAATGCGACTAAAGTCATAAGAAATATCTAAATATTCCTTCCCTGTTGTACACATGCCGTTTTGAAGTGACACAACATCAACTGTTACATGGTCATGCTATGGTTCACACATAATGAGATGTAAGGGAGAAGACAGAGAAACAACTGCATGTTCTGTAGGACGTGGGTGTGTAACAAATTTTGTATTACGAAACTGAGGAGAATTTTGCAGGCAAAAGCTAGGAAAAAATAAAAAAAAACAAGCACTGCACCATCTTTACCATAACATACAACCATACAAAAACTGTTTGGGATCGTTAACATTTATGAATTTATTAACGCATTCATTATTGTAACAAGTTATTTAAACCAAGCAGTGAATGATATGAGAAACTGATGTATTTTTACCTTATACAATTTGAACCCACTTCCATTTCTAAGAAAAGGCAAGCTTATGGTCCAATTCAATTATGTGTGTGTATTTCCACATGTCTGATACTCCAGTGTCTCCTGAGCAAGTGACAATTTCCACGAACCTTGGTATGAACATATGCCATACTTTGTCATCAATAAAATCAGTGTGGTAACTATGCAAACTTCTAAGTGTCGCCTAATGCACAGCCTGAAATTCTGTATTCTAAGAACAATCAAGACATACGCAAATTGTTACAAGGTAATGTTTTGGCAGAAATTAAAATAGCAACACAACGAGTTGCCATTAACAATGCACACATATATTCTGCCTGCTGACAATTTATTATAAACCACTAAAGCTAGGAATGTGAAAACTGATACTATAATCAATAAATACATGAACACATTTGTGTCTCATATAACCATATACAAACAGTTACAAAGTTTAGCTACACTTTTAGGTTAAGTATAAATAATTTCAAGCAGAGGCAGTCCACACAAGTGAACATGTGGCGCAAAAATATTTTACCAAGCCAAAATAGTTAATTTCTAAATTCCATGAGTTTCTCTAAAGGAAATCAGACATTGTTAAGTTTTTCCAGCATGTCCTGTTAATATATACCGTAGAATTCCTTTAATCTGGTACCCATGGGACTGGTGCCGGATTATCAAACAGTCCCTACACCGACCTATGTTCTTACATGTAATTTTGTTGTTACTGCTTCTATATTTGGGCTGCACAGCTGATCAGAGGAGTATTCTGTTTGGATATCTCCTTCATCTGCTGGTTCAGGGTCACCAGGGTCTTCTTCTATGTGTTCAGGAGTCTCTTTATTTCCTACCAGGTGTGCTGAAGGACAACAGACTGTGAATCAGAAGAATGTAGCTGAAGAAGTTTATAGAGTAGGAGACAAGGGGTCAGGAGATGCCATAATGGTCAATGTAGAGACAATCTTGGACGCCATCTTCTGCACTTGGGTCTGTTATCCTCAACTGCCACAGTGTCAGGGTTTCCAGAGCATCAGTTTCCAGATTAAAGGAATTCTACTGTAATACAAACCAAGCAGCCTGGCCAAGCGTTAATGAGGCCAACTTGTATGTATAATAAAGTAATTCTAGGAGGGCAGTAATCCCCACAGTCAATTATCACTTTCTCTCCCCAAAACTTTGCCGTTCATTATTCAAAAGTGCCTTAGTGAGTTCCACAGCTCATCAGAATGTGATGGAAAAGATAAAAATTCAGGACCCTGCATGGCATTGAACCCTCAGCATCCTTCCAGTACCCATGTACTATCCCACCTCCAAGGTAAAAAATAGTCATCCCTGTGCTTAATTAAGCACCATGCCATAATGACTTTTGGAGGAGCAGAGGTACAGTTCCATGCATTCTTAATGTAGGTACTAGATGAAAATGAGTGGCCAGTTTCATGCATTTGTCACTTTACTCCTAGGGTATAAACCTCTTTTACCTTTTGCGCTGGAGACAGGGTGGGTGCCAGAGCCAATATGGATGCAGCAGAGAACACAAAAATCTCTGACCCCCCTGACAAGTGAACCCCCGTTCTCCAGTTGTCCAACTCATAATTAAGACATTAATGAAAATTTAGAATAACAGCAACACCAAATTAGTACGCATGCCAACATGCCTTTTATCTTCTAGACACAGTACCTTAAACTTCAAACAAAAAGATAAATAAATAAAAAAAGAACATGAAATATTACTGCATCATTGGTGTACGTAAATCACATCAGCCCATACATTGCATAGCTAAACATTTCCCTGAAACTATAAACTGCACAACATTTAGGGCTATTCATTTGGTCTTTGTCACCATATTCATAATATAAATCCACATTTTGAGAGCAGGTTCTATTACTATCTTCAATGAAGAGAATATGAAGAGCATCCTACTCTGTTTGGCCACTAGACAGAGCCACTGTCATAACCTCAGCCTCTACCTAGGGTACACTATACAGCGCCACTCTCATAACTGAATCTGTACCCAGCAGCCCAGTAAATATGAATCTAATTTCTTGTTCACAGGTCGAACTTAACAAGACTACCAAACACAACAGTGTTTCAAATTTATAAATGAAAAGATTAAAACACTCATATATCATTCATGTTTCAGCACAATCCAACAACAACAATAATAATACGTTGTTACATTATTGTTATTGTTATCTTCACTGTTGTCATCGTCGTCAACATAATCATTGTCACCACCACCACCACCACCACCACCACCACTACCAAGCCAAAATATATAGGGTTATACATGACTAATGTAATCAATAAATATTAAATCACTTGCATTCCAGTGGTTTTATCATTCTTGACTCATTCGTGTTATTCTGTCCTCAGGCTCTGCAAACATTATCCTTTGCACCCTGCATCCATATATACCTTTGGTTTTTACGGTTTAGCTGTAGCTACACTTACCTTCCCAGCACCATCAGCAAAGCTAGCAAAATGTTTAACCTCCACAATTTGAATCACAAAGGTGTATACAAATTGAGTTAGAGCCTGGTTTCAACTCCCCCCTCCCCATACTTTCCTATTAATAACAAAACCTCTTATCCTTCTTCCACTTCATTTACTCTGTGGATGGTAATGGCAAGTTACACCAAATGTTGAAATAGCTTCCAACATACAATCTAATTAAACCCCAAAAGCTGCAGTTGCACATTCTAGATGCTTTAAAGAATGTTCCAAGTCAGACCCTTTGGCAGCAGTCACCTAGGTTTGTATGCGGTAGGTGCCAAGTTCAGATCCTGGCTGGCTTACCAGCCTCCCCTAGCAAATGTCAAGACTGTACACTGAAATACCCTATAATTGCTTCCTTCCACATCTGTATCTACTCATTTGTTGTGGTCACCTTCGAATCTCATTTGATATTATATAACACACCAATTTAAACAATATTGTTAAATAATTGAATAATGAATCATTATAAAGCTCAACATCTGAAAACCACAGCTGGAATATCTGCACTGAAAATTTTTATGGACAGAAATTATGTAATCGATTTATGTAACTTACGTAAATGATAAAATGAGAAGATGTGGCTTATAATGTCAGAATCAATAGTGTACAACACAAATAAAGAAGAAAACACTTCTTTTTTTGCATCACAGCTTAGGAAAGTAGATAGATCATGGAAGTCACATTCCAATTACATAGTGTATGTTATAGTAAATGGAGCATGAAGAAGAGACATATCACCAATGGGAAAGGAATCAAGCAAAAGAAACAGGGAAATAATTGTAATCCATGGAAACTGACAGAGAGAAAAAAGTACATTTACTTGTTTCTCCCCATCGCTACCTTCTGCCAACACTCGTGATCTTTTCGAAGCCTGCTTCAAGGCTACATGAACCTGCCTAGAGGGTGCAGACCCCTGTTTAGAGGCTGCAGGGAATTTCTGAAACACAAAATAATGACTGCAACAATTGGAGAAAAGGTGCCTCTGTTCATGTATTTTATCCTATGGAGATCACAGCTGTGATTGTGGTTGAGATCACAGCGGAAAACCAAGATGAAGACCGCAGGTGAATTCATCCTGGCTGCCAGATGGACTACCATCACTGTGTTAACACATTTTGCACCTGAATTAGAAATCACAGATCTGACCACACCCATGTAAGGTGTTATCTTAACTAACAGCAGCTGTAGCTTTTCTATCTTACTACTCAATGACTTGCCTATGTATCTGCCTTTACTTGTCCTGTAACAGGCGCTAGACCCCTCAAATATGGCCACAGATACCAACATAAAACAAATTACATCCGTCCAAATTCACTACATCAACACTCAGCTCTCTAACATACACTAAACATGAAGATCCACATGTTCACCTTCCTGCCAACCATTCAATATACAAGAAGTTCTGAGAAGAACTACTTTCCTTCGAATCCTTCAATCTATACGGTGAGGCTAAAGGAAGTATAAATTGAAGATTATACAATCTGGCATAAAAGATGACAGGATAATATGCAAAGATATAAAATAAACAAAATGGCAATTTTGGGGTAAATGGAAAACACTTGGAGAAGAGACGTATAGAAGTGCAGTAACAAGAATGGAAGCATTCTGACACGAACCAAACACAGGAATCATATCAATCTCTGTTCAGAGAATTAAAAACAATCACACATAAAGGAACTCAGATGTGCAATAGGCATGAAAAACTCTTAAGAGAAGGTGCAGAATACAAAATATGAGGTTTTCACAGCACCGTTCACGAAGATTCAAGTGTTCTAGAATATGATGCCTTGCCACTCTCCTAGGTGACGTGGTATTGTGTCCCAGGACTTGGACATTCAAGTGCGAAATAAGAACAAGTGAAATTCTTAAAATTATGTCATGAAATCCAGTAATTCTAAAACAGGTAAAATTTGTCAAGTTATTTCACATAATCCACAAATTCTGACTCCATGGAACATGGTCCTCCTCCAAAAGCTGAGTCACTCATCCACAGCCATGTGAATCCATTCCACATCCCCATAACCTATTTTTTAACAATATTTTTAATATTATTCTCCCATCTAAACCTAAATCTTTGATACACACTATTTACCCTTCAGGTTTGCTGACTGAAATTGCTTTATGAATCTCTCACCTCCCAAGTGCATGCTAAGTGCCCAGCCCTACACTCCATTCTTGTTTTGATTACATTAACCCTCTGGCACCTAACATCAGGTATACCATCATGCAGTGTGATGCTCAAAATGCCAAATATCAGGTACAGATAACAGCATTTAATTCCAGCCCTGTAGGGTTAAGAATATGTGGTGTAGACATGACAGTTATTCCAATGATTTTGTAGAAGCCCTGAAATTGTACAAAGCCAGTATTCATACTGTTGACATCCAGGTTATGACAAAGTATAGCATAGTAGGTGGGCACCAATATTGCAGACTCATGGTTCTATACTCTAGACCGATCAGTATATTCCTATAAAAAGACAGCAACCACCCACAAGATTAGATGGTGTCATAACACAGAAGACAGCAATCACAATTTTTGCCACTGTAAAAACTTTGATTCTAAAAAGTGGAACTCATCTAATTATTTTCTGAAGATAAAAAGCAAATATGTCACTGTGCTTTGTCACACCCCTGAGAAAACAGCCTCCCATACCTAGTTAACCATTTGGCACCAGAATTAAACACCTGTAGTGATCTGCTGAAGACCAGAATTTAAATGGAGGCTGTATAAGGAAAGATACTTTCATATGTTCAGCGTTTTCAGCATTGTACTGTATGTTACATAAAACTTGATGCCAGAGGGTTAGCAGAAAGGTGGATGAGCCCAAGCCAGTATGGAGGCAATGACAAACAGAAATCAAAAACCTAGTAACCTAGCCTGTGGCCTACTTCCTGTAATGACTATGCTGCCCTGGCTCTTCATGAAATGCATGAAATCCAGTCACCTTTCCATAAATTGTACCGCCAACACTTACAGCACATAAGTTATGAGCTTTTGTTTCTTACAAATACCAGCAGATTATAACTACTGTACAAACTACAAATACCTCAATGAAAGAAGCTCGTTTAGAAGTTGGCTCAGAAGTCTGCTGAAGGTCGGACAGGTCTTTGCCATATCCAGAGTCATCTCTGCCAGGAAACTCTCCCTGGCTACGGCTGCTGACTAGGGATAATCTTGAGCTGAAAATGTTTACAAATAAAGAACTCATTTGCCATGTAAATCTGCTGCATGGAATTCTTGTAATTTCTAATAGGTGATACGAATATATTTATGCAATTTATGATAAAATTAACACACACACGAGTACATCTGTAAATTATATTAAAACATTAAAAGTAAAGCAATCCTCTTACAGGCCTGGACAGGCCCTTTGGGTTCCAGCAGGTTGAGGCTCCCAGATTTTTTGACAGTCAGCACATGAAGGTAGTAAGGTTGTCAAGTCATATGCACTAGCCGCCTTTACCCCCCAGGAAATAATCCTGGTACTCATTTCTGTCAGAGGCTGAGTTGACCCCAGGGCCACAGTGCGACCGTAAAGATTACGTCAATGAACAATTCCAATTCCACCATCGGGAATTGAACCTGTGACCTTCCAGTTTGACTAAAACATTAGTAACAACTAATACTGTACTTTGTAAACCTTATGAATACCACAAATATCATTATCTCAACATGTGAAAGAGAAAGCAGAAGAACCCAGCAGGATGCCTGGTAGAATCATTCAGCAATGGTAGAACTTGTGTCATGAGGACAAGGGGTGTGGGGTTTAACCTGCAAATTTTAGGTCAACATTTTATGTGGACGTATTTAATCAGGCAACACACAGTGGCAGCTCCCTCCGTGGCAAATACCTACTGGTACGCACTGATTATAACTCACAGCTGGTATAAAACACAAACTAAGAGAAAAGACCCTTCCTGGCCAGCCCATAACCAGACCCTTACTGACAGTGCTATCACAATTCATACCATTACGCTTAAAAAACTTCTACTAAAGAACCACATACAGGCTCATATTGTAAAAACTGGGTATATTCATCATAAAAGGTAACCAATGAGTATACAGTTGTTAGAATTGTACTAATCTGGAGTACTGATTCCATATGAAATGCAATATAACCGATATAAATTCATGAGTAGCATACTTGGTAGATGTAAGAACAATATTAACAAAATTCTGTAACACTGTACTATGAGGTAAAGTACAGTCATTACACATAACTATTCAAATAAAAGAACAAGGAGTGCTGAGTGCTGTTTCATTAACAGTATTTTTATCCTATCTGCAAGAAGCACAAAGTTCGACCATTACATTATGTAACATTATTAATCATTCTGTAATGCTCAAAGCAGGAAATTCAAAGTCACTGTACCTCATTTTCTCTTGTTTAGTTCTTGGACCATGGGCAGGAGAAGACTTACGCCTCACACTAATTTATATTGCAGCATGAAGAGAATAAATATCAGTTTAATACAGATTCTTTGCCATAGTTCACCAAACTCAGACACAACACTAATGTATGAGTTTCTTGGCTTTACTTACGTTGTGGGTTCAGCCTTCTTACGAATGCTGTTCCATGAACACAAAGACACAGAAACATGGTATTAAAATTGTGCACACCATTAATTTATGTTAACAAGTGTTGTGGGTAAAAAAAAACTCCAACTGATAATAGCATTCTCACAGGTGACTATAGTTTTGTTTGTTAGTTTTCTAAATGAAGACGGTAACAACTGTACAACCTTAAAGGATTCTGACAATGGTACATGGATATGGTCACAATTGAAATTTTGGACACTGTATGAGGATAAGAGAAAACACATTTCAGAAGCTGAATCAGCATCCACCTTCAGGTGAAAGAGGGACTGAGACTTGCTCTTTCTACCCAGACTGCCACAGTAGTCTCTCCCCATTCCCTCTTTTGTCTTAAGATGGCAGCAGATCCAACCTCTGAAACACTGTGGGATTATTAGTCTGAGACAAAGAACAGAAGTCCAACATTGTACTTATGACTTTTTTTTTTTTCATTTTTCTCCATCCTGTTTTTCCCTTTCATCCCTTTTGTACCTTTAACTCCTTCCCCCTTCTTCATGTCACTTATATTCCATACTGTCCTTGTATAATGAACACAACACAAATGTCCATGCCCTCGGCGGGATTCAAACCTGCAATCCCAGCAAGCAAATGGCTGAACACACACGCCTTAGACTGTGAGGCCACTGGGATTGGCAAGTACCAACTGTCGAATGTGACAGTACCTCCAATCATTTTGTAGATTAACATAAGAAAAGTCAATATTTTAACTGCCTTTCATATCAAGCTACATGCCATCAATGAATCACCAAGGAACTGACCATCAACCAGAACAAAGATTTCTGTCCCTGAATGTGTGCCAACAGTAGCAGCATTATGAAAAACTACTGCTTTTTAAGTCTTCAAGCTCCAATGGTAACTATGCTATGCTATGACAATCTTCCTGGGCAATTAGCTTGTGTCAGCTGAGGGAATTACAGCATATGGGGAACCTAAAGACTACTGTCTCATTTGATAAACTAAAAGAAAGTGGAATAAGTCAAAAAACCCTGACAATAAAATATAAGGCACATATATTACTATGAACAAAATAAAATATTAATATTTACACACCTGCCTAATCTGGATCGCGATTTTCCACCTTCATCAGGAGTAGTTGCAGTGGAGGTACCTGGAGACGGACTTCCTACATCACTAATGGGGGTACCAGACTCATCTAGCAAGGTCAGCTGGGACTGTCGCACAAACATCCCATGGTTCTCTTTGCACTAAAATAGTAACAGAATTAATGCAGAATAGGGGAAAAAAACAACACTTCACTGTCTACAGATCTACATCCACTAACATTACAAAATACTCTTGTTTTCCTGGCTTTCAACAACAGCAACTCACAATACTTGTGGTTGCCTATGCAGCATTCTTATCCAGAAATACTGAAAATTTCAAATTAAGAATTCATTCTGCATTTGAGTCACTATTATTGATTTAACAAATTGCAGATATGCCTATTTACAGATGCTGTTAATCAATAAACAATTCATAAGTTTGTATTTGTATTTGTATTTATTTTAACATACAACATTGATAAATTAAACTTTGGAAAAGTCAATAAAATATACAAAAACCCCAGGCAACATGACATAAATGTCACACAACAAACCGATTCAAATTACAATAAATTATTAATATTACATTGATACACATTTCTTCAATTTTGTTTTATCTTAACTATTTTTGTAAGTAAAATAATATTAATATATGCTATAACAATTTTGTTAATTAAATTATTTAAACTCTTAGATAGTAATTTCATCCTAATGATGAAAACAGTGTGGTTCTCCAAGGCAATGGAAAACGAGCCCATAACATGCGCACAAAAATGATAATATTAACTACTAACCACAACGAAAGCCTGAAGAGGACTATAAGATGGACGAGAATGTGTATTTATATTTACCTGAAAATATGACTTCCCTTGGACTGTCCCATTATTCTTGCCTTTTGGTTCATCAAGTATAACACCAATCCATTTTCCACTTGCAAACATAGTGCTGCCAACATAGGCAACAATACCACGAACATCTTTCCCAGTAACTTCAACACGCTGATTCAAACGCAATGATTTCTCGGCCATATCTGGTAAGAGATTGCATGTTTTTGGTCAGTTCAATTAACTCCATTGCAAAGAAGGCTTCAATACGTTCAAACACAAAACTGTGCCATCACTAGGCTTTCGTTTTCCATTTCAAGACTGGATAGGGGCCTCATCTTCAAGGATCATCTTCAACGCCATTCACATCTCTCATTAGAGAGATGTGAATGGCCCATATCATCCTTAATTCCACCCATTTTATCAAATTGAAACATCCCTTAGTCAAGGGAGAAGGTTTGGGTCCTTTCTGTCAACATCAAATTGCAGGTGAGTTCTGCTGGCATGAAAAACCAAAGAATGAAAAGGATAACAAAAACGTATTTTTAAACAAGTACACATACCACACAAGCATAAATATCCAATGGCCATTACATTACATAATGTCATACAAGCAGACATACCACTCATGTGTAAATATCCAATGGCAATTACATAACTCAACAATAAAATTTTTTGCCCTTTATGACCCCTTTTATTATTTACTCAATACGGGGCACAGAAACTAAATTCCTCAAACTCTCTTTAGGTGACTGTAACTTTTATGTGACACCAGACAACTCCCCGTAAGGCTTTTATCAAATTATTTCACCTGCACACGACTGACTCTAAGCGAACACAAAACCCTCAAAATTAAATGCAACAAAACTGAAAAACACAAACCAAAGCTCACCTACCGCGAGAGTAGGGCTAGAACCGAAAAATGACACTCTTGTATGCTGACGCCACTAAGAAGGCTGACAATCAGCACGAGCAGCTAACACAACCAGACATACACTAAAGCCCACATACGGTGACAAAAGGGTTAACAACGGGAAATGGAGTA
Organism: Coptotermes formosanus; assembly: GCA_013340265.1. NCBI lineage: Eukaryota > Metazoa > Arthropoda > Insecta > Blattodea > Rhinotermitidae > Coptotermes > Coptotermes formosanus. The sequence continues at coordinate 23,316 of BLKM01003955.1, read as the reverse complement.
TCTTCTATGTACTTGTCTGACCAATGATCTATGATTCGTAATGGATCACAAAACACACACACTCCCACCCAACCTATATAATTCGTGTCTCCCACCTCCGGCGACAGCGCGGATACCAGCCTGTATATACACCCAACAGATGACAGATTAGCAGATTAACCTCTTCCGACTCTGTACCATAGCACAGACTATTTATGACGACACCGACAAAGATTCGATGGTCCTCCAGGACAAAGATCTTATGGCGCTACAAGCGGCGCCTACGTGCGTTACTCTAGCCGGCGCTGAGCGGCTTTGATTAGTTCCACATAGATGGCAGAAGAAGGTAGTTTTTGTGGCCCAAGTTGTATCACGTGATGATTAACATGCCGCGTGCTGCAACAGTATCAGTGGATCTTCCATGAGGGTGCTCTGGTTTCCCGCTAGTTGTAATCCGTGGTTCTGGTGCTGTTATCACAGAAAATAAATGTTTATAACCCTTGACGGTCGTGGTTGGTTCTTCCATGCTGGAATATCCATACAGCGTGCGGGTATGTATTTTGTTATGTGGAACAGCGATTAAAAAGAGCGGCATCGTTATAGTTTTTCGTTTATTTGTCGGAGTTTTGTGATGTTAAATTTTTTCTGTAGTTATTCATGTTCATATTTTCGTGACTGGAATATGCGAACCAAATATGTGAATGAAAATGAGATATGCTAAGTGCTTAATGGAACTCTTGTGGCTAAAGGTGTGGGCCGTACACTCCGGCTAATGAAATATAAGTAAATGTAAATCGAAAGTTAAAATAAATATGAATATAGAGGTTATAGTTCGACCGTTAAAATATTGTTTTGACGTGCTGTGATGAAGAAGCGTGCTGTCTGAATGGGGTTACTCTCTGTAACGTCTATTGGTATAATTTTTCACACACTTGCATCCACTGCAGTTGGCAGTTCGGAAACTGCAGTTGTGCAGTATATGCTTTCTGCCTTCTGTCTGTTTGTTAAATACAATAGTGCCTTGTAAATTGGATGGTGTTCGAGGTTTACTCTTAAAATGTTGTTAATGTGTAGGATTGTAGAAGTCCACTGTTTTCACGGTTCTAACACTGCTGTTGGAATGGTATGCATGCTACCTGTTCCCTCTTTTCTTTGCATGCAGTACACGCTTGTAAACTTGCTGACATGGTTGTTTTTACTGTATTTGTAGGTGACTTTGTGAAAGACACAAGCTGACAGGCAACTTGTTCAGTTTTAAAGGAATATGTTTGAAAGGTGTGGTGAATGTAGAGGTGATGTTTCTAATTATTTCCTGTGAAACCTTGCAAGCAATTGTGCAGTAGCATCATGTCTTATTAGGACTGATTTTATCTATTTTATGTTGAAGGATGTTGATGCCAAAGAAGAATCGGGTTGCCATTTACGAATACCTTTTCAAGGAAGGTGTAATGGTTGCAAAGAAAGATTTTCATGCTCCAAAACACCCAGACCTGGACAACATTCCTAATCTACAAGTTATTAAAGCTATGCAGGTAATATTTTGGAAATTCTTCTGAACTGAATTTTGCAGCAGGTTGTAGAAGGTGATCTCTGGTCGTATATGTGTATGTTAGATAGTGGAATTGTGTAATGTTTTGGTAGGGTAGTTGTATGCAGTATGTTTATATTTTTGTAAGTTCACAACAGTGATATGCCCTCCACAGGTTCTGCAAAAGCGCAGTAATATTTTACAATGTAGTATTCAGGTTCTTACTTCTCGTTTGATATGGTACTGTAGAGGTCACAGGCTTGGCATTTCGTGTGTGCTTGCGAGAGCCTTCTTAAAGAAAGTTAAGCTTTGATGGACAGACAGGACAACACTGTCCCATTAAATGTAGATCATTCTCATCTGAAAGGGAAAATGTCTTGTGATGGGCATTTGAAATTGGGCAATATTCTGGCCACAGCAGGAACATGGCATTTTGTATCACGCAATGTATTTGGATTTATGGGTGAGAGATACAAACATTTTCTTAAATACAAGCAGTATTTGTTTGATTTGTTAGTACTGTGGCATGTCTATATGCATATTGTTTCTGTGTTAGCCAAAAAAATGATGATGAGTGTGAGGGACATTAAAGAAAGATAAAAGGGACCCAACACAGCCCATTAAGCCCAGAGGGGGAGTAGAGGTTTAGCTGTACCCTTTCGTTAGCCTTGGTGCTAGAAGGGAGTTGGATGGCTAGCTCTATTCCCAGGCCACTTTACCCCTTGGAAAGACCTGGTGCCCATTGTGCAGGAGGCTGGGTGGACCTCAGGGCCAGTCTGAATGGGTGTGGAAAATCTCTCCTCCACCAGGATTCAATTCCCAGACCGTCCAGCCTGTAGCTAGTCGCTATACCTACTGATCTATCCCGGCCCACGTGAGGAACATCAGATGATTTATAATTATTCATGTTGTACAGATGATGTGTACCGTCTGTCTTTCACTTCAGTCTCATCGTCATGTGTTCTGTGTTCTATAATTTACTTCATCTGGATTGTGTAGAAGTATACGAAGAACAGTTTTGAGTTTCATTAGCACACCATTTTATGTTTGTTGCCATCACTAATGTACCTGTGCGTTGCTTTCCAGTCATTGAAATCCCGTGGCTATGTATCCGAACAGTTTGCGTGGCGACATTTCTACTGGTACTTGACAAATGAAGGTATCAGTTATTTGAGGAATTATTTGCATTTACCGGCAGAGGTAAGCCAGGATGTTGTTTAGTTACGTATGTGAGATGGGCTGAAGTGGTGTTAGTATGAGTAAGAGTAAAGTTGATAGTGTGTGGGCAACTTTGTGAGCACACCAGATGACCAGAAATGAAACAGATTGATAGATATGACATGATCATTGAATAATGCTGATGAAACCAAGCAACTGTTCACTAGCAAAACTGCATGAATATTGAAACGAAACTTTCTTTTTAATAATGCATGTTTTAACATGAGGGAAATGTGTGGATAACACAGTGTGGATCTAGAGGGAGGTTGACAATTCTTCCAAAAATCTAGGAGCCACATGAAAATTGTAGGTGCCAGGGAAGCAATGTGAAGTAAGTACCATACTAAGGGCACACCAGTGTTAGGCACCACGGTACAAGGATTAGTGGCTGGGGTTTTTGCGACTCCTGATCTGGAGGATGGGAGGTGGACATAATGTGGTGACAGAATGTGTTCTGTGATAGATTTTGGTAGTGGTGATGTTGAACACTACTGTCATGCCATTAAATTACAATTAATTAATGAATTTAGTTGTTCCATTTCTGATCGTGCAGGGCTTGTTCAAAATGTTTTATTGGTGTATGCAGAGGGGCAGTGTGTGTACATGCTTGGCTTTGGTATCTTGTAGTAAGAGATCCTGCAGTAGGCTAACCTCCTTCAGTGAGTACTGTGTGCTCAAAAAGATTTTGATTGATGAATTTGTAGTTGAAATGGGTTGCAGTACCTAATATTGGAAGCAGGGCTGTGGAGTCGCTACACAAAATCTCAGACTCTGACTCCTCAAATTTTAAATCTCTGACTCCAACTCCTTTATAAAATCTCAATATGCGTTAATAATGGTAAACCTATAAGACATTACATCACCACCACTTGAACCATCAGGCTACTTTTCAGACTTATACCTATATCTAAGTATAAGTCTAATGGTTATTGTAGCTAGTAGCTATTCAAGATTTTGTATCGAGGTCAGAGTTGGAATCAGTACGTTTCTACCGTTGGAGTCAGAGTTGGTATATTTTTACAGACTGTGACTTCACAAAAATTCCTTCCGACTCCAACTCCACGGCTCTGGTTGGAAGCAGTTACTGAAGGAAAAGGCTGCAGTTTGGTACCTACCCATCCAACTCCACAGTGGAACATCTCACAGTTTCTCTTACTTCATTAGCAATTGGTGCAACTGTCAAATGGGTTGGAAGGTGTCTGAAGGAAAGAAGGATTTGAGAAGAAAAATAACTTTCAGGTGCCATGTGGTTTATGTATTTGTTGGTTGTTTTGGGACAGATTGTACCGTCAACGCTAAAACGGCAGCCAAGGCAAGAAACGGCTCGTCCTCGGCCAACTGCACCAAGATCAGAAGGATCCCGACCAGCAGAAGACAGGGCTGCATATAGGCGTGCCCCTGGTGCAGGTTCAGCTGGCCCTGACAAAAAGGCTGATGTTGGAGCTGGAACTGGTGATGTGGAATTTGTAAGTTCTTAAAGTTACTAAATATTTCAGATTCAGTCAACAGATTTTGGTATGTAAGGTGTTTGCTTTTTACAGTGCTGAACTTTTATACTGGTGTCTTCTGGGTTTAACTCTTTCCCTAACGCTGGCATGATGTAACACTCAAGTGATTCCACCTGTTCATTGGCATTGGAATGTTTCAACATTCTGGTGCAGGGGCTCACTCTGCTGACTCCTGCTGTGTGTTGCCTGAGCATATGATGACGAAATCTGTACTACACCTAGACGACAGTCTGACCGTGAACATGAAACTCTGTTTAGTCAGCTGCCATGATATATTGAGTTCTCAGTTTCAGCTCTTTCAAGAATGGTATTTATGTTTGGCTGTGCTTTGGCTGCTCTCGCAACCCTTTGACTCAACATAGGTCTCAGAATTCATAGCCATATGTGAGTGAAGACTGCTTATGACCCTTAACCTCTTACAGTATCAGCTGGCTGATGTTATCGCAAGAAATAAAATGCAGTATTGGAGTATTGACCTTGTGGGTGGTAGGTGCTGCAACATGACTGCATGTAAGAAAGCAGGGTGTATCAAGCCCGATGCACTTGAAAATGTTGCACATTAAATGTGTGCAGACGAGTGTAGGGATGTTGGAATTGATGATTCCTGAACTAGGTGAAAGGGATGATGTAGAAAGTTTCACTAGTGTAGAGACCTAGAGTGATCAATGTGAAGGTGATGATATTTCTCCACTTTTCCATTTACAGGTGATTCCAGTATCAAAATTGCTTTGCTGGGTAAAGACAGACAATTTTTTTTTTTTTGTGAAAGTTCTTTTGATTCCTGAGGTAATAAATTATGATAGAAACAAACCACTGCACACATCAGTACCTCAGAACAGTTGAAATGTCATTGTACTCTTGAGACCACAGTTAACAAATATGTAAAAAAAATTAAATGTGGGCATGTATTATTCGTAACAAGAATAGATAGGTGACAAGAAATAGAAGATTATTGATCCACTAAACCCTTTGTGTGTACTCCATGGTGTGGTCACAAAATTTCCTTCCACCCTTTTCAACAGATTTCTGGAGTTACATATTTTGCTATCATGTGAAGCCATCTGACTGATAACAGATTGTATAAGGTGAGATCAGTTATAAATTGTCTGTTTTTCCTCCAGAATTTGCTGTGTATTTCATAATGTTGTCTTTTTTGGTTAATAAAATATTCACATTTTACATAAAAGGTGCACAGAAACTTAAATGTCCAAATTCATCACCAATAGGTTAAAAGACCCGCCATAGAACAGGTGGAATTAAAATGTCCCCACAGCCAGGGAATGTGTTATGATTTAATGTGTTCACAAGCGTTGGTATGGAGAACATTGTCATTACTGTTTCTGCTCTTTTCTCTGGTAAAGTTGTAATTTCTCAGTTTTCTTGGAACAGTAACAACTAATTGACTCACAGTAGTGGCCAAAGCTTCAAATAAGTTTTGGAGATTCAGGTGGCGTGGGATGTGACACTCTGTGAATTGCTAAACAGTTACAGATATTTCAGAGGAGCTTGCTGCTTCCATCTTCAGGATCAGCAGAGCCCAAGACCTTTCGGACTTTTTGTACCCTGAATATGGAGACAGGAAGCTCCCTCAGAATGTCTGTTTACCAATTGACATAGCATTGTATACCAGAAGACTTGTATCTTCATCAGTACCACTGTGAGAACCTCATATCTTGCAGGAAATTTCTCTCTTATAAAAGTACTGGAAATTTGACATCACCCCCTTTTCAGTCTTCTTTCTGTAGTGTTCCTTATCCTGCTGGATAGAAAAGTGGTTTGTTGGAGAGCCTTTACACTTGGAACATTTTCTCATTGCAGTTTATGTTAATATTCTTTGTTTCAGCGTGGTGGATTTGGGCGTGGAAGAGGAGCACCACAGTAAAATCATCCACTATAAAATGTATACTTTTATAAATTAACAACAAATAAACATATTGATTTGGAGAAATATCTGCAGTTTGTGTTCCTACAGAGTTGGTTTACACTGTTTGATGTCATATAACCTACAGCTACTGATAGTGTTATTAACCATACTGTAAATAGACAGGCTGCTGCTGCTTCTTCTTCTCCTCCTCCTCCTTCTCCTCCTCCTCCTTCTTGTTCTTCTTCTTCTTTATCTTCTTTTCCTTCTTGTCCTCCTCCTCCTCCTCCTCCTCCTTCTTTTTTAGGGCCTATCAGCAGATGCCCCAGATGCACCTCAGCCTTAGGCTTATTGTGCAGCCCTAAACACTCCATTCAGCACAGGTTCAGTAACCCTTTGTCTCTTATAAAGAGGCAAAGGTCCCTTACTGAACCTGTGCTTATATCTTTCGGTTCAGCAAACAGCTTCCCAAAGACATTATAGCGCTGATGAGCCAACACCTCACAGCAGCAAATAATATGCTGCACTGTTTCAGTCTCCATCTTGCAAAATCTGCAGGTTGGATCCCCAACAAACAGGCCCATAATATGCAGGTGTCTCCTCACAGCAGCATGTCCTGTGAGGATGGCAACTGCCACTTTTAGTTGATGCCTATTTAATTTAAGCAGGACTTCAGCTCTTCTCTTACATGATCTACTAATAAAAAGTTGCCATGTCTATGACCTGGTAAATCTTTCCGGGCAATATAATGTTGATACTCAGTCAAGTACTTAATTGCTTCTCTTGCTGAACACCTAGGTATTCCAAGAGCTGGGTCTGGACCAAGTAATGGTATAGCTGATGCCTGTGTGGCAAGCTTATCAGCTTCCACATTGCCAGGAATGCCACCGTGCCCCGGCATCCAAGCAGGGGTTACCTCATTCAGGCTAGCCAGTGCAGAGAGAGCATCCAGGCATTCTGCAACCAGTCCTGAAGTCACTTTCAGGCTGCTAAGCACCTTAAGTGCAGACTGGCTACAGAAAAAATAAGGATCCACTTATGTTTATAAGCCCTTATATTTTCACATGCATATTGAAGAATGGCATATATTTTGGTTTGAAAAACTGGCAAATTCACCCAAAGGGAAGCTAGAGCTTCTATTTGGTCTTAAGCCAAAAATACCAGACCCTGTCCATAAGTCATCCCTGGAACCGTCGGTGAACCGGATCAGAGCATCCTCAAGGAGCACTGGGTCTTTGTTTCTCCAATAATCCCGGTGTATAATGACACTGAAGATTTTGGAATGATAAACTGGAATGGTGTAGTCTGACTGCATGTCCAATACAGGGTCACCCACCTTTTTTCAGATGGTTAGCAACCCTGATACTGTTTATATAACAGTTGGTTGGTTTAGTATATGCAGCCTATAGAGTGCCATCCTTGCCTCTGCCATGGTCAACAGATCTAGTGAAGTCAGATTCAAAAGCACCTCGATTGCTGCAGTAGGGGTCGATTTCATATCCCCCGTAATAGCTAGACAGGCCATTCCTCGTATCCTGCCTAATTCAATTTTAGTGGTTTTTGGTTTGACCTTGGGCCACCTGACCAAGGCAGCATGAGTATGGAAGGTCTAATTACCCTAGTATAGAGCCAATGCACCATATTAGGTCTTGGACCCCATTTTTTACCATATATGCATCTAACCACCACAAAGGTGGTTTGTGCTTTTCTGATTATTTTCTGCAAATGTTGGTTCCAGTTAAATTTGGAGTCTAAAATCACTCCCGAATACTTAACCTCTCCCAGCATTTTAAGTTTGTTGCCATGAAATGTGAGAGATCCTAAGTAAATCTATTTCCCTTCTATTGGTAAATGAAACTGGCTGTTTTGTGAGGGCTAATATTTACACCCTCTTTTACAGCCCATTTAACCACCACATTCAGGGCATCTTGCATAAGCTCGCTGACTGTGTGTGCAAATTTACCTTGGACTGTGACAACAATGTCATCAGCATAGCCAAATGTACTAAAGCCTAGGTCAATGGTACCAACCAAAAGCCTATCAGCAACTAGGTTCCACAAAAGGGGAGACAAAACTCCACCCTGTGGACATCCTCCTACAACTTTAGCAGTTAAGCTGTTGCCCATGAGGGTAGTGTGTAGGAGTCTGCTTTCAAGCATGGAGCTGACCCACCTGCAACAGGTTTCCTCAAGTCCACGCTGTCTTGCAGCCATAGTTATTGCATTGAAAGAGGTGTTGTCAAATGCCCCCTCATTATCCAGGAAGGCACCCAACGCAATCTCTTTATGACTCAAGGACTTTTCTAGTCTATTTACAACCTGGAAGAGTGCTGTTTCTGTAGACATACTTGCCGTGTAGGCAAACTGGCTCTGGTGAAGTGGTTTTTCAACCAGGACACCATCCCTGTTTGGTATGTCAAGTAATTTCTCAAGTGTCTTGAGTATAAATGACATGAGACTGATAGGTCTCAGGGACTTCGCCTGGGACAGAGGTTTCCCAGGTTTAGGTATAAATACCACCCTGATGTGCCTCCAGCTCATAGGAATATAACCTAAGTGCTGTATCTGTATTGTGTTTTTAACACCATGAATTGGGTCAGGTCCATGAATGCTGATTAGGGAATAACAAACTGTGTTGATGTGCCATTTAACCAGGTATTGTGAGTTATTTTTGTGGTGCACATGTGTTATGTAGCAAGCAGATGATGCAGATTCTTTTCAGTATGTCATCATTCAAGTTCAAAGTTCTCCTGTCCCTGTGTCTGCATTCATGACAGCATCATGTTGCATTGTAGAAAATTAAATGTTTAGTAGACGTGGCCATGTGTGTTCTCAAGATCTGTTGATGTGCATTACTCTTCATCATATCAGTGAATTGTTAATGGCTGAAGACAAAGCTTCCCATACTCTTGCCATGCTTAACTGAGACTTGCCCTGCAGAAACCCAAAGTTTAAGTCTAAAGGAACAAGGACACTAAAAACTTTCTTGTATTTAACAGAATATAATACAGCCTGGCTGAGGTAAGTGATTTTCTCTTTTCCAAGGGCACCTGACTGGCTCTGGGGCCCACCGACCCTCTTATTTTTTGGTACAGAGGGTAAAGTGGCTGGGGCATGAGGCTGAGTGCTCATCTCCATTGTGAGGGTTAAGAATGAGTGGCATTGTACCTCCATTCATACTGTATGTTTTCAGGGCATGTACAGGGACACAATCTTCAACACAGTATAACAGAGTAAAATTAAATGTCCCTGCTGTGCTTAATACAGTATATTTGAATGTGCTGTTACATAAGGGGCATTTATTGAACTTGGTGTCACCATGGTACAAGTCATGCCATGGCCCAGGCAGTCAGTTGCTGGGCTTCTACTGTGGAATTGTGGATTCAGTTCCAGGCCAGTCTGTGTGACGTCTGTGGTAGACAGTATGGCACGGGGACAGGTTTTTCTGTGAGACCTCAGTTTTTCCCCATCAGTATCATTCCATCAATGCTCCATAGTCGTTCTTTTATCTGTCGCCAATACCATATAATCTTAGCCAGTCATAACACTGTTAACACAAACCACTACATTTTAGTGAATTCAAGTGACAGAATGTATGTTAATTGAGATGTAATCTTTGTGTGTCACAGTGTTTGAGATTTTCACAGTACAGGCATCTGAATTCTGAAGTGTCCCCAAATAATGATACTTAGTGAGAAACCTGCGTAACTGCATACATGTCTAGAGGGAGTCTGGTGGTCAAATTATGGATTTCACTTGATCTGCAGATCATTCATTTTGTCACTGGGTTGACTGAAGTAGTAGAATTATTTGCATTGTGAAATATTTTACATTGTTGGTTCTCATTTTGAATTTTAGTTTGTGGAAAAATGATTTTAGAATTTCAGCAGAAAATCCATTAGGAAGAAGGAAACATAAATAATGACAGAATAATAAAATATGACTACTACTACTACTACTACTACTGCTGCTACCTGCAACTATAATATGACAGCCCAATTTTGGACCAGAGCCTTCTCATCCATTCTAATGCCAATCTTTTCTATCATGTGGTACCTAGCATTTTTCTGGCATCTCTGGTCACTGCATGTATTTACCTGTCCTTTGGCTTCCCTGTCGGTTGACTACCATTTATTTTTCCTTTTAAGGTTTTCCTTAGTGCTCTTCATCTATCCATCTTGCAGATGTGTGCAGCCCGTTCTAGTCTTCTGAGTTTAATATGTGTTCAGCATTTACAGGAATGAAATTATAGTAAAGTGGAACCAGATTTATGCAAAAGGCATTACTTTATCAACCACTACAGAAATAAACACTCCACTCTTTTTGCAGACAGTCAGGTCATAATAGCTTATTCAGAGGATGATTTACAGGGAGGAGTGTTTACATTCCAAAACATAGCAAAAAAATTTGGATTGGAAATGTCGCCAGAAAAATCCACGGCAGTGGCATTTTTAGGACAAGCTGCAGTAAGATGTAAATCTTTGTGGATAACAAGTATGTACAATGACTAAAGAATTTTAAATACCTTGGTTGTGAAATTTGCTATGAAAATGAAAAAGATATTCAACAAAAGGTAGCAAAATTTGCTCAAATAGTGGGAATTCCAAACAACACTTTTAAACAAAGTTTGGTCCAGAAATCTTCAAGAGTAAAAGTATATAACGCACTGGCTCTACCCATTCTTCTATATGGGAGCGAAATTTGGACCCTCAGGCAAAAGGATAAAAGATGATTGATATCAACTGAGATGAAATTTATCAGAACAGCAGGATACAGACTTTTTTGACCACAAAAGGAATGAAGACATTTTGGAAGAGTTGAAAGTAGTATGAGTTGATGTGAAACTAAGAAGATACAAATCCAATTGGCTACAACACATAACAAGAGTGAAAAGCAACAGGATGTCAAAAATAATGTTGAATTATGGACCAAATGGGCGAAGACGACTTGGAAGATGTTTGAAGATGCTATTAGACGAGGATGAAACAGGTCTGTAAGGTCTAACTTGTGACAGCTGACGATGATAACATCTACGTCATTATATAACCCTTAAATTTTGTTATTGTAGTGGTTTCTGTACTGCACACGTTTTTGTATTGGTCTATATATATTTTTGTCTAATTTTCCATTGAAAGGTTCCAGGGGCCAGGATTTGCTTGTATAGCTCAGAATGATTCTAATTATGGTTGTGTGTATTGTTTTTTAGTGTTCTTATGAACAAAATTTGACTCAAGACATTTAATAGAAGAAAACTGTCTTCTATAGAATCTTCTCGGGCAGACAGCCGCTGTTGGCCAGAGAAGATTTTATGGAATACTGTCGCTGCAAAAGCTTGTAAAACCTGGCTTTGTTTTCTGCCACAATTTGCCTTTTCACTCCCATCTAATCTTGTTGCTGGTCCATCCAGATCTAAATATTTGAATTCTTCCACTGCTTCAAAATATTATAATACAGGTTAGCTAAGTAGAATGTGAATATGTGAAACTTAACTGTAACCTACCAACACTTTTTACTTGCTGTGTGGGAGTTGCATATGAAGTTCATGTTTAAATTGGCCGCTTCGCATTGGGACGGCGACTCGTGTACTGTAGCGCTAGACGGCAAGGATTGAAAGTTCTAGTTTATTCTCCTGCGGATAGAGTGAGTATGAAACTTAATTTGTAAACAAACAGCACTGCAGAGATTATTCGTCTTCCGCGTTCGGTAGAAGTTGGGAAGTTACGAAACGGTCAAGCTGGTTAAGGTGAAGTGCTGCGGGATGGTGGTAGTTGTTACTCTGCGTTTGGTGTGTGGTATACTGCTAAGTATAAACTTATTTCCGTCACAGCTTTGTTTCTAGAAAGATTTCTGTTTGTTGAAACTTCCCGGTCACAGTATAAACAACCGCTGTTTATTCTTGGTGCATGGAATATTATACTTACCGACCAAACACTGGTCCTGACAAAAGTATGGCATTTGATGACGGCTTTATTGACGGTATCGGCTGTGGTGTGTTGCAGTAGTGTTCTTGGTTGTTGCGCATTTATATGAATTGTAAATGCCGTAAAAGAAGCAAGTTATGTCGGAAGAGCAATCGAAGTGTAATTAGGATGGTAGTGGCGTCGTGGATCGCCCAAATAACCTGTCTGATTATCTGCGTAACTGGTAAGTATTCGTACGGTGTTAAAACTTGTCTTTAAGATTCAAGTATTCTGGTGTATGACGCCGTGTAGACTTGTGTACACTTACCGACATTTTGCAGGAGCTTGCCGCCGTAAAAGGCATACGGGTGATGGGAGGCGTAGCTTCACACACACTTAACCTCAAGAGCGTAACGTCTTTGCCTGTTTGCCCCAAGAGAAAAGGCCTTGGTATCAGTTAATTACAAGATTGCATAGGCCCCCCAGGTCTAGTCTGGATGCATTTTACAAGAGAGCGTTGTTTGATATGAGGACTGTAATTTCAGTCTGAATGTAAAGAGAAAAAATTGCAGCCTTTTTGTGTCACTGCCAATGTGTTCTCATAATGAGATATCAGTTAAGTGGTATTCGGGAAGTTTCTCCACTCTCAGTTCCTAGTGAATTCATTAATACCAATCAGAGCCAAAGTGTGTCTCATACAAAATAAATTTAATAAAAATAAAGTGTTCTTTGTGCAGTGTACAGTAATAACTGTCTCCTTACCTGCTGATCATTAGACAAGATGTTGCATAAACAGCTCTAGAGGAAAGTTGTGTCATTTCGAACATTAACCAAATAGCAAGTAGATTTATTTATAACTGGTTCATCTTGAATGAAACTAGTTGAATAGTCAACATATTTATTTAGGACTGGTCCACGTTGAACAGAACTGTCTCACCTCTGACACTAGCTGAATAGGCAATGGATTTATTTAGAACTGTTTCATCTTGAACAAAATTGGGTTACCTCTAACACTAGCTCAATAATCACCATATTAATTTAGAATTGGTCCATGTTGAACCAAATTACACTTCTGAATCCGAACAGTCCAGGCTGTTCGTTACCTTACCAGAAATTCTGCCACTATATTCAGAAAGCACTTTGTTGCTGTATATTTCACATGTGTGTATGAAAGTATGTTATTAATTCTCTCCATAATGGCCAAATTTTATATTTTACAGTGATGATTTCCTTTTCTGGAGACTGCAGATAAGTCAAATGCAGTTTTCACCAGGCTGTTTCAGTATGAATGGAACACAGAACATGTATTAAAAATTGTCTGATTTTAATCAAAAATAACTGTCACAAAATATGATACAACTTAATACTGTACCTGTAGGTGTGTATTTACAAGTAAGTGTAGTATTCTGATTACTTTTGTGTGGAATTTGGCAGCCAATCTTTGCCTCTGTCCCTCATCACCATTCTCTAATATAGACAATATGTCTGTTTATTTATATGGATTCTATAATTTATGTGACAAATATTGTTTCATCACTTCAGCTATCTTACTTACCCCATTAAGTGGCAGAATGGCAACTGAAATGGGGAAGTATGTTTGTCAGAGATAAAATAAGAACCCTGTGTGTCTTCATTCAGACATACAGTTGTATTATGTACTGAGTCAGTTTTGTGGTCACACCAATGTTATATACAGTTTGTATCAAATCATGTGCCTCACATCTTAAACTTTATTCATGTAAACAAATTATTTACAAGAAATAAAATGTTTGTCCGGCTGACTCAATCATATCTGGTGATCAGATGTTGCATTTCTTGCCTGGTGGCTGTAGGACATATATCATATTATGGCAATGATGGCATGAAACAAATATCACACAGATTGCTGCTTTGTGGGGATAATGAAAAGATGGTGGAATCACACTTCCTTTGGTGACCTGTCATATTGGCAGTTCAGTTAAGTATTGTTGTTACTTTGAACCTTTTATCTATGAAACATAGTAAATGATGCTGTGTCCTGGATAGCACTACTTGCCCTTATCTTATCGTTAGGTGGTGTTTGTGCTTTGTGATCAACTGTCCTGTAAGAGTTTATCTCACTTCTTCAGGGTCTGCCTTAAAATAGGCTGTGACTGTGTTGTCCCATATCCTTCATGTTTCAATATTCATAGCCATTGTGCTGTTCACGGCTGTATAACCTGCAGTTGTTTTAACAAGACATTGAGTTATATAAAGGTAAAGCTGTTCTGTGTGAAATTAAGTATACCGTCAAGATATGTGGGGGGTGGTGGTATATCTTCATGTAGTCGAAACCTTGATATGAGATTTCGGTACACAGTCAGCTCCTTGCCCCAGCCACTCTGTGCTTGAGAAAATGGCCCCAGTACCCATTTTGTAGCAGGATGAGTGAGCTGCAGAGCCTGCCTGGATGTCATGGGGCGGGAGTAATCTTAAATTGTGCTGGGAATCAAATCCTGGACATACATCCCATAACCACTCATACCCTCAGAACTACTGCATCTCGTCACTGAATAAAGTAAAATTCTTCACCCACAGTTCTGATTGAATAGAGTGCTAGGCGAATTTCACTACGTTGTTTTCACCGTGCGTTTTTGTTGAATTATTCACGAAAAAGTACCAACAACAACACGCAGAGGTAACCTATGTGACCTAAAGTCCTTAGAGGGCGACCTTCACTCCGACACTCTCCCTGATGATGGTGATATATGTAGATGCCACTGAAACATGTCAGAGTGAAGATGGCCGTCTAAGGACTTTGGGTCACATAGGTTACATTTGTGCATTATTGTCGGTACTTTTAGTGAAGAATACTAGGTGGTCCACAGGTCCCATCTAGATGCGTTAGAGGAGAGAAAAATCTTTTTGTCCTGCTGGGAATTGAATGACATTTCCTCATTTTTCTAGTCTGTGGCCTAGTCATTATAAAAATAAAGTTTCAGCTTTGGATTGTTTCACATAAGCTTACATTCGGTTTGGTGGTATGGCCAGGTTATTGCATTCATAAAAGGACACAAAATTCTGCCAGCCATTACACTCCATTATTAATATTAAGTGATATTGACAATTATGGAATCTGTGGCAGGGTAATGAATAGCATGCCTTTTTCTTCCACTGTGCACTGCTTTTGTGGATGCTTCATTGGCATCTTTGTCCAATCACTCATTCTGTGTTTACAACACCCTTAGCTGTCTATTTACCTGCACTGTGTTAAGGTTAGTAATGTGTATGTGTACATATGTTTTCATAGCATGGTGGTTAGGGACAGGAGCAGTGCTGTGTATACTAGTGTGTCCCAAGTGAGGGTGAATAGGTGTTCCATGAAAAAATCGAGAAACCAAAAAATCATAGATTTTTTATTAAATTTGTATTAGCATATTTGATCATAGCTCAAGATACCGTTCATATAAGAATTTTTATAAGAACCTTTCATTTGATTACTAACAGATCTGATTGTGCTGGCTTTTATTGGATGAATGAAGGACCACAAAACACATGTGTTCAGTAACTATTTACTAAGTTAAAAAGTATTCTGTGACCAAGAAAGTTTGGGAAATGAAGGTATATACACATACCTCCCTCCCTCCCTCCCTCCCTCTTTTCTTCATCCAAAGTGGTGATGGTGTTGCAAAATGAACATGAACATATATATGTGTGTATGTAATTGTGTGTAGGATGTGAGGGTCTCATAGTGGTGAATACTTTTTTTATGTAATGGTGCTTGCAGTTGCTGAGATGGTGTAATGTAAGTGCTAGGTGAATGAATGCGCAAGCATGGAGCACTGGTGGAATGACACTGACAGTGGAAAACCAAAGTATACAGAGAATAACCTGTCCCATATCGAACTTAAGCAGCATTTTTTTCCCTTTCTGCACAAACAAAGCCCATCAGCCCTGTTCTAGGAGTTCCAGACATATTACTTAGTTTTACTTCATTGTTTCCATGTCTGTTAACCATTTGAAGCACAAATTTCATGTAACAAATATGTAAAACTGCCTTTCCTACTTCAGCAGTGAACAACAACAAGTCTCCAGACACCTATCACTTAGTGTTTAAGGAAATAACAGTTATTTGTTATGAGAATCATCTGAAATGCATGGCAAATGTAGAGCTTTTGAATTTTGTTTAATGTCTGCATATAGTAGCTGCGGCACTGTAAAGATCTGCTCATACTGAATTTTTTGCCAGTTTAGAGCATTGTGTTCTTGCAAAATTTGAGATTTTCATGGCAGTGGTTGTGAAGGTTGCATGTTGGCTGGAATTTGACACTGGGTAGTCAGTAGTGGTGTATTGACATGTCAGAGTAATGTGCTGCCTCTGTGATTAGGGTAGGTGATGGAGGTAGCAGGTTCCTCTGACATGTGTTTTCCTAAATGGCAGTTACCTGTTCGTGTTTGTAATCGAGACATAGTGTTTACAGTGAGGTACGAACTGAATCCTCGAACACATTTCAGACAAATTTCATGATTGCGTATGGTTAACCCAGGGGGATTTGTTGAATATGTCTTATAAAGTCTGCTCCTTTTCATGTTTGTGCGTGAATAGTTCAACACATGGTAAATAAAGGCTAAGTTACAACAAGGCCTGTGTACACGTGTTGACTATAAGACATTTCATTCTGCTAATTAAAGTTCATCACAGAAAAGTGCAGTTCATGCCCATGGATTTTACTTTGACAGCTTGAGGTGTCTGTTGAAAATGACAGAATAGTTACTAAGTTATAATGGATTTGGTTCGGTGGGGGGGGGGGAGGTTGTAGCTAGAGGCAACAGATGGCGAGAGTGAGGAAGCTGCACTAAATGTCACTCAGCATGGCAAATCTCTTAACTGAGACTGGGGCACAGGACTTATGTGTATACATTTCTTTACTGCTGTATTTGGTGAGGTATAGGGTCATTATTTTATCTGACAAAATATTGGCTGCCGCTTCCTGCCGGCTCATTTATCGTATTAACGTAGCCAACTCAGACGACCGCCCATACACGCTGCACAGCAGCAGCGGGAAGTGATAAACAATAGTTTGTGCATTGTGCGGCTTTTGTGCCTTGCGGATTATTTAGATGTCATTAGTTTGTTTCTTAAGAAGATATTTGGCTTTGGTAACAGGAAGATGGGGAAGATTTATAATGAAGACCTTCATAACTGATGTGCTTGACCTGATATTTTTAGTGTGGTATATGTGAACAGTGTACATGAAGATTACAGTTATCCGGGATATGATGCCAGTTAATTGGTGATTTGTTAGTGACGTTTTGGAGGGGATTCCTGTCTCCATCTGCAGAGTAGTCAAAGAACACGTTGCTGGGAGAATTGGTTGCATTGTATAGGGAAAGAGCAGGTTAGGGGATACTCGTAGTGACCTTTCCTTTTCCTATATAAGGCAGCCACTTCTCCATGTAACTTACTCTCAGACTGCCCTGAACATGGAGACAGAAAGTTTCTCCGAAGCGTCAGTAACAAATTAACGAACTCGGTGTCATTTCCCAGAGGTCTGTAATGTTCATGAACAATGCTTGCTGTGAAAATCCCAAACCACACAGCAGTAGGTATGTTACAGACACTGGAAAGACAGAAACCATATCGAATTTTGGTTGCGAAACTCAAGGAGGAATATGACTTGGTAGACTTAGGTGCAGATGGGAGGAGAATATTAACCTTTTAAAGCCTAGCGGTAACTTTACGTGCCACCAGCTTTAACATTAAAAAATTCTACGTGGTGCTGACATTGCGTTTATGCGTTTTGTATGAATCTGTGAACAAACAGCTATAAACTTTCCTATGCAGCATTAACAGATTCGTTTTTATAACCGAGACGGAGAGTGTTTACTGCCCGGTACGAACTAGCTCCTTATATATAAAACAGATATGCTTCGTCTTTAAGGGTTAAAGTGGGTTGTAGAGAAGTAACATGTGGTGCTGTGGACTGAACTGAAGTAAGGCTGTGATGTGAGTTTTGAGAATTTCGCAGCAGTGTAGCTGAGAATTTAATCTTTCTGGAATATGATATTGCTTCAGTGGGCGCTGGGTTTCCATTGACGCAGTGTCGTATACCAGAAGAATGGACTCTCGCGTTTGTGAATTATTGCACAATGTAGTTTTGTTCTGTCCTGAAGATTGTGTCAATACAGAATACCACATTGTGATTTTGTATGCTGTGAAAACCATGAATTCCGTCTGGATTTAAGTTGTCAGATGTACCAGACATTGGGCTTGGATTAGAATTGCGTAAGAAGTCATGCATCATCAGGCAGGAAGACGAGGCTGTATTATCACGGATTCGTCCTTCCGCAAGTAGATGAGATAATTGCTTCCGTCTGGGTATGTAGGAATTATTAGCTGAGTTTCTGTATGACCTCAGACATGCTAGGGAATTTATGGCATTATTTCCACAGCTCTTGGCCAAGGGACGATTGTGATTCCCTGTGCAGACATTTTAAAAGTGTAAGTTGTTTGGGAAAGAGCGTAGGTTTTGTGCACACTCTTTCAGTGGTACACAAACAGACGTCGACGTAGGTAAATCCTTAAATAATTCCTGAAAGTATACAAACTACAGCATTGTTTTTACAGTTTACAAGACATGTAGACAAGTTAAATAGTACGTTGTTTATAAACGATTGTTAAACAAGAATGCGGGAGACAAGAAATGCACACCGACGAGTACGTGCGCCTTCCGACGGTACTGTGGTTGATATGAAAATGTACAGCCTTAACCTTTTAAAGCCTAGCGTTTACTTTACATACCACCAGGTTTCACACTCAATAGTTCTATGTGGTGCTGGCATTGTGTTTGTGTTTTGTACGGACCTCAAACAAACTGCAACTTTTGCCTTATAAAACGTTAAGAGATTGGGGTTTATAACCGAAGTGGAGAGTGTTTACAGCGCGGTACGCACTGAATCCTTATATAAAACAGATTACGTTTCGTCTTGAGAGGGTTAAAGACGTTTCTTGAATGTATAAGAATAACATGGCTGCCGCGCGAAGTATGAGACCTGCGCATGCGAAATGAAGATAGGTCATAAAATTGTACAAATCTTGTATGCAATATTTTTGAGTTACCTTTCACTAAATGGTGGCAGTTTGAAACTTTTATTTTGTATAATGCAAATATACATAGGCCGCGGTAGCTCAGTGAGTATAGTGATTAGGCTGTAGGCTGGACGGTTC
The DNA here is from genome assembly GCA_013340265.1 of Coptotermes formosanus. NCBI lineage: Eukaryota > Metazoa > Arthropoda > Insecta > Blattodea > Rhinotermitidae > Coptotermes > Coptotermes formosanus. Next base: position 4,137 of record BLKM01003955.1, on the reverse strand, counting down.
GCTGTTAGATTCCTGGCAGGAGCAGTGTTTTGCTGTCTTCAAACACGTTCAGATTGGCTGTGTGGCCCACACAGCCTCCTGTTCAGTGGGTACTGGGCGTTCTTTCCCTAGGCGTAAAGCCACCGAGACGTGAAGCTGATCACTCACCGCCGGGTACTGCCTGGGTTATGCGTAAGTGGAGCTACACCTCTGGTTCCCGTATATGCCTTCGTGGCATGTTACAGGGACATTTTACCTTTTACCTGTGCCGCATGTTTGCTGTACTGCTTATGGACATGACTGTGCCGCTAAATTCTGTTATCACGTCAGGTTTTGTTCGTAGCGCTCTGACTTTCTAGTTCGACGTGTTTCAAGGAAAGTAGATCTGATTTTGGATCTTTGTGATGGCGGTGACTGTGATCAGTGTGTTGTGGTATGTGACGCCGTGTATACAGTATCTTGACGTGGTTTTTGTACCGACGAAAAGTGTGCAGGCGCGAGTTTCTGGTCTTGTTTAACCCTTTAAAGTCCAGTAGTTACTTTATATACCACCAGGTGTAAAATTCAGAAATTCTGCGTTCTGCTGTCACAGTGTGTTTAATGTGGATTTCAGAACAAACATCGATTGTTTCCCCATACAGCATTAAGCAACTGATTTAATTTTAATGTTAAACATCCCAGTTGGTGTGCAGATACAAAAGTTGAATCAGTCACAACCAACGCTTCACTTTATTAAGAGATGTATAGGCAGCCAGGTTTCGGCTCAAGGAGGCATCATCTGATTTGGTTTTGTAACCGAGACGGAGTGTGTTTACTGCGCGGTTCGAACTGAATCTTTAAATATAATTCAGGTTGAATTCCTTTTCCGAAGGGTTAGGTATGTCTAGAATAGGAAACGCCTTGACAAAGGTAGTAAAACGTTTTACCATGTAACTTCCATCTGGTGTAGCCTGTTGGGGTTTATGCCACTTGTCCACTGAACTCTGTGTTTTTGTGGTTGGTATGTCAGATAGAGTTGACGTCACAAAGGGAAGCCGACAGCCCCATGCTGGTGTTGAATCGGGCAGCAGAATCTCTCATCTCAGGTTGTTAAGAGGAGCAAAGAGAGATAATCGAAGTGGGACCTTGGTCATTGTATCACCTGGAGATGTAAATTTTCTTCATTGCAAACGGGTCAGTTCGTGCTTCTCTGGTGGAGCCACTTTTGGCTGCGTTCGTTTGTGGAGGGCACACAAGCATCATGAAATAGGACCATGTTACCTCCATGTTTATTGTGCACTGCACTACTACTACTAAGTAGTAGTAGTAGTAGTAGTAATTCCACGGTGCAGGGTCTCACTTGAAAACTTTGTAGGTAGTGCAGAGATAGTCAAGAAATTCCCTGCGTTTACGGAACCCAAGCATTCATAACCTTTGTTACAAAAGCCCACCATTAGATCTTACTCTGACCCAACCGAATGCTGTCCATACCTTTACATTCTCCGTTTTAATATCATCTTCTCATATACACATGGGATTCCAAAGTGGTGAGACTATACAATAAAAATTTTGTGTGAAGTTCACGTTCCCTCGTGTGACTTGATACTCCTTGGACTTAATGCTAGCCGTATTAGGCGAAAACGACAAATTGTGAAGCTCATATGTAATGTATCTCTGTCTTCCTTTCACTTTTTAGGCGCGTTCGCGTAGTCGCGAAAACCGTCTGTTGGCTTCGTCTTGTCGGTCTGTCCACATATATCAGCACGATTCCAAACGGACTGCTTTTCGTAAAATTTGATATTGGGGACTTTTATGAAAAATCTGTTGAGAAAATCCGAATTTGTTTAAAATCGGCCAAAAATAACGGCCATTCTACATCAAGACCTAAGTACGTTTTATTGTTATCTGCGATATGAAATCGCCATAAAAGCGCTGTCTTCGAGTTGGGATAGCCGAGGAGGTATAAACATCACGCGAACGCGCCGCAGTGTTACGTCGAACAAGTACGTGCATTGCCTATGTTGTGAGGTACAGACACTCTGCCCATTAGTAACAGCAGTCCGATCCTGTGTGCTCTTGGCAGTTGAAAGCGTGGTTGAATAGCACTTAGAAAGAAACGAATAACATTGGCAGTTTCATTAATTTCATGGTTGTGGTGGTGGTAGTAGTAGTAGTAGTAGTAGTAGTAGCAGCAGTAGTAGTAGAAATAATGCTGTGGTGGTAGTAGTAAGTAGTAGTATCAGTAGTATCAGCAGCGCCTTAACAATAACGGTCCGTATTAATTTTTCACGGCCATGAGAATTGTTATGGCACTCTGTAGCTTATTACTTAGCGCTTATCGCCGTTTCGGAGTAACCTGCTCCCTCCATCTTTATGTTAGAACATGGTGGCAGCAGGCTTATCCGAAATCTTGGTAACCGTTAACCAAACAGCAAGGTGTCATGACCCAGAATACCAAAATGACGGTGACTGAATGTATTAAGAAATTTTCCGACGAATATAGGTGTACATTTTTCTTTAGCCCAGTTTATACCGTACGTGCAGCGCTGCAGTGAAACCGGCTGTCGAGCATTTGTTGTAATTTGTAGTACGTTTGATGTGGCATGTCAGTCCAGAACCCCTTAACCTAATTGTCACTTCCGACTGGCGACTGTTTACATTGTTATGGCACATAAAGGGACAACGATCTAGTGATAACATTAATGCATGTAAATATAGGCGTGGAACGCTGTTCAAATATTTGATTCTAGATGCGCATGTAAGTTAGGTTTAATTGCGCTATATTACTGCCATGGTCTGATTCCCCCATCCAAGGATTCCTACCGTCTGTGTTCACAAGAACGTAGAAGACTTTACAACGGAAGCAGACAGAGGCTTGAGTCGGGCTGCATCACCAAACAGAAACGGAACTGGTGGTCTGGACCCATCAGTGTCCCGGTTACTTTGTATACCACGATGTTTAACGTTCACAAATTCTATGTTCCGCCTGCTGAGTGCATGTGTGTGTTCTGTATGGATCTTATAACAAACAGTATATATTTCTGTGTAAAGCATTGACTGTCTGGTCGGAGCTGCGGTGTTTACTGCGCGGTACGAGTTGAGTGAATATACATGAGGTTAAATTTTGTCTTTAGAGGGTTAGGAAGAGCAGAAGACGAAGGCTGGAATCGGACTGTAGCATCAAGGGAATTCCATTATGATACAGGAAGAATGGTGTAAGGGTTAAAAGGAAGGCTTGACTCCGTGTATCTGAAAATGTATCAGAATACGTAATTTCGCTGCTGTCGAATTTTGAACTACTTAATTTTGACCTGGAGTGGTCCCTATTCTGTTTTGTGAGCGCATCCTTTGGAAGGGAGGACGGACAAATATCTTTCGATGGAATATTAAATTTTTGTGAAATTATTGAACGGTGTGTTGGAAGAGGGACAGTAATATATTTTGTGTAGTTGTGTGTGTGTGTGTGTATGTGTGTGTAATACAATAAGAACCTCCCGCATTTAACACCTGTTTTTACGGGAGAGAAATAAAACACGGACTGTATTTGTTGTAAGACGAATAAAAGCCAAAGGTCTTCCTTTTCTCCCCTCAAAAGGAGCTAAACCACAGCATAGGAAATAGAACGAACACCTGTCGGACGCTGCGTGATGGAACTTTGTGCCTGAGAAAGAATATACGGTTGCAGCACTTGTAGGCGCTGTTACTGGAATGTGAGGTCAGAATGGAAAGTATACGCCATCCCAGACTCTTCTCCTCTCCTTTCTTGTTGTTTTTAATTCTATTTTTGTTTTCGTTCAAGATTATAGTCTGAATATTTCTGACTGTTGTGTATGCACAGTGTAAACAGGGCGGCAGCAGAGCCGTAACAAGGGTGGGATAAGAAAACACATGCCCCAGGCGCAGTACATTTACGTAATTAAGTCGAGGCGTGTTTTCTATGAGGTATGAACCAAATTTTAACAATAGTGTCTTTTGAAGCGGCACGCCATTTGTCAACGTTTGGGAGGAAACTGTTGCCTTTATCTTTAGGGTCACTCTAAACAAGTTTCTTCGAAGCATTGGTTTCTGTCTACCAGACAACACGGTGTCACATGCCATAAGACTATTCATCATGGTAAGAACCTCAAATTTTATTGTGACGTATAGACTTTTCACAGTGGTTGTACATGAGTAATATCA
>BLKM01003940.1:1099075-1188255 GCA_013340265.1 Coptotermes formosanus | reverse complement strand
AACCCAACCTAACCCAACCTAACCCAACCTAAGCTAACCTAACCAAACCTTACCCAACCTAACCCAACCTAACCTAATGTAACCTTACCTAACCAAATCCAACCCAACCTAACCTTACCTATCCAGCCTAACCCAACCGAACATAAGGCTAGCTAATCTAATCCAAACTAACCTAACTCAAGCCACCGATACATTCTAGACTGAAACGCACAATTTACCAGTATCACTGTATTTGGCTCTTATGAGAAAAATTTCAAATCAAAAATAAGATACCGAAAATGCCAATCATAATTGAGTGTGACATCTGGTACCACATCAAGATAATTCTCTGTGAGACATGTGATACGATATCAAGACAGTTTTTCTCATTTTTATTCTTACGCAGCACGCGTGATGAAAAGACCTTATCGGCAGAGAGGAAGGGGGAGGGAATGAAATCAGAGGGCATAAAGTGAGCGACACTGCATTGTATTATATTATTATTATTAAACAAAATTTACTTCTCAAATGGTTCCCAAGCAGTGCCCGGTCATCCTTCTGGTAAAGATAGACTGCTAGCAGGTAAAACATTTCTAAGTGAAGATGGTAACAGGATGGGAAGTAGACTGTTCCAAGTATGTAGCAGAGGAAAGAAGCTGAGTACGTGTACTGAATTCTGTTCGGACGGCCACTTCATGACAAAATTTTGAGCGTTGGAATGTCACATTTTGGCGGCACTTTTGAAGTCAATTTTGGGATGGCTGCATCAGAACCACACAGTAAAGTGTGGATTTTGGATACCAATTCACTGTCTGCTCTAGAACTGAGTAAAAACACAAATCCCAAGTTATCACTCCTGACAGTACATCAGGCAACACAAAACAACGAATCAAGGAATGCATATGCAACTTAAATGAACCAATGGTTATAGGTAAAAATTTTCATGTGTCCACACCATGATCAGCCATTCTTAACTTTGGCACTACATGGAGGTGAATGGGGAGCTTCATGCCCTGGCCGCTTTAGCCTCAGAGAAAGACACCACACAACCACTGAACACGGATATGAACGAACACCAGCGTAACAATCATATGAAAGCTTCTAACAATTTAAATTTTTTTCTGTCTACTGCTTTTGGCAATAATGTGTGGGACATGCAAAGCAACTTATTAAAATAAAAACTTCAAGGAAAATTAATTCTGAATTTCCAGACTGTATCACATAATTGGCAACTGATTAGATACACATCCATGATACAGGAGCTCCTCATTTATGCTCACACAGAGGGATGATGATAAAAATTGAAGGTAATTAATTACCTTAAAAAGATAGAGCTAGGCACGAGTTTTCAGCAAAATAAATGATGAATAACATTTTTTCGGGTTCCACAAGAGTAAATTATAACAAACAAAAAAATGTGGGATGTATAATCATGCTTTTTAATGAGCATTACACTTCACAAGTTGGATCTAAGCCCACCTCACACCATGTCATCAACCTTATATCACGAGATCTGTAATAGCACTTCGTCAGCAGAAGTGCATTTATCCTGCAGCATTCTTACATATAATGTTCAACTCCAATGCAAAAAAATGTTTTTCAATTTGACTATACCATATTACCTTCATTATTTTGTCTCAAACTCTCTTATATCTGGAGTACACAAGGTCACTTCCACATTGGTACATAAATGCCTACAAGAACCAACTGCAGATATCAAAATAAAAAATGGGCTCTGAGGTGCTCCCAGCATAGACTATGAAGAATGACGACACTGCCCTTTGGCAGGTAGGCATTTAAGAGGAACATACTGTCTCCACATTCAGCACTTCTAACCTCAAGATGGAGCCAGCACATTCCCCAGAAATGTTGGTGCTTATCAGCCAAAATACATGGTGTCACGTGTCTTTGTAACATGTAACTGTCTGGCACCTGTTGTTCAGATTTTCAGTGCTGACATTTAGCAGCATTTGACAGTGACAGGCTCTACGTCACTCCAAAGGGTATGCAACACTGAGGAGGCAACCTTACACAAAGAAGTCCCATGTCTTCAACAAGATTTCCTGTATGACAATCCTGCTGCAGTGTTTCACAATTAAAAACCTTCGTGATATTCACAACATACTTATATCTGCAGATAATGCTGTCAGCCAACACTGCACCACGACACCAAAATATAAAAACATATCTGGATATGCAATCAGTGATAAAATAATAAAATATGTGTTATGCATTCACATGAATGTCTCAGGAATATATCTTCCTCATGTCACATTTCTTTCCCCTGTTATTTTGGCAGTATTGTGGGCAACTGTTCTACTGGTCCCTTGTAGGCATTCAACAAGCACACTAGTTCTACATTAGACAGATACTTCCAACCTAAGCATTAAGCCAGCATGCTTGAATTTCCCACAAACATGCCAATCCCAGAAGTGTTGTGACAAAACAACCCAGCAGCTTTCTGCTAATGCTCTAGTGCACCATGTCACCCTCAAACTAGTTTCAACCCATCTTATGGAACATTCTCCTTCTTGTACAGAAACCTGTTCTCTTAGCAAGTGTGATGCCCAAGCAGGTAAGCAATTTTGTGTCATTTATAAATTCCGCTTCTCTTGCTGTCTGCTCTACCCAAGGAAATTTTGTTCCCTTGTCATGTCAGTTTCATATATTCATTACCTATTCTGATCAGCCCTCAAATAGTTAGCTACATTCTTTCAAACCTCAGCACTGCACAAAATTAGTCCCTTCTGCCCCCACTTACCACATTCATAATTACAGATGAACACCCACTGCCAGTAATTTAATGTGACAGGCATGCTGAGGTAAAAACATTACATGCATGTACAGTTACAAAAACATAACCATGACTGCAAGTTTGCAATAAAGTATTTCTTGGTTAGGTGATGAGAACATAAGAGCAGTGTTATTTCAAATAATGAACAGGAACATATGTACAGAATTGTAATGCACAGGAACATCTACCATTACTTGTTTAACTTGCTTGATACGCCACATTCAGTGCACAGTAAATGAGGTCCCTGTCTCACTGTCTAGATCAACTACTTCAGCACATCACACTCAACAAAATCCCTTCATCTTCAGGGTCAAGCAGTCAAAGAAGATTACTAGACCCTGAAGATCACACTTCAAAATGTCACGAATTACTCATCCAATGACACAGTATCATATCCCAGGAGACATGAATCTTCAGCAACACCACTGTGAGAACCTGAAATCCCACACAGCTCTAATTTACTTAAAAGCACTTTAAACAATTTGGTCTATGCACAGAATAACTCACTACAGGCAAAACTTTGATGTAAATGTATTCCTCACTGAGTACATAAATTCAATGTGATTTTATGACTTTTATTACCAAAAATTGTACCCTCCAAATACCTCATGGCATTAGTCACATCTTGACTGCAGTCATAGCACAGAAGCCTTCATGTGCTCCTTACTCCAAAGTTCAACTGCAGCTTCTTCAATGATGTTACTTGGCCTCTGAAATAAATAGCAATGCCTGCAAGAAATGTAACATTATACATCTTCTGTGCAATAAACATAAATAAGTGAGTTTATTTCAAACTTATTGCACAAGTTCAAATATAAAGTAACTCCTACATGGTTTGGCCATCTTTTGTGGCCATCTTCAGGGAGTATATGTCACACAAAGGTCATCTATAGCATTAAAATATACCACTGTTGCTGGTACATGGTAAAATACAAATTATACAATTTACAGAGTATGTGTCATAATCGGCTCATGTATATGTTTTACCTACAACAATGTCTATACTTGTATATACATATGCTGTAATCTTCAGTTTGTATTTCATCATTTACCAATGACATTCTGTCATAAAGGAATGGGGGTGAGGCAGCACACATGCCTGGATAATAGATATTTATTGACAGCTTACATTATGGCACACGTCCTTGTTAATTAACTTTTAGTTAAGAATGTTCAACTTGGTCTAGAAATAATCTACTCTGACTTGGAGAACACAGGTCACTCGAAAACAAAGACAAGCTACCAGACTGCACAATCACATTCCAGAAGACAACAATCTTCCCACACAGACAAAACTAAGTGTATATACATGCACATAACCAGGATGCAAAACAAAGTGCTATTATACGGACATCCTTTAAATGCTTTTTTGAGGCAAAGCAATCAAGCCTTCAGGGATGTGTCACTGGGTGAGAGGTTCCCGACATTTCAAAGATACTACAATCCTTCCAAATGCTGGGGACCATTCACCCAACAACAGAACACGTGAATCCTCTGTAACATCACTTCAAGAACCTCACGCATCATACATGTGGCAAAGTTCTGACTTCACAGCATTATAGCAACAAATGAAAATGCCATTCATAACAGAACTAAGAGTAGATTATAATTCCAGGAATGCTAACTGCATCTCAGTTCAGAATCCCTTTGCCTTCTTGTCAGCTGTCTAGAAATATAAAATTTAAAATTAAAAATGTAATATTACCAGTACTTTGTACAGGTGACAAACTTGGCCTGTCACATTAAGCAAAGAACAAAGAATCAGCATAACTGTGACAAGTGCTGTGAAGAACATAGACTTAAGGGAAATGAAATAATTGGAAACTGGATGAAATCATCTAATGAAGAGCTTTACGCTTTGCAGTCTACACCAAATGCTGTTGGTGTTTACAACGCAAAAAGGAGGTAAGGTGGGAGCAGCAATTAAAGGGCTACCCACTCAGCAACTCAAAGTTTTCACCACATAACTGCTACCAAGGCCACACAGCATCTTAAAGTACAAGAAATTAGGCAAATGAGTGTTAAAACGTGACAGTAAAAGCTCAATTAGGAGTCCCAAGCACATACGAGAGGGCAATATTAAAACAGATCTTTTTTCTTTCATGGCTCAACAGCCCTGGTGGGCCTAGGCCTCCTTGTCAAGGTTTTGAGATCACATTCAGACACACCACACTCGGTAAGACTCCTCTGGATGAGTGATCAGCCCATCACAGAGACCCCTACCTGACCACACTCAACAATCTCAAGAGACAGATATCCATGCCCCCGGCAGGATTCAAACCTGCAATCCCACCAAGGCAGTGGCTGCAAACCCACACCATAGACCAAACAGCCACTGGGATCAACTTAAAATAAATCTTAGGTAAATGTAATCAGAGGGTGTGGATTTAATTAGTCTGAATCAGAATATGAAGAATGGTGGTTTTTTCAAAGCACGGAAGAGTGGAAATGCGAAGTCAGTACACGTGAAAGAAGCCACTGTTTTGGCAAATGGATGAACCAACATTTGCTCTAATGTGCAGTCCAATAACATTCTGCTGCACATAAAATGAAAAACAGCAGGACGCTACACAGACCAGTACTGCCGAGACAAATCATGCATAAGGAGGGTACAACCTCTGCACAGGCAGAAAATGCTCTGATTGTTCTCCTCTGTCTCTCTAAGTTACCATCCACACACACACATATTGTGCTCTTAGTTTCATAAATGTTAGGGTCCTTGCCAGCTGACAGACTATCAGCTTGTCAAGAAACCTTGTGCAGTCAGTGATAATGTCTACAACAGTTCTTGCTGCACCCACCCACCTATCAAACATGCAACAATAATCTTGTTTCCATAACACACTGCCCATTGGAGGGGACTGTTCTTACTCTCTTTGCAACCCCACGAGCTGATATTGATCCAAGCTGCAATTAGCTGGCACACACGACCAACCCTGGAACACAAAACTATCATGCAAGTCTTTTTTTTTCCATACTGTGTGATTAATAAAAGCAGAGCGTAACCTTAAAAATCACACATAAATGGTCTTCTGGCACAAACTACTACTCAATGCAAAACAGCATGACAATCCAAATTCCTTAGCAAACAAAACCCAACCATCACACAGCTGTCATATGATTTTAAAGGGCGGCAGCATGAATGCTCCAAGAACTTTCTGAACACACCTCATGAGTTACAGAAATCTTCACATTTTCATTGCAATTTCTAGCTAACCTTGTTTCCAGTCTTGTGGTGCACCAACTTGTGAAGACTGCATGACACCATGCCTGCTGACACATGAAAGGTGAAGACACACCCACAGCCTGGAATGCTGCACTGCCTTGTGACTTCATGCTTTGTATTGTGTTTATCTGCATTTTTATTTTACTTATGTTTGGAGCTCCAAATGCTAGAGCTGGTTCCAAACTTCCTGGTCACATGCAGAAACCAACTTTCGTCTTCTCCCATCTGTCACCACAGTTCTGTGGAATCATTCTCATGTTGCCACATGCTCATACCATGACCCAGCCTCGTGTTGATAATTTAACTTAAAACAGTGTAATAAGAGTGTCTCCAGGTTTTCGCAGCAGCAGCCTGTAAGAAAAATAGCAACAGCGAACAAGGACTGGTGTTAACTGTTAATCTGTGCAATGGCTCCAATACAGTCTCAACTAAATTGTAAAATTCTCCATAGTCAGGCTAGAGAAATTGTGAGTAATGTGCATGTTTTCATGAAACATGAAGCAAGTGAAGGAATCCAAATTCCAGTAAAAGATTTCGGTAAGAGAGCAGCTGACGCCACTGGTGTTCCTTCACGCGCCGTTCGACTTGTTGTCAATGAAAGAAAATACCTGGAGTCGAAACAAGGTCCTAGTACATCAATTTCCACACCTGGCAAGAACAGATCCAAACCTTCCCTGAAACCAACTGTTGATAATTTTGATGAAGAAGTAACTCGTAGATCCATTTATAATTTTGCTATAAACGACGGTGAAAGACCCAGCATGAAGAATCTGTACACCAAATTAGTCAAACACATTGGATTTTCTGGCAGCAAGTCAAGTCTGCAGCGTCTTTTGAAGAAATTGGAATTTAAGTGGAAGAGGACCCAAAACAACAGAACGGTACTGACTGAAAGACAAGACATTCGATTCCAGAGGACAACATTCATTAGAAGAATAAAGCAATACAGGCAAGAAAACAGACTGATAATATACACAGATGAGACATACACACACAGCACCCACACTACACTGTATTCTTGGTCCGACAATCGTGACAAAGGTGTTCATGTGCGCATAGCAAAGGGGCAGAAGCTCATAATCATATATGCAGGTGGTGAAGCTGGATTTGTCCCTAATGCCCTCCTCATCTTCAAATCAAATTAAAAAACTGGTGATTATCACAATGAAATGAACAGTGAGAACTAAACAAGGTGGCTAAACGAAAAACTTATCCCGAATTTTCCTCCACGTTCTGTAATTGTTTAGACAACGCTTCATACCTCAATGTACAGGACAGCCCCACTCCCACTCCAAATTCAACCAAGAAGTCGATGCAGGATTGGCTGACAAAGAGAAACATTCCTTTCTCAGTAAATTTGTTTAAAACCAAACACTATGAACTTATTAAACTGAAGAAGCCGCACTTTAAATGCTATAAAGTTTATAATCTGTTAGCAAAACATGGCCATTCCGTTCTCCGTCTTCCTCCCTACCATCCAGAATTAAACCCAATTGAAAGAATATGGGCACTTGTTAAAAACTGGGTTGTGTCACATAACCTAACCTTCAAAAGAGACGACATCATGCAGCTGTTGTACGACAAGTTTTCTTTGGTGACACCTGAGGAGTAGGCTTCCCAATGTCACCATGTTCAATGAATTGAAGGAGAATTCTTTGAACGGGAAGGCCGAATAGAAGAATATGAAGATGGTGATGCTGGCTGATCTGTCGAAATTCATATCGGATCAGATTCTAGCAGCGGTGCATAAGAATCAGACACAGATTCCAACCTTGCTGGTATTTGTGTATTGTCGTCTGACAGCAAGTAAATGAAGGTGAGTAAAGAATAAACTGTCGAAACTGTTCCCATATCTGTCGTTAAGTTATATGCTACCACGTGTGTAGGTATACTGTATGGTAGAACGTCTACCGGTCAATATTTTTATGATGGATGGTAAGGCGTTGGTAACATCAGAAAAAAAGCCCGCCTACCAAGTGCGCTCATAGTTGTGACCACACCTTTGGCACAGGTCGCAGCCAAGACATTTGAAAACAGCTCTACCAAAACTAATATTATTGCAACTTCTTATGAAATAACATCATTACCACATACAGTCACTACAGCAATCCTCACGTTCTGTTAATCTATACATTGCATAACAAATGCAATGAAACACCAATCAACATACATAGCCATAAACTGTTTTGTTATTCTTTAGCTCCGTAAATCTTGTAAGGCACATATGATATTGTGATGCTTTTCTAATGTAGCCTGATGGGTTTTATGTCTTGTGGATTAAACTGCTTGGTTTGAATACAAATATGTGTTATGATCAGGCACATCTGATGTATGTGTGCATGTGCACACATACTGTGTCAATAAATATGGAGACACACACATAATTTAATTCACTGGTTCATATATTAATACACCCCAAAATCAGTGGAGTGCACAGACCTTGAAGCCCATCCACAGCACCAGTACCTATTTACGAACTGACACGGCGACATCCCTCACTTCCAGTGAACTTGCTCAGAATCTGTGGTTGCATGTAGAAGTTCTCAATATAAATTTGTCACATCTGCTTAGATGTTGCCACATCTACAGCATTTAGGCCTCTTGCATTCTATACTCCAGTGTCAGCACCACATGACAGTAATGTCCGCACCACATCGCCTTGATCCATCTGCCAACATAAAACAGAACATCTTACTCACACTATAACCAGTCCTGTCACTCACATTATGTATTCACGGCAATCACAGCATTGAAAGAACAAGAGCAAGATTCCTCAAAATAACAGGTCTGACCAAAAGGCAACAAACAAATTGGGACATGAATAGTTGACATCTGGGTTATTCAACAACACTTTCCAAGTGCATAGGTCACTCGACACATGATCAGCTGGTAACAATGTACAGTATACAGCAGTATAACGGCCTATTGACATACGCCAAATCATTTTGTGGCCTGAAGGAGATTACTATGCAATGCTTCAGTCAGGATAGCCAACACTCTAACAAACAGTGAGACTCAGCGAATGGATTAAGTACGTGTCTGCAGTGAAATGTGTAATGGTAAGGGAAAGTTCATTTGTTTGCTTATGTAAGTGGATTACAAACAGTAGACATGAATGTGAGATTTCAGGTTCTTGCAGCAATGCGGCTGAGCTTTCAGGTCTCCTGGGATGTCATGCTGTGTCACTGCGTTAGTGGTCCCTGACATGTCAAAGCAACACACTGCCTTCATCTTCAACCGCCCCTTTGAACTGCTTGACCCTGAAGATGAAGCCACTACAGACCTTCAGAACATCATGATCCACCACCCCAGTGACACAGCGTCACAACTCAAAACACCTAAATAAATAAAAGTCATGAACAGGGCATAAAATACAAACCAAATCATTCAACAAGACCTTAGGACAGCACAGGTTTCGTTCAGATAATTGAACAGAAGAGTTCATTTAGGACATCTTCACGAATCTGAAAAAATTATATTAAAATGGACCACAAACAAATAATCATACATTTAGCATAACACAGACTACATAGCATCAGAATATATCATACGTATGTCAGTTGGTTTCAGCCTGTTACAAATAAGGCACTGTGTATGGCCTTCTGTGTTAACAGGGGAGGAGGGGCACTTTTGATTGCTTAAATAACTGTCAAATTATATATTACAGATGTATGGCAAACGACTTATTATAGACTTCCCATATTTCTGGTCCCAAGTCCTGTAGCAAAGTAATCTATTTATGCAGCTGGAGCAACTTTCAGGTGGATTCCAGTGAAACAAATAACAGGAGATGGCATGAATGACTGTTGTCATGTACAGGTACGTCCCATCTTCAAAAAGTGGATTGTTCAGCACATTCTCCTTCCATAGATTTGGGTCAGTATCATCCACCTCACGTGGGGTAAGACATGCACAAACACAAACTACTTAATGCAAGTTACAGATACTTCTATAATTCAACAAATCAGAAACTCCTACCAGATGTGTCACTAGCTGGCATTCTGTCAGCTTGTACTACACACCACCAAGTATATGTTCACTGTACTGTAACTTAATCCAGTGTACGTTTACAGATAATAAGTTTCAACAGCACTTCCACCCATTACACTGGGATATCTAAGAACTGAAGACCCACTACAACTGGCCAGAGAGAATCCCAGTGCATTATATCTATCTTTTAATTCAAGATCATTTGCTAATTGCTTGAAAACTTCTTCCACCTGCTTATCTCCATTTAGCAAGTAACCATCTCCCAAAACACAATAACAATGACTGTTGTCTATCTGCCACATATTTACATGACATGAGGCTTCAAGATTATCCCAGTCATTACATTTGCCAGGCCAACACTCACACTGTGTAAATGCTGAACTAGTTGTTAAGGCCTGTTCACTTATACAAACACGTTCAGTGCCATAATCTGAAAAGCTCACATACTGTAATTAAAGTACTATGTTTAGTCAAAATTTTCTTTCAAGAAATAAAAGTATCTTCACGTGCTAGTTAATGAACAACTGCAAACAGGTAACACTCCAAGGCAGAAAATAACTGCTGCAAATACTGTACGTTGGTGCAGGCTTGGTCCTATGAATAATCTGTACAATGTACGTAAATACTAAGTATAACGCTTCTTCCTGTCCTGAAATAATTCAATTTCTAACTTAACTCGACTCCTCTTAGCTGCCCAAACTTTCACGTGCACATCAGAATCCACTATAAAGTAACTGGAGACTCAAACCTTACATTATTCCAAATTCTGCACAATCCACACAAATCACATCTCTGCATACACAATAATCAACTAAAAACAGATAAGGTTCTTGCCATTTGTCCAGTTCCCAGATTAAGGACTGGATACTGAGCTCCGCAACAGATGATCCAGTTTTCAAAGAATTCACATAAATTCCCGGTACACTGCCTTCAGTTTGAATTCAAACTGGAAAAAAATGTTATACACAACCATATCACAGCACATAACAACTTCCTATTGGTTAAGGCGCTCACAGGCCATGTGACTTACACGTACATGCTCGTATGTGAAGAGCTTCCTTTAGCACAGACGCACACACTCACTCAAAGAACAGAGCCCTGGCAGTTTCACTAACTCAATGCATCTAACCTACGTCCGTCTCCAACGGATCTGTGGATCTTGTGAAGTCCTTCATAAACAGCACAGCCCTTTCCTATCACAGATGTTGATGAAGAATATCGTCACAAGACCGAACCCAGCCGCGTGCAGATATACGACTCGGCGTCAGGCAAAGGCGCTTGCGAAAGGTGACGCTCGTACGCGCAATACGACGAGGAACGCGAGCCAGCATGTGACATATCCCTTTCATGAAAGAAAGACGCCAGTACTTTCACAAGGTGTTGAAGTGAACAATGAGAACAGAAGTGCAATCTGCAGCACCTCCTGCACCCCATACGAGAACACGTGCGCACGAACACACAAACATAAACGACAAGAGAGCAAGCGGATGCTAGCACTAGCCCAAACTTCCACAATAAAACTGAAACTTGCTGCCGCATAGAAATGTTTTTTTCGGAGCTCCTTACGAACGTGGTACGGTGGTGGGTTATTCCGTACTCTGCGTAGAACACGGAATAACGCATGTATGTGGAATAAGAGATGAGGCCTACCGGTAGTGGCCGGCGACTATCATGACGCAGGATGTGGGGTAGTAACGAATGGCGTGGCGGGTGGATCCTGATGGCGGGGAGGTGATGCTGTGGGTGGATAGTGCGGGCAGCCACGCGGCGCACGATGTTTGTGGAACATAACCCCAATTATATTAAGGTTACTCTGCTGGAACCGTGAACCGTGCGTGATTGACGTACAAGCAGAGCATGCATAAGCAGAAACGTTCCTCCGACATCGCCATGTGTAACCATCCTTGCGACTAGCGTCGACGCACCAGGACATTTGCGAACCGCACTTGTGACACACCATGGCGCAGCGAAAACGCCCCATATCCTTAAGGAACTGGACGCCGACTGCGGTGTTAGGAAAGAGGAAAGCGAGGAAAAGTTTGTTCGCAACTCCGTCGGCGCCAAGCGTCGTGCGCCCATTGGTGGTGGCTGGAACAAAAGCCAGCCGCCGTTGATAATCTGAAATGGTAGCAGTCACACGATGAGCAGCCATGGATGTGGAAGATGAATGATAAGTTGTAAATAACGGTGAAACGTAGCAAGAGCAGCACAACACAAAGCACAGGCACAGCCACAGAAAGTAAGACTGAGGTCCCGCGAAAACAGACAGAGAATTGAAATAGGAGGGACGAAAATGAGGGAGAGTGACACAGTTTCATTCGTTAGGAATTACATAAAGTACCAACCAAAGTGTGTATAGAGTAAGGTGGAAGGGGAGAACGGAGGGAGGAAAGAAGATGATAGGAATATTTCGAACTACTTACCATCGTCTGCCGTGTAGTGAGGTGGTGGGGAAGGCAGCCGGAGGACACGACGATGAGGTAAACCGAGGTAAGGAGAGGGCGTGGGTGGCTGGAAGGGAGAAAGGCATAGATGTAGGAATAACTTGAACGGCTAACCGAAGTCACTGTCGACAACGCAGGTTGGGGAAGAAGGGACGGAAAGTAGTGAAGGATAGGAATAATCGAAAGGACTATTCGTTGTCAGTCTTAGCGTGGCCGGGGGGGGGGGGGTTGGCAGGAAGGTGGGAGAAATGGTGATGTTATAAGCGGGAAGTGTCGAACACCACCCATGCTAACCGGAGTTGGGAGCGTGTGTCGGAGGCAAATGAGGGAGACGCGCATATGTATAGGAATAATTTGAACGGCTAACCAAAGTCACTGTCCATAGGAATAACTTGCACGGCTGACCGAAGTCACTGTCGAGAAAAGTGGTTGGGGTAGAAAGGGCGGAAAGTAGTGAAAGATACGAATGTTGGAAACGACTACACGTTGTCTGTCTCGCAAAGGCGTCGGGTGGTGGCAGGAATGTGAGAGAAATGGTGATGTCATACAGGCGCCGTGAGCTACAGCAGCGCTACTGACGGCAGAGATAGGAAAGAGAGAAAAATATGAGCGCCACAGATGGCGGAGCTACCGTACTACATTCGCACTGCGAGCGCATTCATATACATATGTATTCTTGCATACATGACATGATTTAGATTGCGATCAAATTTAACGTTCGCAATAAATCGAAACTTCCAAAATAAGCCTGAAACTTACCGTCACACAGCAATATTCCTTGACACACCACGCGCCATTGCTGGGTTACGCTATGGAAGGAACCCAACATTCATATATATATAATTACATACACAACCGAATTTAGGTTACGGTCAAAACATGTGTAACAAACAGTTCACACTGAATTCGCAACTTCCAGAATAAAACTGAAAACCACACACGTACCTTCGCCCCTTACACACAACACTACGATTGTTGCTATGCGCACAGATTTCTATGCATGTGCCTCTACCGTACTTACACACTCCTGTTCCTCGGAATTGGAAATACGTGTCTTTAGTTCGCGGTCGCAGCGGTACGATGTCTCTGATGCATGTTTCCATCCTACTCCATGGAGATGCAAAGTGGTGAGAACGACCTAAGGTTGTGTCTCTCGCCTAGGGCACAGAGTAGGTCAAGGCAGCTGTTGGATGAGCAGTACCAGCGCCACACACAGGAAACATTCATAGGCATACCAGCGCTCCGCACGGCAGATAGGCAAAACTACCGTAATATCCTACGGATAGGAAATTTACGTTAGTTGTCTCGCCCATCTCACGTAATAATGAATGATAGTCGCTGTGTTTATTAAGAGTTTCGGATTAAGTGTGTAATTGACTCATAAAAGTCTTGTTCGTTGATATAAATTACACTTTTTGTACCTCGGGTATAAATAAGATATGGGAGACCGACCAAGGGTGGACTTGGGACTTCTTGAGGAAGATGATGACTTTGAAGAATTTCCTGCTGAAGGTGAGATCGATTTTGTTTTACAAACGGTATAGACATTTTGAGCGGTAACATCATACAACATTATGAGTAGGCATAATTGTCATGTTGAGATTATAAGGTTACATAAGGATGGAACGTGAAAACAAAACGGCAATTACAGAGCATTGTTTTTCCTCCAGCTCAGTAACAATGTTGTAGTTGCTACTCTAACCTACAAAGTCTCCTTTCAAGTGCCATTGAATTTTGGCCTCGTCACCATATTGTTAAGGTAAATCAATACCTAAAAGAATGCGGTTCCTAAGACTTTTAGTAAATTGTGCATTGCAGCTATAAGAAACATTAAATTATAGTGAAAATGAATTTGTGCTATTACTTTGAAATACAGCAAGTATGGCTTAGTTTTTATTGCGTTGTACTAGTGGGTACTTAAGGTTTCAGTATGGTACAACAGATTTCTTTCTTTAAGTGTTGTGAGTGTTGCTGTATGAAAGAGTGAGACCATTGTAAGCTTCTCGCCACATTATGAAAATGTATTCATCTTATTTTCTGAGAACCATTGCTTAATTGGCATTAATTTTCAGACTGGACTGGAAAGGATGAGGATGAGGAGGACATAAGTGTTTGGGAAGATAACTGGGATGATGATAATGTAGAAGATGACTTCAGTATGCAGTTGAGGTATGCTGTACTTTGTGAAAACACATGTTATGTCTGTTTTCATGATTCCTATTTGTTGCTTCTGTTTCCATATCAGAACTGCACAATGAATAATCCTTATCACATATAAAGTTTTTCCCTTTATTTTTAACCAAAACTGTACTGAAATAGCAGCCCTAAAACATGGAAGACAACTATAATCATGTGGCCAGTAGGCAGGCCATAAGATCACATTATATTCCTATGAATCTGAAGTGTTATCAATCACACTGTGCTTACAATGAGAACTTATGCTACTCCCTCTTGTCACTTGTAATGCATAGTTTTTGAGGCCACTGGCAAGTCTTGAACTGATCGTCATGCAAAATGACAGGGTCTCAATGTAAGTAATGCAACTATACTCCCCAGTTTACTCTGCCTGGAAATTTCAATGCTAAAAGTATTTCTTGGGGGGTAATCCTTACAGATGAAAGATGCAGACTACCTTCCAAAGTATGTGGCAGGTTTAACATAACTCTCCTGAATGACAAGACACACACATATGTGTACGATCAGTAATCGTGATATAAATGATCCAGTCATCCAGATTTATAGGCCCTTACTCATGCCATAATGGTCTATATCCAAATAAAGTGGTTGACTGGGTCATGACACTGACCACTGAACTTCATATGCCAGGACTAGGTGGAGCTGTACCTCCACCACCCCATATGCCTTCCTGGTGCACACAGGGATACTTCACTTAACTATGCCAAAGGATTTATTAACAGGCTTTATGTTACCACCATTACACAGTTTTAAACCAGAACATCTAAAATTAAGACAGTGAAAGGATATCCACTGAAGAAATTCAGTGTCACTACACTGTGTAGGTAGAACTGGAATGACAAGGGTTGTTGTCAGAGTGTTTCAGAACAGGGTGCTGAGGAGATATTTGGAACTGACAGGAAGGAAGTAACAGAAGACTGGAGAAAATTGCATGAGGAGGAGCTTTATGATTTGTAACCCTTGCCAAGCATTAGTGAAGGGGAGATGAATGGGATATGTGGCATGTATGGGGGAGGAGAGAAATGTGTACAGGGTTTTTGTGGGGAAAGCGTGAAAGAAACCACTTACAGACCTACACATAGAGGGGCGGGTAGTACTACAATTTATCTGAAAGGAGCAGGGTGGGATTGCATGAATTAGATTGATCTGCCTAAGGACAGGGAGAAGCAACAGGCTGTTGTGGACACAGTTCCGAACCTTTGGGATCCATAAAACATGAGTGTGAATTTCTTGACTAGCTGAGGAACTGTTAGCTTCTGAGGAAGAACTCTGCTGCATGTTGCTAATGTGTACAAGAAAGAAAGAATTCTGTATCTACTAAATGGAAAATATATTCTTAACCATATGTAAGTCTTCAGGTTTTCAGAGCAGTTGTATATCAGTTGGACATCTTCGCTTGGATCTGTGTGCCATTTTGACATACCAGATGAACATACTGCCTCCACCTTCAGGGTGACTGATTCTGGTTCACATGGATGCTGAAGCAGTTTGGGAGAAAGGAATGTGTCGGTTACCTGGTAAAGCTGTAGGAAACGTGGCCAATCAGCTGTGGCAGGTGCACAGAACTAGCCCTATCTTTCCCACTTTCCTGTGGAACTAACACATTCCTTTCTCCCCCACTTCAGCATCTACCTGAACCAGAATCAGTCAACCTGAAAATGGAGGCAGTACAGTCCTCCAAAACACTGGGACACTCATCTGCTACAGAGTGCAGAAACCAAAAAGAAGACCATCAACTGATATTCTTGACCTTGTAGTTATTATTATTTTCATTTTTTGTCGTCATTCTAATTGCCTTCTTGAGAGCATGTTAATAGCAAAGATATCGATAGTCTAGTGTGTTTACTTATAATTTGGACATACCCAGACCAACTCAGCCATGTACCCAGTATTACAGTTCAGCTACAGCAAGAACCAACTGAGCCTCACCCTCAGTAATACAGTACAGCCACAAGAAAAATCAACCTGTCTGTAGAGACTGCACCTTTACACTGCCTTCTGTAACTTGTTGCTTGTACTCACCTAATATGTGTTTTATTTTCTTGCAGAGCTGAGCTTGAAAAGAAGGGAGTTAAACTGGACTCCTAAGGTTGAATTATCTTCAGTCACTTATGAACTACGGTATTTCAATTGAAAGTAATGACACAGTCTCTGTACTAAAAGTTATGAAAGTTGTCTTGAGAAATAAACCATGTAATATATTTTGTACTTATTTACAAAATAGTTTGCTGTACTTATAAATCCCAACTGATCTCAATATAGGAATTACTGGTTTCAATAAAAATACACTTAAAGTAAGGATGTTTTGTATCCATTAGTTCAAAAAGTAGTATGTATAACAATAAAAAATAATTGATCTTTCATTTCATGGTCCCAGATTCATTTCAATTTATGAATGAATGGTTTCAACAAGCTTACATGATGTGCGGGTCACTTTACTTGACATCCAGCAACGTACACCTTACTGATGTTGCGATCATCACCAGTGTAAAGGAACTTCTGCACCAGCGATTCAGTGTCATATTGCTCTAGTACATCAACTGGTCCTGGATTCTTCATATTAACAGTCAAAGCATCAAAATATTTCCCAACTTTGAAGTTGCCTACTTGATCATCCAAAGCAACAGCTGAAACATAAAATTATTTATGGGGGTCAGTCAAATGAAAACCTGTAGACACAGGATATCAGTACAGGTTAGACACATGCACTGTGTGTGGTACAGACAGCAATGTGTCGAAAATGACAAAACTGTACGGAAATTATTGGCACTAAAGTAGCTGGCAAAAGATTTTTAAGGATGTATATTTGTTGTCGGTTCAGGTCTATGCATAGGAAGGGCTACAAATTTATTTTTATGTTGGGCCCAGATGCGTCTTAAATCTGTCCTGGGTATCAGTGTCTATAACCTAATGAAATCAACAAAATCTGGAGGAAAAAATGTATAAATTGTGTCCCCTTAAAAATGTCAATGCCAGTATGCCCCATTGGCTCACGGTTAAGTGCTTGTGGTGCATCTTTCTGACAACTTCAGTTGACACTGTGTCACTCATCATTACATGTGATAATGACTAAGTTGCCACTGGGCCTTTAAGAGTAATTTCTTCAGCATACAACACTGTCTACAGGCTTCAGACATTTCGTCTATCATTAGACGTCAAATGGGAAGTGGATCCCTTATAACCATGGCAAGGTGCATCCTCATTTTAGAGATGGTGAACGTCTCCAGACACTGAGGGTAGGCTTAAATAGTCACAGACAGCTGAAAAGTGGTCTTCCAGTTTAGAAGTTTGGACAAGGACTTAATCTTTGGAATGATCTCAACAAAGCAAAGTGAACATGCAATTTAAACTTGGAATGTCAGGAGTATGTATAGATCTTATTCATTTAAAATGTATTGGACTAACGAACTCCATATATCAGAGTCCTGCTTTAGAAGCTAACAGTTCTCCAGATTTTTAGGAACCTCAAGGTTCTTTACTATGTGCACAAGAGCCCACCACTGGTCCCTGTCCTGAATGACACTAACCCAGTCTATGCCCTCCTATCCTGTCTTCTTCAGATCCTTTTAGTATTATCTTCCCATCTGTGCCCAGTTCTTCCAAGGTATGTCTCTTTCAAGTTTCCCCATCAAAACACTGTATGCATTTCTCTTCTGCCCCTCACAAGCCGTATGTCCTGCTCATCTCATCCTCATTGATTTATCACCCAAATAATATTCAGACTAAACATAAATATTTACAGAGAAAACACAGAAGTTCTATCAAATGCTAAAAAGAAGGCCGTTTTCAAAAAAAAATTCCAAGCAAACTCAGTAATGTTATATCATCACCAGATTGAGGACACAATTGTAACATAAACATAGCTAATAAATCCTATAAAAATGTGGTCTGTAAAACAATCCGTTAACACCGCATATATCACATGGACTAGAAACAGATACATGTTTTGGGTATATTAACAGCCATCATCACGCTGTACAGAAAGAAATTAAAAGCGTTAACATATAAATGCAAAATTAGTAAGAGATCAAGCAATTACTGACAGATTGCATACACAAAATGGTATAAAATGTGTGACCTAAAATAACATGTATTATATATACAGGGTATACACAAAAGAATGGTGCGCTTTCAAAAGTTAACAAGAAATTTATTTCTCACCATACATGGGCACAACGTACACCTTCAGCAGCGGCAACTGTCCAAGTTTCTCACGCGCTACCAGCAGTTCGCTTCTCATGCTTACTGCGGGGCCAGTTTCCAAGATGGTGTCGCAGCAGGAGAAGGCGTTCTGTGTGCTCCGTTTCAAGGTGTCCAGATCTGCCACCCCGTTCACCGGATCTAACACCATGCGATTTCTTTCTTTGGGGGTTCGTTAAAGACAGCGTTTACGTACCACCACTACCCACGTCCCTCAAGGAACTTCGTGATCAGATAACGCATGCACTGCAGACCATTACAGCGGACATGCTACACCGAGTCTGGGATGAATTTGATTATCGTGTGGATG
The DNA here is from genome assembly GCA_013340265.1 of Coptotermes formosanus. Taxonomy (NCBI): domain Eukaryota; kingdom Metazoa; phylum Arthropoda; class Insecta; order Blattodea; family Rhinotermitidae; genus Coptotermes; species Coptotermes formosanus. The sequence continues at coordinate 1,169,116 of BLKM01003940.1, read as the reverse complement.
TGTGTCATGTGACCCAGGGTTCACACATTGAAGGATTGTGATTAACGCATGAGAAACTTGGACAGTTGCCGCTGCTGACAGTACGTTGTGCCCGTGTAAGGTGAAAAATAAATTTCTTGTTAACTTTTGAAACCGCACCATTCATTTGTGTATACCCTGTACATTTAACAAGCATACACAAATAAAGGCAGTACTGTCTAGTTAATGTAGGATTAAAAATATATTTAAGTAGGAATAATTAATTTGCAGGCACTCTTTTAGATGGTAAGAGTTTAAGAAACAATGTGTTAGTACTATCATATTTGGGATCCTACAGTGAACTCATAAGAGAATCGGTAACAATGAGGTGATGTATGTGAAAAGACTAAGATATGGACTTAAACTTGCATGAGTACTGAAGAACCCAGCTTATTTCTACTCTCACATAAGTTATAAATTCTTACAATATTATTTCCCTTACCAGTATTATATCTCTTGGTTTTTTTAACAAGATTTGCGGACTTTCTTTTCCCGTCTATTCAGAGATTAAAATTCCAAAATCACCCTTATTATTTACACAACCATCAATAAACTTCAAATTGCCAAACTTCATTTCAAAGTACACATAATATGTCACTTATATTTTCACCCTCAATAAATCTGTATCTCAACCTACACAACAAGCCTATCGTAATTTTTTGAACTTAATATATGTCACTGTATTGGGACCATCTAACAATTCATAGCTCTTCATTATATCATAGTCTCCAGCCTACATCACTTTTGTACACTGGTCCAAAGATTTTTATTAGTATTTTCCTTTCAAATATTGGTAGCCTTTCTTATGATGACTGCATTTTTGTCCATGCTTTGCAGCCATAGCTTAGTACTGTCAGCTTAGAGCCTTGTATATATAAGTTTATCTTTCCTAGGGGCTAGTCATGATTTTATGATGGGTAATAGGGAGAAACAGACCTTATTTGCTAATGTAATTCTCTTTTGTCTTTCTACTTCCTCTTTGCTTCCTTTTGTTACTTGTTCCCAGGTAAGTAAACTGTCAACTACTTCAGTATCCTGCATTTTGTTTCTTGGTGATTTAAATTTCTTGATTGGATCATGACTTTTGTTTCCATGGTATTAATCATTAGTCCTATTGTGTTGGTGTGTTCCTCCAGCTCTCTATGTATCATTTGAATGTCTGTGTGGATCTTCCCATGATGTTTATACTGTCAGCATAGCCAAATATTTGACCTGATTTGTAGATTAGTTGTGAATTTACATCCGTAGATAACTGTTTTATGGCATGTTCTAAGGCTATATTAAAAGGAGAGGTGCCAGCCCATCTCCCTGTTTCAGTCACCTCTTAAATTCAAAGCAGTAAGAATTTTATTTCTGTCTGTACTATTATAAGCCTGTTGTAATCCACAAAGACTGGACAGACATCCACACCAATTTCCCAACAAATGTGTAATAACTGTCTAATGGTATTCACTCATTCATGCATTCACTCACTCACTCACTCACTCATTCTATAGTCTGTCTTACAGCAGGTCCATAGCCTCTTCCAAAGGAAGTGCCCACAGAGTGCAATCTAGTGCTTCCTCTTTCAAGTTCCAGAATTCAGTCTTTTCCTTAAGGTCATCTAGTAGCTGCTTACGTCTTCTTCCTCATCTTCCTGTCACCTCTGTATTTCCTTCAATAACATGTTTTTGAAGGCAGTTCCTACACAAGATGTGAGCAATCCAGTCAGCCTTCCATCTTTTTATTGTATGTAGGATACTCCTCTCCTCCTCCTCTCTATGTAATACTTCATTTCTCATACGAACAGTTCAGCTCATCTCCATCCCTCTCGAGCAACACACTCCCAAAGTTCCCAGCTGCTCAATAGTCAATTTGCCTATTCTGAAGCCAGCTTGGTATTCCCCTATGATATTTTAAGAATATAGTTTCAATCTATTTAACAGAATTGTTGTGAAGATTTTACATGCTGTGCAAAGCAGTGATATACCTCGACACTTCCTGCATTGTGTCCCATCCCCATTTTCATGAATGGGACAGATAACACCAACAGATGTAGGGTATGCTTTCCAATAAACCCTTGTTTATATCTTCGCATCTTAGTTTTGCATTTAAATCTCCAATCACCCTTTTAATGTCATTATTTGATACTGAGTCATGTGCTCTTTCCAGAATTTGGTAAAACCAATCCTTATCATCATCCGATTCTTCTTTTAGTGTGTATAGATACATTCATTACAGACAGGTTACCAAATTTTGTCTTAATACTTAATGAACACATCCTTTCATTTATACCTTTGGAGTCAAGACTGTTATGTCTCACGTCTTTCTTAACAGCAAATACTACTCCATATTCATGTTTTCCTCCTCCTTTCCCGCTAAAAAAGAAAGTATGTGTTTTCATGTCCATGATATGCTTGTCTCGCCATTTCTAAATAATGCTCTAACATTCCATGATCCAATTGACATGTTTGTTTTATATTGCCTAATCTGCCATCGTTTCCCCAACCTTATCCGAGGCTTCCCTTGGTCTTTTCAAAAACTCCTCTTTATGGAGTGGGGATGTTAGCCCCATGTCCAACCCTCTGCCTTCTTCTGGGCTTGGAACCAGCTAGGAATCAACAACTGAGACCTAGGAAAGGTTTTAAGGCAACTGCACCCACGAATTATTCCACAGTTCATTACAAAGTGAAAATAGGCAAAATAAATTGTTTTGACGATGTTGGTGTTGCTGATGTGAAACACAGACCTAACTATGTAACATGCTCCACATACCTCAGGAACAATTTTAACCACATGATTCTTCAAATGCAGGTGGTTATCAGTCAGTAAACACAGGAATATTGTTTCTTTGGTGAACAACAGAGTTGAAAATTAAAGTGGAGGAAAACCTTAATGGTTTCTTTGGAGAGCAGCATATTTGAATATTAGAAATGAGGAAAACCTTAATTAATTCAACACTGAGGTTACTGATCACTGATAATAAACATCTGTGAGGTAAAACATTAAAAACCGGAGCCTACTGGGTCTTCATTACTTGTTTCAGCTTAAATGTGACAGTTGCAAAATCTAATATACCTGTGGCTCCTCCTAGTGTTGCAAGGTAGAAGACCTCACGATATGTCAGGGGAGCATAGTCTTCACCCTTTCCAAAGGAAATGTGGATTGAAACATCCAGCGCATTACGAATGGCATCCAGCACAGATGGGCTGAATCCACCTGATACATCTGCAACAAGTGTACTCAGCATCAGGACATCATGTGGTTCCCTTGGTGTAGGAGGAGGAGGAGGACAGAATTTGCTATTTGCATTTTGAAACAGTGATGACTTAATGGGTCAGAGAAGTGTCACCTAGGACAAGGATGAAAACCAAAATCACGTATAATTCCAGTCTTCGAGAAGTCACTAATCCACATTTTTCTTCGTATTAGGCAGATACTGGTGCACTTGCTTCTTGGATATCTGCCACAAATAAGTGTAATCAATGGATGGTACAGAAAAGCCACATACTGGAAAATACAAGGACATTAATAGTTACTGTAATTATGACACCAGCTGTATGCTCACATCACTTACAGTCTAGGACTCAAAAACCTTAAAGCCTTCACTTTTGCTGTACAAAATGTACAAAGAACTGCCCAACAGAATTTGCATACTTTTCTAACATCTATTACCATACATACCTTCAGATTCTACAGTGCATACCTTGTATCATGTCCCTGAGCACGGTAGCTGCCGCCAGATGTGCTGGCAGATACAGGCTCTCTGTATCATAAAGCTCCCATACTCAGGACCACAATACAAAGTACAACCTGTCTACAAAGTGGCACTAATGTCATTCCACCTCACAAGTTCATATGTCCAAACCATGTTGTTACTGCTGAGCACATGAAATAAAAGAGTACAAGGTCCTGAACACAAGAGGGAAGGACACGCACATAAACAAAATTATATTCTAACTATATTCGCTTTAATTAAGAAAGCAAATCAGACTGAAAATTAATTGAAAAGACACTGAAAGAAAAATTTTAATACATAACAAATGATAGTGCAACATCTATATAGTGAAAGGAGGTGTCTGTGTGTCATTCTTTTCAACTGGAATTGATTTCCTTTATTTTGGAAAGCATGAATGTTTTGTAATGTGTTTTACTTGCTATTGCACCACCAGACAGCAGCAGTCCAGGGAAAATCTGAATTACAGTAAAACCCTGTTATGACATTTTTTAAAATTCCAAGAAAATCTGACTTCTTAAGCAGGAAATTTCTTAAAAGGGTAGGACCAAAAAGTTCTATTTTTTCTATTTTTTTGTGAACATTTTACATACGTATGGTGAATCTGTACGATTTGCAGCTGTCTTAACACATTCTCACTTGTATCTGAACATTTAATCATTTTGTCTGTAACCTTTCATTCACAGTTTTATTTACTCCTTTAACTATATGTCACTGACTTTTCATTCACATTTCATTCCAGATGTTTACTTTTCCTTGAAATATTTTTCAAGCGTGGGTTGTCTTGCTCTTTTTTCAAAAACTGTAGCAGTATACATCTTCAGATTCTATAGGTTTGCTTTTAGGTAGACCATAAGGAGTGGTCAGTAGCTCCAGTCACTTTCACTAACTGCACTGTCTTGAATTTATTTTCTGGAGTTGCTGATGTAACTTACCTGCACACAATCACCACAAATGTTTCACAATCACGCAACACCACGACGCATTTATATTACTGCCAATATTTGACGTTTAAACAAGTTGTCACAATCAACCACCCACTTATCTCACGTCAAACTGCTGTCCCCCCCCAGTGTGTGACTTCAGGTAGCGTGCCTAAACTTCTTCAAATGTTATTGGCTGCCCTAGTTTCCTCCTAGTCCCAGGCAGTTGAAGCAGCACATGAGCTGCCCCATGCCAGTGTTGCCAAACGCAGGCTCATGCAGGTCAAAGAACAGCTAGGATCGGCTTCCGGCCACCTGATACAATTTTTGGTTGTCATGACAAGAGACCGAATAGTGAGGTGTGACTGACTGAAGGCTCTGCAAAATACGGCAGCTCCAAGTTGACCGTCAGGTTGCATCATTCTGCTGTGTGAAACTTGGCAGAAATGACCTTGGAGATTAACCTATATGAACTGACCGCGCCATCTGAACACTGTGTTTCAGAAACAGAACAAACGGAAACTCAGGAAATTCTGTAAGATACTGAAACAGAAAATGTAATAAATTGGCAAAAAATTCTTTTGTTGTCAAATTCATTACTTCTTAGGTGGGAAATTTCCCTATATGGGGCTGTATTAAATGGGCAACATGTAATGTTAATCAAATGGGAGAATTTTGGTGCTTTGTTATTCTGACTTCTTAGTCGGGAAAACATCTTAACTGGGGGCGTCTTAAACAAGTTTTACTGTACTTACAATAGCATGACCAGGTGCCATCAGTCCAACAGATGAAATCAACACTGAAGGCACCCAAAAAACAAATAAAGACCAGATCAGTGTATATCTGTGGCTGAGTTAGGGGGTGTAACTTATAGTACCTTGATTCTGAATGTTCCATTGTGATAATATATAAACCATATTAAAATAACCTGTCAATCACAACTAAATTTTTATTCTTTTCAGAATTCAGTATTCATTACAATATGTTTTGGCCAACCTGGCCACCTTCACGTAATATACAATATATACAGAAAACTTGAAAGGATATTAGCAACATAAAATTTTATAAAAAGAAATGAGATCTAACTTTTACATAAAGGTTAATAATACACAAGAGTTCATGTTACTGATACAATTTTGAAGTTGTATGTATTCAGCTGTTTTGAAGTTCTCTCTTTTACAAATGTAAGGTTATTTTATATAAAGTACTGTACAAAATCTTCAAAAAGTAAAATTATATACCATAATCAAGTGCTTTACATAAAATAGTCTTAAACCAGTAAAAGAGAGGATTTCACGTCAGCTGGAATACATACCATTTGAAAATTTATATCAATAACATAAACTCTTATATATTATTACCCTTTCCGTAAAAGTGAGATCTCATTTCTATTTTATAGAAATTTTTGTTGCTAATTGTCCTCCCAAATATCTTGTATATATTGTGTATTACCTGAAGATGGCCAGGTCAGCCAGAACATGTTGTAACGAATACTAAATTCTGAAAACAATAAAAATGTAGGTGTGATTGACGGGTTAGTTCAATTAAGTGTATACCTTCAGCTGTTGTCCAAACTTTCCAAGGCATGTGCATGGGCATAAGAGTGTTATGTCAGTCTGTCACACAACAGCTCCATTTTCTAGTTATAAACAATAACAGTGGAAAAGAAATGAATAGAGTGTTGTATCTTAACGCCATAATGCATAGTATGAGACGGCTTACTTACTATTACAGCATGGCCCATAAAAGCAGCACACACTAAATGCCAAAATGTACAAGGTGATGTACTTCTACATGTGAATATGCAAAAATATTTATAAAATTTTATATAAATAAAAATGAAATATTTTGTGTTATAAACACACTCTGACTTTATGAGACCAGTGTCAATCAGCTCCTTAGCTGAAGTAAAGGTGTCACCCCATGACGTGCCCATGCAGGCACAGAGGGGAGGCCAAGGTATAGTTCCAACCCATTTGCAACCCAGCATTAGGACACGGGCGGTAAGCACCACACTCTGGACACTTTACGCCCTGCAAAGACCCAGTACCCATTCTACAGGAGGTCAGATGGGCATCGAGGCTGGTCTGGATGGCACGGAAAATCCCACCCTGCCAAGATTCGATCCCCAGATCATCCTATCCCACAGCAAGTCACTATACTGACTATGCTGTCCCGGCTACCCCTTAGCTGAAGTTCAGGATGACTATGTTAACTGACAACACTTCTCACTCCCTGCTATGGCTATATTAACCTTTATCATCCTTTTAGAACATACACTAGTCTCTAAAATGTACTGGTGAATGGCCTAGCATGCCATATGCTGGTCTCTGTGTGTTTACATGCTAGCAATTTAAATGTTCAATGCTATGCCATAAAACCTCAGACCGTCACAAGATACACTGGCATTAAATCCACCCCCTAGAGGTTTAACGGGCTGAAAGGAAGTGATAACCAGCAGTCACATAAAATAATGACACTATATAATCTATCATACCTGTACCCAGTCCGACTTTTATGCCAGCATCCAGCAATCTACGAACATCACACAAGCCACTTTTAAGGGAAGTATTTGAGTTGGGACAATGTGAAACTGAAGAACCACGAGCAGCAAGTACCTGAAGCTCATCATCAGTAAGGTAAACACCATGTGCCAACACAGTCTGCAACGTAGCAATACAGCAAGTTCATTTGAGTTAATAAACAATGCTATACAGCAAGTCCCTGACATATACAGGATCAAGTTACACAGACCCACAGATACATTATAAGCAAGTACATGGTGTTTTCATCTGCTTGACCACTAAGCACTGGCCCAACAATCCGCCAGCATTGCATCGTATGCCACTTCTTAGGGAGGTTTACCAGTCAATGAAGGGAGCCAGACAAACAACCATGATAATAACCTTTAGACAGTCTAATAAAAACTTGCTACAGTATCACCTAGCATGTATGGGTCAAGCAGGAGAAGAAACACTCTATACTTTCCTTACTTACACAGTTAAGAAGCTTTGACTTTACTGTCAATGGTACCTGATACATGTGGTTTACATTACATAATAATGTGGTGCATTATGCTATATTATACATTCATGAGCTCTATGGTTTTAGCTTCAACTGTCTATTGAAACATACATACAGTGTTCAACAGTGCATGTGTCAAACTACAGGATGTTATTATGTGAGTCATTTTGAGCAAAAAATGTTGTATTAACATATGCCCGATTATCAATCATTATGCTACTACACGCATTTTAGTGTACATACATGGCTGTAACTGAAAATTTTACAATATCTACATTTTATCATACTGTACAATATGTAGAGAAAGTTACATGACAGAAAGCACCCCAAAATAAAGATCTCCATTAAGTCTTAACATCTTCCATAACATGTCTTATAATAACACACAAGAAAAGCAGCAATTAAGCCTTATCCAACTGCATCTACAACATGGGTTTCCAAACCACAGGCTGCAATACTATAAAAATTACGCAGTAATTTACGTGGTTAGGTATACCGCTTATTGTCATATTCTAGTGTGTGGCCCAAGAACCAGCCCACAATAACAAGTGTGGGTCTTTGCTACAAAAAGGTTGGACACCTATGATCTACAACATCAAAAGAAAATGATGTCGGGTAATATCACAAAAGAAAGACATAAATTTTTAGTTATGTTACGGACTTATTTATGTTAGTTAACATAGGTATGTTTAAATATTGAAGAAAAATCAGTTTTCATTGGATAATATCTAAGAATGTCAATTTTCAGTTACGTTATGTTGCTTACTGTTCAAAATAACCTCCACCATTCTGTATGAACAATGTTGCACATCTGAGAGAGAATTTGCTTCCTTTCTGACAATTTCATCATTTCTTTCCCATTATGCAGTCAGTGGACTCCATGATTCAATACAACAGTTCTTCTCTTGCCTGCGAATTTTGTCGGTAGATAATGCCCTTCATGCGCCCCCACAAGAAGTACTCAAGGAATGTGAAATCTGGCGACCTCACAGGCCAGGCCTATGGGCCAAAACAAGTATGAGGTAAGAGGGAGTAGTGTTTACCAAAGGTGGGAGTAAACGTGGAGGTGGGCAATAAGAACTAACACCACAGGGTCCTGTACAGTGTCTCGAAACCTTAAAATTCTTGTAAGCACACATCCACAAAAACAACCACCAACATGCAACTTCCATCAGGCGCTAGCAGATAACTGTCCTACGAGATGATTTAGTACAGGTTGGGTAATGGTTATAAGTGGATATCAAAACAGCCACCTAACAGTTCAGCATCCAGATAAGCTCCAATCAGGGAAATTCACATTCTCAATGTTAATCAAAGGCATATAAACATCGGGATCCAAAAATCACACACAAAGAAAGCCATAATATAAGTGTGACATAAGTATTTCAGAATTTTAGGATACAGTTCGATATCTGAGCCAGCACAGTCACATTCATAAGCGCGTTAAGTCGTATATTTACGCATCTACACACACGTATTGTTATTGCCATAACATGCAGTATCAGCTGTGATTATGCTGCATATCTGCAAAAAAAATAAGTGTGCAGTTACTTTATTTACTTTGCTACCCCTAATTTTGCTAAGCCTATCAATGTCACCATTTGACAAGTCCGAAAGTGTGTAATTTATCATGTTAATTTCCAAAATAGGATTTACATCCTTCCTCTTTGAAACCAAAATAGTGAGTGTTCACATTATAAAAACTGGTCACTAACAGAGTGCAAAGCTGAGTAACATTGTCACAAGGGTATCTAACCTGGCGTCTTGACCGTCATCCCCTTCTTATAATTTTCTGTGTCAGAAGCTGAGGATCCTCACACCATAAAGTTTATGGGGACCAAGAATAAACAAGCAGCAACTTCATGCCTTTCTGGTGGAACGGGGGGTTGGTTGCACATGACACGCACAATACCGAACCTGTATCCCCAGCTTTTGTTCAGCCATCGAGCACAAAAAATTAAAGAAATCAATCTCTAGTTAGTTGCCCATAACTGCTTTCTTCCTACCAAAATTACCACAATGATATTAAATCATCCCACTTTTCATGAGTGGATGGCAGTCCTTGGATACGAACTCAAACTGCCCTGCTACATGCTCATAGCAATGTTAGCTGTCAATAACTGGGTATGTTAATATAACATTTTTTACTTAAAATGGCTCATAGGATAGCACCCTCAAGTTTGGCACACCTTACACAGAAGACTCTCTACACATCAAAAAATGTAGCATATTTAGTATTGTTGAACTGGCACGGTTTTCAACTTACAAGGAGACTCTCAGAATGAATTAACTGTTAAATCAAAGACTAAAAGTAGGAAGTTCCACATTTCTGTAGGGCAGTATGCTGTAACTAAAGATATATACAGGAAAAACCTGCATGCAAAGCCCAATCTGCAACATACTCATATTGCATTTGGAAGTTAACACATCAACAAAATAATGTAGGACAACTTGGCACAGAAATACAAAAATTTCTTAATATTAACACTGCTCAACAAAACCAGTTACAACATGAAATGCACTGGTATGGCACCTGACTGTGAACAGCAACTGTCCTGAAAGGGTTCGTAAAGAATGTTACAGAAAGTGTCCCGTCTCTGTATTAAACAGGAAAAAAGCTTGCCTTATTTGTCAGAAGTTTTGCTCTGTCATATACATCAGCATAGTTCTTGCAGTCAGGGTACAAGTCCTGCACAGCTGCAACTTCACCCGCGTTCTCCGAGATGTGAGTCTGAAAGAATTTAGTATCACAATCACATTTCCATAACTAACTACATGAAACAGAGACCTTCTTTAAAATCTACTAGTTCCTCAGTTACTCAACAAATTCCCTACAGTTTATGGTCCCCAAAGGTTCATTACTGTGTTCACAACAGCCCACCACTTGCCCATATTCTCAGCCAGTTCAGTCCAGCCCACACTTTCCCAACTGTTTGTCTACAATCAATTTCAATATTATCCTTCCAAACACAACTAAGCCTTCAAAGTGTCTCTACTACCAAAACCTATTATGACCAAGTTCCCATATCCAAGTTAAACTTATCTTTTACCCACAAAAGAAAGAATTTCAGTAACAGAACAATGTTTACTACAGCTCTACACATATTAGGTCGGCTATATGTTTTGGCTGTAAAAATGAAGTAATCATCAGGCTTATATATGTGTTTACATACAGAGGCACTTAATATAAAAATGTTTATATGTGGAAAGTATCACCATCTCTCTCTGTGACTTCTGAGGCAGTGTAGTTGAGCATTTAACTGTTCTGGGATATAACGCTGTGTCACTGGATAATCAGACCACATTATCCAGTGACACGGCATTATATCCCCAAACGGCAGAATCCTCAGTTTTCTCTCTCTCCCTCTCTTTTTTAAGTGTATTATTTAATGATACCATGAATTCCTAATATTATATACTGTATGGCATCAGTGAAATGACACTGACAGGAGCAAGAAGGAGTACTCAAAGAAAAACCTGCCCCAATATCACTTTGTGCACCGTAAATCCCACACAGACTGGCTTAGGGGGGAATGCGGGCCTCCATGACGAGAGGCCAGTGATTAACAGCCAGAACCATGCAAGTGGCCTTTCTTTGTTTTCATACAAGCCTTAATCAACAAATAAAACCATTTTCACCAGAACAGGAATGTTCTTACTTTACCATACTTTTATGAAACAGAAAGGTTGTTTCGCCCTGCTATGTGCAATGCCACAGACCATCATTTGCCAGTGCGTATTCCTCAAATTAAATATAATGAACCAACTGTGATTCTCAATCACATGAGTCTGTGAAGTGTCTCACTGTGAATGCAAGTCAGATACAGTTGTAAAGCCAGCAGTGATTTCACCTGTTGTACAGGATGTCCCAACCAAGATACAACCCAGAGAGCAGACCCATTACAATAAGGAAACAATCACATACAAAGCTGCCCCTCACTGTAATGGATTCTTCCAGCATTTGCAAAGTCATTTAGTACAGGTTCACTGTCTTGCTTCTGTACTGTTAGCTACCAGCTGCACAGTAACAGTGCATCAGCTTCAAGCCTGTGCTACAGCTGCAAGAATTCAGTACTGCCATTTGTTTCATGGTTTTGTGCATGAAGGAATTTATGTGTAACATAATTTGTGTTTCATGGACAAAGCACAGTGCCACTTGAGTGGATACATGACTATTCACAACAGCAGAATAGAAAATGGCAATTTCAAGAGTTGTCACCTGTTTTTGAGACAGGAAGCATACAGGATAAGAAAAAGTGGGTGACCATCTGTGTTGACTGCAGAAAAACTTGAAGATGTGTAGCTGCGGCTACAACAATCTCCATGGAAAAGTCTTAGAAAACATGCATCACAGATAGAGATGTCCTACTCCAGTACCCAGGGGGCTGTCAGAAAACTTCAGCTACCCTCTGACTGCAATAGGGATGTCCAAGACCTAAAAGGTCCGGATACAGCAAAGTGATTATAGTATTATAGTATGGTTTTGGTCTTTCCTCAAGGAAGATGGCATAAACATGCTCGGTATAGTTTCATAAGGTTAAGATGGTATCAAAGCCTCGCAAAGTTTGGAAAGTGCTCCTTTATTGTGGGTTATCTTACAACAGTTAACACTATGTAGCGCTGACAGTTAGGATGGTTTATGAATGATGAATTTGAAAGTATTTGGATTGAGGCAGACATGGCCCGAACAACATACTAAGCAAGCATTTGGATGGAGAGTCAGGAGAACCACAAAAAGCCTCAGCCAAGATTCAAAACAAGCAACTCCCACATGCAAATCTACAGCATTACTGCTATGCCATAACAGATCAGAACATTACGAACCTGAAGACTTTCACTGACTAATTAATTAACTAACTCTGTGAAGGAAGAGTCCTTCAGAAGCTAACAGTTCCTCAGGTAGTCAAAACACCTCCCACATTTTATGGAACCCACAGGTTCATTACCATGTTCACAACAGCCCCCCACTAGCCCCTATTCTGAGCCAGATCAATCCTGTCCACATTCATGCACTCCTATTCCTTTTCTTTAAGATCCATTTTCATATTATCTCCCAAACTAGGTCTATGTCTTTCAAGTGGCCTCTTTCCTTCAGATTTCCCCACCAAAACCCTGTTCACATCTCTTCTCCTCTACAGATGCCACATGCCCCCCCCCCCCCTCCCCTCCCCCCCCAGGGGTTACCAACCTATTAAATAAAATTTGAAGAAAAATATGTGACAATTTAATAGAAGTTATGCAGTAAGATACTATCACCATTGCTTTTCAACTTTGCTCTAGAATATGCCATTAGGAGGGTTCAGGCAAACCAGGAGGCCTTGAAATTGAATGGTACACATCAGCTTCTGGTTTATGCTGAGGATGTTAATATATTGGGCAGAAGAATACATAGTATAAAGAAAAACACAGAAGATTTAGTGACTGCTAGTAAGGAGATTGGTCTAGAAGTAAATGCTGAGAAAACTAAGTACATGGTCATGTCTCCAAATCAGAATGCAGGACACAATCACAACATAAAGATAGATAATAAATCCTTTGAAAGGGTGGAAGAATTCAAATATTTGGGAGCAACCCTAACGGATCGAAACTCAATTCATGAAGAAATTAAGAGCCGACTGAAGTCGGGGAATGCTTGCTATCATTAGGTGCAGAATCTTTTGTCTTCCAGGTTGCTATGCAAAAACACAAAGATTACGGTATACAGAACTATAATTTTACCTGTTGTTTTGTATGGGTGTGAAACTTGGTCTCTCACTCTGAGGGAGGAACAAAGACTGAGGGTGTTCGAGAATAGTGTGTTGAGGAGGATATTTGGGCCTAAGAGGGACGAGGCGACAGGGGAGTGGAGAAGACTACATAATGAGGAACTTAATGACCTGTACTCATCACCAATATTATTCAGGTAATCAAATCGAGAAGAATGAGATGGGCGGGGCATGTAGCACATATGGGGGAAAAGAGAGGTGCATACAGGATTCTGGTGGGGAGACCTGAGGGAAGGAGACCCAGGCATAGATGGGAGGATAATATTAAAATGGATCTTCAGGGCGTGTGATGGAGGCAAGAACTGGATTGAGCCGGCTCAGGATAGGGACAGGTGGCGGGATCTTGTGAATGCAGTAATGAACCTTCAGGTTCCATAAAATGCAGGGAATTTCTTGACTTGCTGAGAAACTGTTAGCTTCTGAAGAAGGCCTCTTCTCCATGGAGTGAGTGAGTGAGTGAGTGAGTGAGTGAGTGAGTGAGTGAGTGAGTAAGTGAGTGAGTGAGTGAGTGCGTCGGACGGTCGGTTGGTTAGTTAGTTATGCAATAAGATAAGTTACCTGAATATGCACATTACAGCGTGAAGCCAGTTCACCCAGCCTCATCATAAGTGGCATGTCACAACTCAATGCAAATCGTGGAGTTATGATTGGCTGGACCAAATTATTCTGCAAGAGAAAGTGTTGCACAGAGGCATTCATTAACTGTACTATACAAGATGCTGGATTTTATTTCTTATATGCAGTTGGAGACTTTACTGTAATGAAGGTGTAAGGACCCATCCCAAAATTTAATAATTTAAATGGAATACTTGTCAACTACTGAGTATATTCACCTGTCAATCAGTATCAAACACAACCTAAAGGAAAATAAGCTGAGCACAGCAGTTAATGACCACAGGTCGCCGCTCATGCAAATATGCCAGACGCTACGCTTTCAGGCATAGTTGTGTACTCTATTTAAGAAAGTGCCGCAAGGTAAACAATCTCACAAAAGTTCCATAGTTTTGGCAAGACACTTCAAGTTCCTGATATGAGCAGTTGACGACATAAGAAATTGCAGTTTCTGGCTGATATTCCAAGGTATGTGGCGTTGTTGAATTTCTAAGTATTTTGAGTGATTTTCTTATTGGAACAAGCACTTTGGTATTTGACACTTTGGCATTTACACTTATAAATTCCAAATTATAAATAATGCAGTAATGAACTTCTGTTACTAGCCAGGCGAGCAACTAACTTCTCCACTGGTGGCACTCCCTCCCAATTGTGTATTATTGTAACATTTGTATCCATCTAATTTTGTGTACCGATTCTAGTGTAAATATGACTACTTATAATATTCATCTCTTGAGTAGTCTGTACTTCATCCTGACCAGCAGGAATTCCCACACTGCTAGCAGAAGTATTGAGTTACTAGTGGTCAGAGGCCAGTACATCTCCATTGGCTATTTCTCTAGCTTTGATTTACTGTAAGGACTGGGGTTTTTTTTAGATATTCGGCAGTTACCGATTTCTGCTTTAGGATTTGTTAAATCGGTTGGTGGCAGCATACCAAGTATACGTGGATCCAGTAAGTGCCCCTCGACACCTACCAGTAGCACCTCCCTCCCTGTTCCCACTGACCCATGTAACTGACCTCGCAACCGGAGGCACTACATTACTTTTACTATTTCTTGAGTGGTGTCCCTTCCCTTATGGTACAATAAGTAAATAGTCTACACACACCTTTACACAAAATAAATTGAAAAAAGGATGTTGACATGCATTTGCATAACCGGAATACTGGTAGAAAGCCTTGCACCATTCCTCAAGATTCTCAGCAGAGTAACACCACAGGAAAAGTGATGTTTTACAATAAAGAAACTCAGAGAAAGTAGTAAAAGGTTACGAGGCTTGCAGTACAAAAACAACAGCAACCCACATCTGTTACACTTAATTTGCTTACTGCTAATCAGTCCAGACTAAACTCCGTTCTACCATAAGGTTCCAACTCTGGCTGCTGCCTTCAATAAGGCAGCTGTACAGGCATATTATTACAAATGGCCACTGTCTGCAATAAGACAAATACAGATGAACCCTAGCATTCTCTGCACCAAACCTGACAAGTCACACTCCTGCGCAGTGCCACTACTGAAGATATGGCACCATATCCATTGAACAAGTGGCAGCGGATGCAATAAAAGAAATTTATATAACGGGACACAATGTAATAATAACAGTGATTTGATCACTGTTACTCAAAATTCACTGCCATTGTCAATTATTAAATCTCTCCAGCTGCAGTGGTTACTGGAGCCACTGTTTATATTTCACTGCCTAGCCAGTAATGGTTCAGGTGCTAGAATGATCCAAATCATTGCCGTAAGTGGAACTATTCAACACAGACAGACAGAGAACTATTCTGTGCTGTCATGTCAGTTTTCAGAAGCTTTAGTATCTGACCATCCAGACCTCTACACAAGATATAGATAACAGGTTAGCTTAGAATATCTGTACCAGGAGGGCACAAATAAATGGTATTTTTAAGGGTACAATTTACCAGCTTCATGAATTTGAAACTCACTACACCTTAAATGCAATAATTATACAATAAAATTTCCTACAATCTGTAACAACAACATGGCAGACGCAAGAAACTTGTGACAAAGGACAGTTACTAGTGCCACTTACTTAGAAGTCCTAATACGATGTATAGAAATAAGACCACGAAGACTATAGAACAATGGTTAAGGTGATACTTTTGTCACATGGGAAACAGCATGGTGATCATTCACAAATTTTATAGAGCTTCCAATTTCATGATTACAATCAATTAACCACTGTAGCTAGGCTATACACTAAGTGTAAAATACTGACTGTAAGTCAACTATAAAAAATACAGTGCTCATGATTATCTGGCAGTGATAAAACTGTCATGAATACCAGAATATACTTTCAACATAAAATGCACATCTGATTCCAAAAACCTATGGAATACCATAACATATAAAATAACTTTAAAAAGCATCTGAAGTGAGAAAGTCTAATTTCAATAAAATACAAGACACTTTCTGGAACCCCAAATACGTTAACTGGTTGCAGGAGTCTCATTCCATAAAATTTTACAGCAATCACCCTCACATAATTAAACACAGAAACTGACTGTGATATTCCCAATAGCTGGACAGTGAGAGAAGCAGACTCATCAACCATGTGGTCTCATCCCACTTCAAAAGAAACAGTCACAAAAAGTTAAAACAACAGTATAAAATCCCCAGAACATCAACGTTCATGAACACCTGGATTCTGCTGTATGGTGATGATGCAAAGACTGCTCATTCTGCAACAAAAAATCTCTCACCTGCAATTCTTTCAGTTGCTTGATAAATTTCTCTGTCATCTGGAATGATTCTTCTGTAGTTTCTCCATAACCTTCAGGAGTATTGTAATTCATATTCACTTTCCCTATGAATGCTCTCTGTCCTTGGGCAGCCACAATGTCTGCCAGCAGAACTGTGCTATCAAAGTGGATTGTTGCAAAATACACCGCTGTTGTTGTTCCACTGACCAGCGTTTTCTTCTACACATTAAAAAGACATAACAAAATATGTGCTTATTTCACCTGTCAACCACTTTTTGTCACTTCCCACCACATATGTTGCAGTCAACTCAGTTAAATGGCTCTATCAACATGATGAAGAAGCCAGCAAAAAGTTCCAGCTGCCAGTCATCACATAACATTATGACTCTATATATCACTGCTGTACCAACAGCCAGCATTGTCTTCTACAGGCTCTAAAGATATTACAAAATACAGTGTCCTTTTTTATCAGACAACTATCATTCATCACTTTCCACTGTACATGTGGGCAGTCAGTTAAGTGGGCTACGATAAAAAAATAAAAAACTGACAAAGTGGCAACTGACAGTTGTCAGATAAAACAATGACCACATACATCACTGATATTGTACCACTGGCAAGCACCCTCTTCTACATTTGACAAACATTTTACATGTGTGTTCGAGAAATATTTACTTGCTCCATACAACAACAACTGTGGGTATGACAGTACTTCCCTGCCCCCAAGATATCCCTACTTAGATGTATCCATGGGGTTTGCATGGTCAAAGGACCCTGACAGCTATGCTGGTGGTGGCATACCTACTGGCAGGATCTCCCATGCCTGACAGGTCACAGGTGATGGCCCAGACAAAAGGGACACGCTAGACCTCCAGGTTGGAAGCTGGGCAGGGGGCTGACAACGCCACCTCATGAAAACCAAACTTTTAAAAAACCAAACAGGAGTAGCCTTGGACATGCCTTCTGGAGATGGGCACACAAATGGAAATGGACATGAATAAAGAAAATTAAGTTATGCTCCTGCAATGTACGATCATTATGCAGAGCTGGGGCCCTGCATAATGATCATGCCTTGCCACTATAATTATAGTTATCTACAACAGATAAAATAGATAACTGGCTGTTCAAGAAATAAGATGGAAGGGAATGGCATATTTGCAAAAACACAGCATTTTCTACAAGCTGTCATACAAAAAACACATATTCAGAGTTGGATTTGTGGTTCAGCTGCCTGTAACACTCAGTTAAAGATTTCAGTACAATGGCATCTAGAATATGTCACATTAGAACAGCAGGAAACTTCTTCAATTATAGCATGATAAATGGTCATTCTCCTACAGAACAGAACATGAATTATAAGGAGGAGGAATTGTATGATACCCAAGGTAAAGCTTACAAAAATGCCCAAGACACAACAGAAAATGATCACAGGACTTTAAAATGAAGGCAGGCAGAGAAAGTAAGTATGAACCCAACACAAGGAAGGAAAGCCTTCATCAAGAAACTAATGATAATGGACTACAAATGGTACAATTTTCAGTATCAAGAAACATGGTGATAGGAGGCATACCATATCCCCAGAACATATACAAAGGGACATGAAAATCACCAAATCAACTGACAATCAAACAGATTATATATTGACTGATTGATTGTAACACAGATCCTCACTTGTGGATTTTAAGGTATGCAGAAGCGCAAATGGAGTTTCAGATCACTACCTACTTGCATTAAAGTTCAGTCTAGGATAGATTAGTAAGGACCATGGACAGTAAATGAGCCTTTATAAAATTGAAAGACCGAAGGAGGAACTGATAACAAAGAGCTATGCTAACAAAATATCTCAGGTGATAGCCAATCCATCAATGTATACCCAGCAAAGCTGCAATATCTGATATTTTGTGACAGTATAGACAAAGAAGCAGACAGTACAGTGAGAAGGACAAAACCAGACAGAAGACAACAACGTTTTGAAGACGAATGTGAAAGAGCAATCCACAATAAGCATAAGGTATACTGGTTAATGTAGCAGAAGAGAAAGACTAGGGCAGAAGAAGAATACATGGGATTAAGAACAGAAGACAAGTGTATTTATCAAAAAAGAAGAGAGATTATTGTGCGAGAAAGTTGAAAGAAGTAGAAACACTGACAGAGAAAGGTATAACTGCAATATTCTATAAAAGCATAAATGATATAAGAAATAATTTTAAACCAAGGATCAAAATGTGCAGACATAAGATGGAAATTTAATACCAGAAAAAGGAGAATTTTAAGAAGATACGTAGAACATTCTGATGAAGTTTTAAACACAGAACAGGAAGGAGAGGAATATGAAACCACAAGGGACACCAGGCACAGAGGAAGAAGATCTAATAGAGTTCTCAACTGAGGACTTGCAGGTAGCAATTGTGAAGATGAAAAATAATAAATCACCAAGAACAGATACCATACAAGTTGAATTCTTTACAAATGGTGGATATGACCTGTATAAATACCTCCATGAGTTACTTAAGGAAAAGTAAAATTCCAAAGAAAGTATTTTGTGAAAAGTCACGAACCACTAAAACCTTGAAGTAATGACGTCACAGCATAATGTGCATTTGGTGGAACAGGTCCATCCACACCACACGGCATGATTCTCAAAGCAATGTTATTATTGTCACAGCAGTGGAAATGTTAATTAAAGAGATGTACATGACTGTGCCATGGCTAAGACAGTCACAGGCAGCCAGGTTCAATCCCACAACAGTCCATGTAGAAGTTGTGGTGGATAGAGTGACACTGGAACAGGTTATTCTCTGAGCACTTCAGGTGTCTCATGTCACGTGTTGCTGCACCAATGCCCCATACCCATAGTTCATTAATTCTTTCAGTGCCACATCATCTCAGCGACAGAACTGTTAAAAGTGAGGTTGTCTGCAGGCACACCATGAAGGCATCTAGGGAGAGCAGAGGTACAGCTCCACTCATTCATAACCTTGGCAGTAGATGGAGGTGAGTGGTCAGCTTCATGCCCAGCTACTTTACCTCTGGGGAAAGAATCCGCAATACCCGCTGAATACATAGGAGGCTGGGTGCACCCCTGCCAGTATTCGGATCCTGGTTTGCCCAACCCATAGCCTAATCATTATACCAACTGAGCTATCCTGGCTGACAGACCTGTGAAATAAAACACTAAAAGCACGGAATATCACTAATGACTGTCTATAGCAAAATTCTGAACTATGTTTTCATGCAGGTACAGGCTATTAATGCCTATAATTCACTCACCACAATGGCTTCGTACACCTTTGCAGCAAAACTTAAATCTGAGAATTTCTTTTCTAGCGGGAAAGTGTAAGTTGACAGCCAGTCCAGCAGCTGCTTATCATAGCCCAGACCAACATTCGGGTACTGAGGTGCATGAATGTGTGTGTCAATGAAACCTGGCATTAAAAACTCTCCCTCAACAAGGTGATACACGAAGTCGTCACAAATCGAATGTTCCTGCTGTATTTTGGCCAAGTTGTTTGCAGTTTCTTCCACAGCTACAATCTGAAAACAGCCAAAAACACTGCTGAAAGTCAATTTACAAACAGTGTCTAGTAAACAAGGATCCCTACAACATAAAAATTAAATTAGAAGTCATTACACTGTTAAATCTGCCTCTTTCATGCCACTGAAGTATCACGATGTTTAAACTTAATCACCAAACACAATGATGCATTTGCATCATCTTGGCACAACTATAAAATTCTGCTGCAGTAGAAAGTTGGCTCTTGCATTTGCAGCCATTCACAGATGGCTGTCTCCACTTCCTCATTACTGTGGAATCAGCAACCTCCCAGGTGGTGCTTCAGCAGACCAAACAACTGGGTGGATGGCCCAGAAGTTCCAATTCAAAGAAGAGGAACTCTTGAGCCCCAGCATGTGCTGCATGGGAGAGCACTGTCACGCTGCAAGTTCACAGCTCACAACAGATCATCTGTTTGGGCCACTGGAGCAACAGTCAGGAAGTCACCTATTCCACAGTAATGAGGAAGGAGATACAGATGTTGTGAGTGTTTGTGAATGCCAGAGCCCAATGACACAATTTTTAAATTCATGTCAAAGTGGGACAAATCATCAACATGCTTGGACATTATGTTACAAATAATGTCACACGAGTGGAATAAATCACCTATACTTAACACAATGACTTCTCATTTAATTTTTATGACCAGGGGACCTTACTTACTCAACATCCTTCAAATGTTACTGAAAGCGGCAATTGAAACTAAACATGTAGATTTCTTATTACATTAAATTCCAAGGAAATATCCCTTGACTAGGGACTTTCTACAGCACAAGGACAGTTTTTCACTATTTTCTTTGTCATACTATAGATATATAAACAAGAAAGTGGATAATACAATTTTTATGTAAAAAATTGACACAAATGAGGAATTAGCACCCAAGAAAATATTAAACTGTACAAATAAAGTACAAGCTAGAATTTTACGAGATACTTAAACAAACTAGTGTAAATGGCCAAAACAAAAAGTAAATGAACTACAACATTAAAAGCACACAATATGAAGGGGACTGCCACCATGATGCCCTGATACTGGGCACCAGAAAAAAAGAACAACCTCCTGTGCCAATTGACTTTTTTGGTTAATACACATACAGTGTTCTGCAACTCCCAGTAATGAAGCAAAGCATAGTTGACTATGTAAGATACAGCTCAACAGTAATGCAGCAGTCTCAATGTTCATGATTATATGGGGGCTGATAAAACCATCACAAACACTAAAATCCATTATCAATGTAAAACGCCCACTTTGTTCCAAGAACTTACCAAATAACAGTAATTACAGTATAAAATAACACCAGAAAACATAAAAAACATCCAAGTTTATTTTTAATAAAACCCATTAAATGACTGACAGAGAGTGTCAATCCATTAGGCACAACTGCAGTCAACTTCACTTAGTGAAAGACATAGCTAGAATCAACTGAGAGTGATCTGTGCAATATGGCTATACTGAGACCACAGAAAGAAATCCCACTAATTAACACTCCCCACAAAATCTCCCTCCAGCTGGTATTCTTCTCCCTACATCCAGCCACTCTGTTCACAGCAATGTTGATACTGATAACTTTTGTTAGCAACAAGCACTTTTTGATTGTTGACATATGGCAGATGGTGAGATACAAAGTTCCACTGATTGGTAAAGTTACTGATGGTTTGGTGGAGTATGTTGCCTCCGTGTTCAGTATCCAACAAGTCTAGGACATTCCAACAATAGGCCTTCTTGGCCCCTGAAAATGGCAACAACAAGGTCCTCTAAAATGACGGTAACTATTCACCAATAACCATGTGGTCACATCCTAGAAAACTTGAACCTTTACAGCAAACAGTAAGAGAGAGGAATACAACATGAGGCATGGTTTTGGCACCATCATTACTACTTCTTTCTATGGTATCAGTATCATCTATAAAATCAGTGACCGTAAAATATATAGAAACACATTTTAATATTTTTAATTATTAATATTTACTACTTATCAGTTAAGTACAGATGTTTTATGGCTAATTTTATTTTCTATATGTTAAATTTCCTAGATTCATTGTAGGCTGCAAACAAGAAGACCCTTATAATGAAAGAAGTCTGTCTTGCATAAAGGTGCTCAATAAAATGGTACATCTCAGGGGTGCACAGATATTCCAAAAATTTGGAAGCCACCTCAAAATTGTAGTTGCCACAAGGATGACACAAATTAGGTTTCATACTGAGGATCCACAACTACTAGGCACCACCACACAAAATTTAGTCGTCATGGCAACCTGGCACCCAGGATTTGCACACCCCTGGTATAGCTGGTGATAAATTACTGCTAAACACCTCCCTACTCCGAGATGACCCATATGAGATTAAAAGTTAACATCAACACTCTACAGAGAGCAATGTGACAGTTAGACCTTAAAACAATCACTATATGATGCCTGGATGTCCCAAAATTCATACATGCATGAGCACAACAACCACAAAAAGTTAGCCTTCAAATATGTTTTATAATTTGGGAGTCTGTACTTACCTTGCCATCTACTACAGCAATCAGTCCACAATCAAAGACAGTAAGGTGTGTTATATCCTCAGAATGCACAACTGGACCAACAATAATGAAGCGTTTGTTGCACAGTTTCTACAAAAGGGAATTACACTAAGACAGAGGCTGCATAAAGCACAGACATAGACCCTGTATGATGGTGGTAGGCAGAAGGGAAGCAGCAGGATTGGAGGTAACCATAACAGAAAAAAATATGGAAAAATTAATACAAACAAGTCAACAAAGAGTCCTGTAGACACGAATGTTCACTCTTTCAAGAGCAATTTGTAGACTAAATAAACAAAATATCCACACAGCCATACACAGAGTCAACTTACATAACCCACATCATTACCTCCTGTCACCTCACTAATCATGTACACCATAGCCAACTCAGCAGCCACCCATACACATATTGCAATAGTGGTGGGAGTGACCAAGGATATACATACAGATCGGAATCAAAGGCAGTAATGTTACAGCTGATGATCAGTCAGCCAGTCCATCATGGTGCCAAGAACCTCTTAGAGCTTATAATCACATATGCATTTATTTTTGGAATTTACATATACCGTATGTCTCTCCTTATTCTTATCCTGAGCACTGCAGCTGTCACGTGATGTCCCTGCAGAAGCACACCATACTCAGTACGAAAATAGAAGAAAGGCCTTTATATATTCCTACAATAACACAAACTGCACAATGTATGATAAAATTTCTGGGGTGTGTTCTCTTGACATTTAATCTCCCATAAAAAACTGTATTTTAATGAAATTTATACCCACTGCTTTAGAAACATTTACAAAATATAAATAGGTCAAAGCTGCACTATCCACTTTCAATTACTTTTCATATTCTTTCCCCACTTTGGATTTCACGCTCGTAATAACTAAATGGACCCTATTATTTCTTATTACTTCCCATTACATCCCATATTAACACCTAATAAACACTGAAGCTACATATCACAAATAAAACCTTAAGAGGCGTAACAGTCCACACAAAATCAAAGTTTTAAATTTGCACATACACAGCTGCATACTTCATTGTACATACAGTGAATTAATGCTTGAATTTCTTTGTGTGAACTATCAACATAAGACCCGCCCGCGTAGAGCTGACAGTTACCTTCTGTGGATCTCCGCTCATCATGAATTTCGTGGAGCCTCGGCAACCTCAGAATATCCTGCAGCATGAATATGAAGAAAAGTACAAGAATGTAACAGCCCTACGTCAGCTGTATTCCAAGAGTGACCGTAACGAAAGCACATGACATGTTTCTCTAGTTTACATTTACACTGATTTTGTAACAGAAACCAGCTACCTACACAAGGAGGCCTTTCCTGCTCACCGCATCATACATCCAATCATTCGTACACAAAAAATCAGCTCACGTCGTCTACAAGTACATACGCCCCACATACAACCCACATAACACAAAACAAAGATAACCTTTGATGCATAATCAGTAACATCCGCTGGCCAACGTTGCCATGCGGCAGCAAATCGTATTCTGCGGATCACCTGCAGAAGTGGTACAGTTGGTGACACACGTTACTCCGTGCTCTTCTCATAGCATGGATGTTTGAGTAGCACGGATAAACCACGAGCTCCGGTAGCTTCCTAGTTGTGAAGGTGCTCACCGGCGATGTGACTTATACGTAGGCGTGTTAGAAGCGATTCCTTTAACACGGACGCACACACTCACAGAAGGAATAGAGCCCTCTTACAAGCATTAGCTTAAAGCATCTAACCTACGTCCGCTTCGAACGTAGCTGTGAATGTTCTGAAGTCCTCCATAAATAGCACAGCCCCATCCCCACTACAGAAAACGTAGACAAAGAAGAACGTCGTCACAAGATCAGACCGAGACGCGTACAACCATAAGACGACATGCGAAGCCAAAGAACTTGCACAAGATGACGCTCGTGCGCTACTAAGTTGAGAAACGCGATCCGGAATGAGACATCTCCCTTTCACGAAAGGAAGACACCGGTACTTTGACAATGCCTTGAAGAAGTGAACGGTGAGCACAGAAGCACTATCTGAAGCAATTCCTGCTCCGCATACGTATGCGCGCACATACACACACTGACACAATACAGCGACAACGGACAGAAGTAACGCTACATACATACATACATACATATATACCTTTCGCCAATACATTACACAGCCTGACAGCTGATGGATATGAAACAAGTCCTTTGCAACAAACTTGGCAAAAAAATGGTCAAGTGTCAATTACAGCAACTGAAATCACAGTCTAGTAAATATCAGTCATTATAATTTTATAAACTATTTGATAATAAAATGTATATTAAAATAGTTAATAAGTTGTTATAATGTAGTGGCAAATTATCTGTCATAATTGCGTGATCAAGATTACAATCTAATTGTAAGAATTGATACATATATGAATAAATACATAATGATGCTACAATAAAAGTTTATAATTCTTAATGACGTCATCAGCCCTCACCCTATGAATGTAAGTGGAATATTCTTCATTTGTATGGAGGGATTTATCAAATAGAAATGCGTTTAGTTCATTTACTTCTTACTTGTTGCTCGTTTTGCAATGCGTATACGTAATGCATTAATGGTCTTTATACTGACGTTATATACGCCTGTCAAGATGTGAGATTAGCTATCGGTTTTTTGCAAATCTGCGCTGCTGCTTCTTCTTCTTCTTCTTGTGTTTATTTCATGAATTGAAGATGACAGGTAGAATATTCTAAGTTATTTACCAAAACGGTTATTAAAGATAGTATATATCGCGATGACATAGTTAAAATTCCTAATGTTTTGAATAAGGGTTTACATGATGCCCGACACGTGGATCCTACAATAGCTCGTATAATTTTCTTCTGTAGTTCAAAAAACTTCCCTACTCAATGAGGAGCTACCCCAAAATATTATACTGTATTCCATTATGGTATGAAAATAAGCATAGTATATCGCTTTAAGTGTGCATATATATCGTTGTTAAAGTACATGGATCTGATTACATAACAAGCCCTGCTAAGTTTTGGTAATATTAAATCTATGAGTCTTCCATCGCATGTAGTTGTCTAGACCCAATCAAAGAAATTTTGTATCTACTATTTCTTTAACCTCTTTTCCTTGACATGATATTTGGATTTCGCTGTTTTGAAAATAATTTGATTTGAAGTGCAATACATTTGTTTTATCTATGTTAAGTGTTACTCCATTTGCTGCAAACCATTCATTCATGTGTGTTAATGTATGTGCTGCTTTAGTTTGCAAGTCACTGAGGTTGCTGGAAGTAATTATTACACTAGCATCATCCGCAAATAACACCAATTTAGAATCGCTACTTTTATTTGGAGGTAAATCGTTAATGTAAATTATAAAGAATAGTGGTCCCAAAATGTATTCCTGGGGGACCCATACTTTGACTCTGCCAACTTAATAAAATCTTCTGCTGACAAGCTGGAGATGTTATATCCATCCTTGGCTTCCTATCAGCTAGATAGGATTCAAACCACTTTATATTTACACCGCGTACTTCATAATTTATCAATAAAAATCTTGTGGTTAATACAATAAAATGCGTTAGATAAGTCACAAAATATTCCTCCTACCTGCTGCCGTTGATTTAGTTTGTTAAGAATGGAATCTGTCAAGATAAAAATAGCACTAGCAAGACAGATGGTGACTGAGACATAACAGCGCCACATATGGGAAACAGGGTAAACTGTCACTGCCACATGCGAGAAATAGGCGAAATTATTGTCCCATGTCCTAAAGGAGAGCCTGTGTGTGACATTTGGTATGGTATTGGGGCTGTGTTGTTTGTATTGTTACGACTTCCACATCCTGATCATTTCGACCAAATTTTTGAAGCCATGGAATGTACAATATATGTATATAGACGTAACGGCTGAATCTTTCTGATGTCATGGCATGTCCCTGTTTCATTTAGCTTCAGAAGATCTTGCGATTTCAAAATGGTCTGCAGATATATAGAAATTTGGTATCTGCAGTGTGCTTGTCTCATGTGGTATCATGCCTTTATAGACCTTACCTACACACCTGTTACTTCCAAACTGCTGTCCTTGGACCAGGCATAAATCTTACAAAATGCTTAACCTAGATCATATCCTTCGCACCAATATAACCATGTTGCTGGTATAGATATAATTTGCTACATGGATGTCAATCTTGCATTTTTTAAACTTTGTCCGTGGTGCCAATGTTAACCCTTCAATGGTAGCATAGGTGCACTGTGTGGTCATGAATGCATTTAAGGCAAGTGCAGTTGGAATTTAAACCCCCGCATCACTGAAGTGATAAACGGTACAAGACACACTGGATTCACACGAAGCACTCCAATAATTTGCACAATTTTATTTAATATAAGCAGCCTATTGTATGACAGGATGTTTCTACTATTATGGAAGCACAGTTAAGACCTTCCCTGTTGGTAGGAATCAGGCATCATCTAGACCATTAACAGTTCACGAGTCAAACATGAACATGTTTCTGTAGGTGTGAAATTTGCATCCTTGTAACATCTTCAAGTCTGAGAATACAGAGGTATTCATGCAATAAATTTAGCAATCCCAATTGACAAGCATAAAGTAGTATTAACGCTTTAAATGTATTATAAAACCAACACCTATAAATACCAAATGAACATGCCCCCCCCACCACCACCCCAACCCCCTCCCACCTGCTGTGCTTGACCGACAAACTATTTGGCACAGAAGGCACTTTAGAATAAATTAACCACTTGTGGGCCAGTTTCAGGTATTTCTGGACCCCAATACAAAAATAAATTTGGTGGCCGCACCTATGTGCAGTCCTCAACTGACCATGCAGACTCAGCAATGTAAGAGTTTACATATCAAATGTGTTTGGCATAAAATCCGAAATACAATCAGCCTTTTCAGCATCCATGCAGCAGCAGAAATTGTGATAACCTTAAACCTGCCCTGACCCCTTCTCTGGCCACTCAAAAGGCCTGTTGCTATGCTTGGCATGGCCAATTAATATGCACTCTAGCACTCACTGTCTTGGAAACCAAAAGATAATAGAAAAACATTACAATAACAAATATAATTGCTGCAAGCTACTTAAATTCTTCATGAAAGCTATCTATAAATGACAAGCAAAAATATAATGCCAGACACACTCAAAAAACATAGAGGTGAAATATGGGAAACACATATGAGATCCTTAGCCTCTCATTGGCCTCACCCAAAATTACCAGACAGTGACTTATATGGCACTGAGTAACACTGCAGAATGGGGAATTCCGTGACTATGAACTCCTTAGAACAGCTAGCACAACTGAAGTAAAATTATGTAATAATCGCGTACATGACTTTGATGTAGAAATTTCATGGCAGTGGATCCCTTGTAACATCACACTGTCTGTGGTAAGCTGGAGCATTAATGTAACTTTTGACTTATACGGGCCAACATATAATTCAGCGGTAACTTCTGCTGATTACAGTACTTTCTGGAGTCTCAGCCCCTTGAAAATAATTCTCTTGCCATTTGTTTCATTTTAATATCTAGAAAATACTACATTCTGATTCACAATACAATAGCATTCATATTTCTTTGTACACCCTGTGCAGCAGAACTCATGCACTTCTAAGTCTGAAACTGGAAATGAAGTAAGCACTCTTTAAGTGCATTATTTAATGATGCTGTCAATTGCCAATATTAATAAGAAATCAGTGATAGATGAATGAATGAGTATGGAGCATTGGTGGAATGATACTGGCAGGGGAAAACCAGAACACTTGAAGAGAATCCTGCCCCACAACCAATTTGCCCACCATAACCACACATGGACTTGCCTGAGATCAACCCTGGGCCTCTGCAGTGACAGGCTGGTGACTAACCACCTGAACTGTGGCACAGCCTATGATGCAAGCATACAGCTGGCATTATAATACCAGTCATTCATAATTGTTGTGTACTTGTCCACATGTAACTCAGCTACGGCCTGCTGGAGAATCCAGGGTTCAATTCCTGGCAGAGGCAAGAGATTTATCTTCTCCAAAATGTACTGACTGGTCCTGTGGCCCACTCAGTCTTATATGTGATAATACCAGGGCTATTCCCCAGGAGTAAAGTGGCTAGGGCATGTAGCTCACAACTCACCATCCACTGCACAGGTTAAGAACAAGTGCAGTTATACCCCTACTCCTCCTGTATGCCTTCATTATGTGGAGGGAGAGAACTTCACCTTATGTTTGTCTTTTTGTGGCTTTTCTCTGCTTTCCATTAAGTAACAAGTATTTATGACACATATCTGATATATCTGCCTAATTTGAATATGAGCATTCCAACACGCTTGCCTAGTGCCACAGCAAAACAAAGGCAGAGACAATGTACATCCCTTGGACTCCCATATTCACTTGAAGAAACAATGGGTACAGGACCAGTATTACCGTGCTGTAATACGCCAGGCCAAAGCCAGGTATCAGCATGGTATCAGCACAATTTGCTTTGCACATGCTGTATTCACATTAACATGTATTTAAACTGCTCAGTAGTGCTACGTAACTACTGGTTTCAAAACTTACTGGTTCCACATTGGCGAGTCTAGAAACATGAGACTATCAAGGAACTTATGCCATTTTTCTATCATTCGTTGTTCATTGGAATTCTAACTTCATGTTGAAATGTGACTACAAACAATTGTATCTACAAAGACACAGACTTCCCTCAGCATTTACATATGGTACTTCATTAGCCATGCTTTTGCTAAGGACCCTGGGGCCACCATCCCGCCCCCCTACAGTATCACTTAGCTCATCATCCTCAACACTAGCACTGCACTTACAACTAGACTGTGGTTGCCCACTGTGATGAGAATAAAGGAATAGTTCTGACTCACATTCCAGTTACATTATACTGCAGTGAAAAATTAATTTAAGTTATGTCAAAATACCCTCACCTTACCCTAGTATGTAGTCTAACTGATCACTACACTTTCAGATGTATAAATTCCAAGTCTCCATGAGGTAAGTATGAACCACACTGACATCAAAATCATATAACAAGTTATCAAAAATCCAAAATCAACTTGCCTTGCCTCATGTCAATATACGTTCAAACTCTAACAGAGCCCATGCCAAGATAAATGAGGCCTTTAGTCAAAGATCAGGGATTAAAGATACCAGACCTACAGCCAACATACTCAGTTATATTATGTACAAGCAGCTGGAGGAGCGGGGCTTGTGGTTCGATTCCAGGTGGATGACGAAGAGTTTCCTCCAAAGTATCTAAACAGACTTTGGCGTCCAAGCAGTGCCCTATTCAGTGGGGACTGGGGGCACTTTCACGAGAGTAAAGCCAACCATTCACCTCCATCCAGTGCTGAGGTTAAGAATGAGTCAAGCTGCACCTCCACTCTTTCACACACCTTCAGAGTATGCATGGGAACTTTACCTTCACAGTTATATAGTATAACTGCACAGTTAAAGTCATACTTTACCATTCATACCAATGCTAGCCTGTCATGTACTTGTCTACTGGCAAATGTGGGCATCCAACTAAGTACAGTCTTCACCTTCATTTGCTATGGAACCAGTTACAGGTATGACATTTGAGGTTCTCACAGCAGTGCTGCTGAAGAGTCTTCTGGATTGTTACACCAGGCTAACCATTACACAGTTAGCTACAGGTGACTATTCTAGCCACTCATCTCAGAAAGTCATTAACACAAATCCATGTTTAACATCACATTAGGCAGACATACTGATGTAGCACCTCAATAAATATGACAGATAGTTGTATAAACACTAGAAGGTATATAAAAGCCACATATGAACAGATATAATGAAATTAAAAATCTGCAGTTAAGTAAACTTATATTACATATTAAATAATTTAATTTTAACCTCCTATGTACGCCTACATCTTCCAAGAGGTTTCTCTCCTACACGTTTGCCCACCAAAACCATGTATTTCCTGTCTGCCCTACATGCCACATGCTCAGCCCATCTCATCCTCCTAGACTTAATCACAGTAATAATATTTGGTGAGGATTATAAAGCAAGATTAAAATGTTCACACGAAAATGACATATGAGACTCCAAAATTAAACAACAATATATTCATTTACTCTAACACTTGAAAAATAATGCATACCTTCTGTATAAACATAAGTTCCCTACTTTATGGCATTGTCCAACTGCTCAGCACTCTTCTCTGTGCTGTAAGTACTATTATATCCATCACAATTTAAATTTAAACTCCACATTTATGTTCTCGTTGCATGACATGTGTATTAAAAAAGGCGATCAGGTCATATAGTGCATCTCTCTTATCGTCGGCTTGAGCACTGCAGCTATGCCTTCATGTCCCAACACAGTCAGGCTTTCTACATGGCAAATCTGCCACACTCGGTGTGGTGACAGACAAAAAACCCTCAACTTGGACTACAGTAATTTCTTTACACTCATTTACTTGATGGATAAGTGAGACCAGAAGGGCCTTACAGGCAGTCCTCATTTAAAGCCATCCTCAACACTGACGAATTTTTGTGATCAAATATTTTATGAACATTGCCCGGACTTGGATTAACGATTTTGCTGGCAGCTGGCAGGATCTTTGGCAGCCAGCCCCTCGTGCATAAGATATAATTCATAGTCATTTTAGCTTCTAAAGCAAGGGCCTCAACCGCAAACACATAATTTTGAAATTTAAGGCAGGCTGCACATCACTTTAAGCACTGCAGACGGTGTCTGCAATACAATCAAATACACTTCACGCTTGTAACAACAGAACCCAACTACGTTATAATTACTGAATTTAAAACTTCAATGCATTTTTGTTTCTCTCAGCTGACATATGCTGTACATTACTGCCTGCACCAAAATCTTTAATTGAAATCAGATGGGTGACAGGGCCATGTAAAATAAACTGGCAAGCTGTGTGTCTGGGACCGCTGTTCCAAAATAGAGGCAAGCCTTTGGCTAGGATAAAAGAAACAAACGTTTCAGTTGAAGATTGTCTGTTGAAGAGTAATCATGGTTTCCAGGGCAGATATTTCATATGTCATGCCAGGCAGGCCACCACACTTGGTCAGATCAGGTGCAGGCATCAGAGTTGGTGCGAATACAGTGCTCAAATTGTGGGCAGTCATCTTGTTCATACACTGATGCTGGACTACCCTGGTGACAACAGAGGTAAATGGTGACACTAGTGGCCATCCAGTATCACTGTGGATGTGAATACAATGCTATGATGCATGTGCAGTAAATAACATCCAAAGATGTGCTGCACTCGTATCTGTTACTTCAACACAACAAGAACTACAGTTTTAAATGTGTTAATAATTTACTGTGTCTCAGGTAATTAACAATACTGAAAACAATCAGCATCAGATGTGTGCATACACGTGTCTGAGGAGTCCTGTCTTCTGGCATGCAATGCTGTGCCACTGGGTAACGAACGTCACAACCCACTTACCCAGCAACGCAGTGTCACACCCAAATGCACCATGGTGATAAGCTCAAAACTTGCATGATAACATTTCTTCATATAACCCGGCATGTTCTGATCGACCTCGACCATCCTCAGGGAAACTGTACATGAAATGGAAAATTACAAGAGGCTAATTGCAGTACGTATGCTTACAATTAACCACCAGCGATTTTGCATTTCATATGCAATTTGGTGAGAATGGTCAATATTGATCAACATGTGTCAGAAGGGTTATGAATAAATACTGTCCCATTAATGCTTGTACACATACAACTGATTGTATTTGTTTCTAATACTGTTAAGAACTGCCATATGTAATACCATCTGTTCCAGCAATACACAACCTTCTGAGTGACTGCCTTCTTTACATGCAGCAGTGTCATGTAATATCTGCAGGAATTCGTGGCCCTGCAGTCCAGGAACTAAACAGGACTGTTTCCCACTATATGTATACAATGTCAGTGAAAATATTCTTTAATGGTATTTAAAAGCAGCTGTCTGTGACTGTATTGTGCCTCAACATGATCACTAGTGTGGACACTGCTACTAAAACACAGTGAACACTTCTGATTGGCTCTGGGCTGCAACATGACTGTCCCTGCTGTGTGAACTGGGCCTACAGGAAAATGCCATTTAGCATCCCAAAACAATGTGAACAGCTCTCATAAAGACTACTGGGAATGCCTTACACATCCACCATTCAGCCAAGGCCTAGCCTCTAGCAATTCCCACTTCTCTACATTATGAAATCTGCACCCTGTCAACTGAATTTACATTTATTTTCTCATTCAATAGATCCTTACAAGGGTTAAAACAGCCCATAGGACGTAGAACTTGTCAATACATACTTAAGAGATTGGTTAACAATACAACAACATACCTAAAAAACACAGCACAAAAACATAACAAACTGAACTACTGGTATACTGCTGTGGGATGTCTCAATTGATCTGATGATTATATATAGAAATAGGTGATCTGTTGCAAGATTTGAGGTTCTCAAGGTGTGGCTGCTTAAGATACAAGTCCTGAGATGTTATACTGTGTGATTTGGCAAGTAACTCCCAACTATTACAAGGATCAGAGTGCTTTCAGAATGTCAGAAATTATTCACAAACAACAGTGTCACATACCCAAAGACTGAATCTTCAGGAAAACTATTTTTCCTTACTATTTTTGATGTCTACATAACATAAATATGAACATAAGTCACAACTGGAAGTTCTGTACTGCATACCCAGCGTCTTACAGGCATGAATGCGCATTTTGTAAGGCAAAGCAGCAGTTTAACACATCACACCACAGGACACTTCTAGGGGCCATCTACTGTAATTTCTGTCAGCTCTCAACATGCCTTACAACACTCCACTGCTATCTCAACATTAATAATTATAATATAGGTGCAGCATCTTCTCCATGTTCAGGATTTCAACCTTTCATTATTACCCACTGTAATACCCCTGTTTCATCTCTTCATGACTGGTTCCAACAAACTGACATGAGATCACTTGGCTGGCTCTCCTTCAGTCTTTTAATGTATTTTATGCTTCCAAGTGTTTATATTTTACTAAAAGCACACTTTAAAACTGCTCATGCTTTTTGAGGTAATTTTATAATTTCAGTACTAATATTTCACATATTCTTAGAACCAAACAGGCAACTTACATTAAAAATGGATGC
This sequence comes from Coptotermes formosanus, assembly GCA_013340265.1. NCBI lineage: Eukaryota > Metazoa > Arthropoda > Insecta > Blattodea > Rhinotermitidae > Coptotermes > Coptotermes formosanus. Next base: position 1,135,105 of record BLKM01003940.1, on the reverse strand, counting down.
TGATGTTCGTGACTGCTTTATCAGCCATAATTAATCATGAACATTGGGTCTGTACTGAATGTGCGCGCACACGCGCGCGTGTGTGTGTGCACTTACATCAGCAGAGACAGAAAGACAGGCAGAGGATCTCATGGTTGCTGCCAAAGAAACTTCTCTCCCCCCCCCCCTACACACACACACACACACACACACACACACACTAACCTGCTGAGGTGCTCCATCAGATACTTCAGTGTATTATAATGTGCCGCTGGGAGGAGAGTCAGGGCATCTTTGATTCCCACAATCTGTTCCTGAATGGATTTCAGCTCTGCAACACATACAAGTTAGCAACAAAATAACAGGAAACAGTCTGCCCAAGGATGACCATAATACAGTCAAAACATGTTGCCATGAAATAATATGATGAATTAATATTAACATTAATAAAGTAATAATTTTAACATTATTTAACATTATGTATAATAAGGCTGTCTCGACAGTGACAAGTACTGATTATGAACAATATTACATCTGTCCCCAGGCCGCAGATGTCTGAAATGACCTCCAGACGTGATGACATCCATGAACATGCAGTCAAAGAATAAAGTTCTGTGAGTCATGTTATCACAAAGTATGGTTTGGCACATAAACCCATTCAGCTAGTTTCTGCTACATCATGTTATGACCACCAGAGAGGAGCAAAAGGAAAGTTCTAGCTTAATCAGTTCATCTTTAGCAGCCCTGCACATACATGACTTTTAGTTTGTCACAGAGCATACGGGTTTTTTTTTTTTACTGCACGACAGCTGACTATAGAGATGACATCACTGCTGCATAACAGACGGTGGTGCCACCGGTTCTGTAGTGCTTTGTCCTGCTCAGTCCTATATTTAACAAACTCTCTGCACAATATGCTGCATGTAAACATCCAAACACGCCATTATGCAGTAACACAAGAGCTTCTCAATTTCTTCAAAGAACATCAACTTACGAGCAGCTTTGATGAGAGCCGGATGTGTCTCAAAGGTCACCAGTGGAACCGGAAGTAACCTTAAGTACAGTTTCAATGTACCAGCTATCACATTAATGTTATCATACACTTCTGGGCCCATGTTGGCTTGATCACCATCTGCAAGTTGCAATTATTTCTCATTAGAACACACAAGAGAAGTAGCTCTCGTGTCCACATAAATTACACTAAATCTTTAAAACCGTTTTAGCAGTTATACAAGAGAATATTGGGGTTTTCATTTTAACTGATCAAATAATCATTGTTAAAGACTGAGTAAGAAATGTTTAATCAGGATACCAACGAACAGCAACACTTATTTGGAACCAAACACCTGATTTATTTCAGCCTATGCAACTCAATTTCTTTGCATGAACTAAAGTGCCAACCAAATAAGTTAGGAAACTCCTGTAGGTCATAACAATTTTGGCATGCACACTCTGTTATTGCACCCACTATTCCTAATGTTCATATTATTCATAAACACTTCCAATGCAGTGTATATGCTATCAGCACTTATTATATGGCATGAAGGCTGATCAAGAATATCCATCACACCATTTTTATAGAGAAACTGCCACAGGTACTGAAGTAACAACCATGTGAGATATTTGGCAAAATCTCATGATAACGCATACCAGACATGCGGGTGGCAGGCTAAGCCAGTCCTGAGTAGGGTCACCTACACTGCAAGAATGTTTTTCCCTCCACAACCCTGTGACATGCACATGTTGAAGAAGCAATGTTTTTACATTAACGTCTGCTATGAACTTGACAAATAGCCACAAAAATGTGCTAGATGCTATAACAAGCATTCACAGAAACGATGAGCTGCTCCGAGGCATTTCAGCAGTATTCCCATTTTAAAAATGGCCACACTGCATCCCACAGCAAAGCCCAGGCCACTCCACAATACCTCATTTCACACCACAACCCAAGTACTTCACAGTGTCAATAATTCAACATCCCTCTCTTGCACCCACCCCAGCCAGCACACACAGACACCCCCCCCACCCACTAGTTGGTGTTAATTGGTTTATAACATGCATTGTGTGAATAGTACAACATTCGCAAATGCCCAACAGGCACAACTTACGTACCCATGTCCATACAGTTTTCAATACAAACTGCCTTATTATTGTGCATTAGTTGGTGTTAACTGGTTCATCATTCACAGTCACCCTACCATATGACACTACATACGCAACTGAAAAAACTGTCAACCCTTCAATGATGCTAGCCATTAAATTCCAAATACTGTCAAAGGCAGAGGAGTTTTAAATTTTAAGTACCATAAAACCCACACTCACTCAGTTACAGTTCACAGATGCTGGTACTGAAGGGTTAAATAAACACCAACCAATCAATCGAGTGATCAATCACCTTTGTCCAGTGCAAGTTTGAGTGTTTCTATTTCTTCTGCAAACCCTGACACTCTGTACAACCCCTCTGCATCCAGTCCTCGCCCTTCAATTTCACTGATACACTTGTCTACAACAAACGGACGAGTTGTCCGATGAGCCTTCACCAATGTGGTAAGGTCAATTCCAAATACCCCACGCAGCTGTTTCAAGTCTGGACAGCAGTCACAGGGCACCTTTTCTGAACATCTGCTGTGTGCACTAAAGCCACAATCTGGAACCAATGTTGTAGCCATATTTAATGGACCAGAGAATATGGATATGCCTGTGTTAAGAAATTTAAATTCAAATTCTTGTCACACTTAAAATTCTTCAATGAAATGATCAGTCACATTTTGTTGCAAATGTTCTATTATGGTACACAATCAAAGGCATGACATTTTAGTCATGTATTATTCCATGGATGTTCTCACAGCAATAACAACACATGGAAGAGAGTTCTTCACAGTGAACTGTAGTATACAAGACATGATCAGTAAATTATGAGACTGGTTCAGTAAAAAATAATCTTTGTTGCTTACAAATACAAACACTTAATCCCCTTCAAAACAGTCTCCTTCTGAAGCTAAGCGAGTCTTTCAGAATACCACTCAGGTGCTTCATCGTGTTCTCTTTGATGGTGTCAATGTCATCAAATATGTTTCCTTTTAGGGCCATTTTAAGTTTCAAAAACAGCCAGAAGTCACAGGAAGTTATATCAAGGGAGCAGGGCGGTTGCTCAGTCACAGAAATGCCTTGATTTGCTCAAAAAAAAACCTGAACTGATGGGGCTGTGTACACAGGTGCGTTGTCAGGATGCAGAGCCCACGTGTGAGATTCCCATTTCTTTGGCCTCTTGTGACAAACTGCAAGTCTCAGTTGCTTCAGAACTTCAACACAGTACTGTTAATTCACCGTTTCTCCTTTGGGGACACATTCATAGTGAAGAGCCCCTTCCTCCACGACCATTCACAGTCACCTGGATAGAGGATCATCACTGACAGAAGTTTGGCCCTTTTAAAACCCCTTAAACCATCCAAACATGTGAGCACAACTCAATAAATCATCACCAAAAGCAGTTTTTTAACATTTCAAAAGTCTCTGCATCATTTCCTCACAAGTTCAACGCAAAATTTTATGCACACATGCTGTTCCTTCTCTTCCGACATATTGAGCACAGCCTGAAATGCGACGAGGCACAGGTACACATGCTCATCCAACCAACACTGGACAGGCACCGCCTAATAGTTTCGGTCCATCCTTTATGCTGTGCAGAGAAAAGATTCAAGGCCACATCCCAGCAAAGAGGCGGGTCCCAACTCCTCCCCCTAGCAGAGTTAAAGAACCAGTCTCAGAACTTACTGACCATACTTGTATTAAGTTTTAATGCAAAATAAAAAAATTAACATTTTAGGCCTATCCAAACAATACACACATACACACAAAAATAATAAATAAATATGGTAAGTCTTGGTTTTAACATTGAGTTATGCTCCTAAGAAATGCAAGAGTAGAGGCAAACAATGCAGAACAGAGCATTCTTCTCTCATAACAATTAATTAAAATACCCACAACTTTGGCTGTTCACAATCCCACCAGCTCAAACAACATTACTCTCAGTGCAGGCAATGGTCATCAAATCTTTGGTCACTAAAATCTGTAAACATTAAAGCAAAATGTTGCTCAGGGCAACATTAAATGAGGACTGCCTGTACACATTTGCCTTTGACGTTTTAATCAGACTTTATAAAGATTCAATAACTTTTTCAATTCATTCCTACAGGTCAGGACGTCACTCAGTACAGACTGGTTGTTTCATCAGAACAGTGAAAAACACTATCTATACAGAACAAAATGCTTGCAAAACACTTCTTTGACTCCCTGACCTTGCTCCTTGCATCATCGTCTTGTTTGTAACATCTAAATTTCTCACAGTCTACTTTCTGACAACTGAAGTCTTCTCGAATGCAACACTTTGTTGATAGGTGAGTGGTTCCCAGCCCCCCCTCCCCCCATATAAAAATAAATAATTAAATACTGATTGAAAGGAGGCATGAGACCCTGAAAATGGCCATAACTAGATACTGGTAAGGTGAATAAGACGAAGAAGAGTGGCCTGGGATGCATCACCACCATGAGGTACCGACCATGACACCTTGGAGGTTTGGGATGTGGTTCTGATGCAATGAGGAAGACAACAGGAGGATTCAGGTCTTCTAGAGATTTGAAACTATGCCACTAGAAAAGTGGTTCCTGATGTTTTGGTAAGCATGTTGTCATCATGTTCAAGGGTCAAGAGGTATTCAAAAACACCAGGAACCACTCACCCAGTGACATAGCATCACATCCCAGGAGACCTGTATGCTTACAAACAATGCTGTGAGAATGTCAGATCTCACAAAATAGGAGTCTGGGGAAGGAGACAACAAGCACATTTGGCCTTGTGAGCACCATGAGCTACACAACCATATGAGGAGGCCTCCTACACTCTCACAGTGAGCGAATCAGAGGTTTTCAGAACCTGCTCAAGATCAGGCCAACTTTCCAACCAACACAGCATCAGATCCCAAAAGACCTGAACCCTCAACAACTCCATCATGGAACCTCACATCCTGCAAAGTAGCAGGCTTCTCTCCCCACTTTGTGAAGCTGACCATGACATTTTTATGGCGTGGTACTTAAATAAGCACAGGAACTTTACTGTAACAGTATACAGGCAATGACTCAATATTACACCAGTGACATCCTGTCCCTTTCTAACTCCTGCCTTAACAAGACCAGCACTGTAGCCTCAGTTTCATTTCTGGCATGCTGTATGTCGTAACAGAATGACTTAAGGTGAGACCATGTCCATCAATCTGTGACCAACCACGTAACAGCATCTAAGTTGTCTAGCAATTGACAGTTTCATGACAATCAGTGCAGTGAAAGCCATATTTGACACAACAGTGGAACTGAGGTTTTGTCCTGCATTTTATACACCTTTTATCTGATTTGAACAAAACTTAGCACAGGAGATGTCCATGAAGACTTACTCGTTAATTATGAGCTTTGTGAAAATCAACTCCGCACATAGTGGCATGAGCAAATTTCTATCTTCCCTTTTCACATTTATTGTTCCATTTGCATGCAATTTTCTGTCAGGGATCTGTACATAATGCTATTAAGCACTTGTGACTTTAACAGAAAGTGATACAAGGAAAGTATACTTTTCTTATAAGCATCAAGAAATAACATACAAGCATGCAAAGGTGAAACTACTTGGCATTTTGAAACTACAAAACACCTTGGTAAAGCCTGTGTACTGCATCATGGCATGCATAACTTACCATCTTTTTACGTAATGAATGTATACTTCTTAACTCAATGTCCCACACAAAACAGAACACACTTAATGACAACCATATTAAGTTCAAAGCATCACCTTTTTCCTAAACACACAGACAATCATCCTCCACTGAAACAATGGATATAAAACACACTCGCAGAGGTTTAACAGTTGACACGTTTGCTGCTACAAACACTGCTAAGATGCCAAATACAAGAAAACTTGCTACTGAAACCATCATTCTTTACTGTTTACTCCAAAAAAGAATGCTTGTATATATGCAACAAATACCTTCACATTTGACTCCTTGAGCAGTGAATCCCCACAGGAAATTTCCACAGAATTCACACCAATTCAGACCCTTGAACGTATGTGTCTTAAAAGCATGGGGCTTGTCATAATCCACTGCATCACCAGCAACAGGTTGTGTGATGGCTGAATCTTTTGCCTGTCGCTCTGATATTCCTAAGTGCTTTCGTTCCTCTTGACAGAAGGAATCTTTCGCCCTGAAGGCATCAGATTTTCTGCCAGCCTGACTAATCACAGTCTGTCGTTTTATTTTGTTAAGTGTCATGTATGGACTCTTCTCATAATTATTGAAACTATTCATCAGTTCAATGTAAGGTCCTGCATTTGCCTCCATGTAAAGTGTGAGAAGTCCCTCAGCCACCAGCTCATACAAGGAGTCATAACGTTTATCTCTAACATAATGCTGGCCATCGTAATAGAGTTTGTAGTTTTTAATCTTGGCATCAAACCTGTTAATAAAACACAACCAAGTAATCAAAATGGCAATTTAATATGTATGATGTCATCTTTCTTAAAGCAGAGTAGAGCTGTGAAGTTTGTCAGTCAATGGGAGGCATTAAAACCACCACACACATCAGAATCCATTTTCAATGTAGAACATCTATCTGGTTACAAAAGATTATGAAATACTACTAGCAGCAAAAACATAAAACAAGCTCAGGAGGCACCAAAAGCATGCATGTTTATCCTTAATAAAATACAAAGTTTTTTGGAAGCATAAAACACATTACATGATTGAAGGACAGGCTCTTTCTATCAAGCAAGCTGCCAATCAATTTCACTTAATCAAAGCCACAACATAACTGAGCTGAGAGTGATTTGCTGTCTAGTAGGAGAGTAAGGGAAGCAAACTTGCCAGCCACATGGTCTCATTCCAACACATAAAATCCATTCACGCATGGCTGAACTCCTAACATCAAGGTTTAAAAACACTGGGACACTACCGTACAGTGTTCAGAATGCATGTACTAGACATGTACACTGCACGGTCTTACAATGTATACATGACACAGGATATCCTCAGCTAGTTTAAACACACACACACACACATGAGTACAGTCTCAATACTCATGAACCTCAATATTCTGTGCTTCAACTTTTCATGATCTCCCATGTGAATAACATTATTTTGACCTTGCATGACTGGCTCTGACATAGACAGATGAGACCACGTGGATAGTGAGGTGTCTTTCACCACGCTCCTGCTATTGCACACATTGCTCTCAGCAAAGTCTCACTTTTGCATTACGTTAAATTGACTGATTTTATGGTTTATATAATAAGACTCTCCCTCAAGCAGTTAATGTATTTCACATGTTCAAAAAGTGTTTATAATTTATTAAAAAGAGCTTGTATGCTTCTTACACTTTTTCAGGTTATTTTATACTTTCGTTACTGACAACACATAAGTTACTGGAACCATAAAGGTGTCTTACACTGAAAAAGGACACCAGTGATCATGAATTATCTGTTATGGTTTCAGAAGTCCCAGTGAATTACCAACTTCAAGATGCTACTGTACAGTGAATCATACGCATCATACATTTCTGCTGTAAATAAATTTATTGTACTTTACTTGGACAGACACACTGCTCTCAAGTAGATAAACATTTCAAACAAATTTGAAGTATCCAATACAGCCTGTACTGGCAGTCCTTATAGTATCCAGCACAGCCTGTACTGGCAGTCCTTACAGTATCCAGTACAGCCTGTACTGGCAGTCCTTATACTATCCAGCACAGCCTGTACTGGCAGTCCTTATAGTATCCAGTACAGCCTGTACTGGCAGTCCTTATAGTATCCAGAACAGCCTGTACTGGCAGTCCTTATAGTATCCAGTACAACCTGTACTGGCAGTCCTTATAGTATCCAGCACAGCCTGTACTGGCAGTCCTTATAGTATCCACAACGTTCTCCTAAAAATGACAATTCCATCTACACAACAAGCAGCTTCTGCACAAACTGCACGGTGATCTACATCACAGGCAAATGATTCTGTAAACAAATCCTTCTGCAGAAAATTTGTGAACCTCAACTTTAATGTGTACAGGCACAATTCACACCACTGGTTTCACTACGACTCCACTACACTCTAATGTTATCAACACGAGTGTCTGATCATAATGCTAGGCTGGCAACAACGTTGTTTGTTGCTCATTAGTTGTCTGTGATAATCCATGATGCCTTGTGTTTTTGCTACAAACTTCCCTAAACAAATGTAACTTTAAATCACAACATACCTGAGCGTTAAAGTGTAAAATCCGTTGTTCACTCCACTCTGTCGAACCAAATATGCACCATCTTCCATCAAAAGAGACGCTGCATCAAGATGTGATATCATACCATGAAATTCCAGCCCATAATATGACGGAGAATTTGTAACATGATGTTTACGTGTGACTGGCTTCGGACCTGGAGCTTCCAGCTGGAGGTGATACACTGAAAACAAAATGTAAATAACTGTGTCTAATTTGTGAAACTTGATGATCTTACAATGGTGATACTGAAGATTCAAGTCTTCTGTGACATGATACAGTGTCATCCAGCAAGTAGTTTCTAACATTTTGGACTGCAGTGCCTCCATCTTCAGAGTTAAGTTGTCCAAGGAAGACACAGGCATGTCAGCAACTACTCACCCAACAACATGCCTTCACATCCTAGAAGACTTGAATTTTCTAAACATAATTCCTATAACCACATGGACTGGCAAAGAGAAATCAGAGGTCAAATATTCACTGACTTTCGTGAAAGAAATGGACTGGTTATTACAACACATGGTTTAAAAAGCCTGAGAGAAAACTGTACACCTGGAAAGCAACAAGAAATCAAAATCAACATCAGTTAGACTACATACCTGTGAAGCATCAATTCAGAAACAGTATGAAAGATGTGCAGACAGTGCCTGGAGCAGACATTGACTCTGACCACAACTTAATGGTTGCAAAGATCTGCACTAGATTAAAGAAAATCATACAGTTCCAAAATGGAAAAACCAAGATGGAATCTAGAGAAGATGTATGTTCAATGACAGAAAGTGTAGGATACTCTAGAAGAAAAACTCACTGCAATCAAACGTGAAAGTGGGAATGTGGAAGTGCAGTGGAACAAGATCAAGAAATGTGTGTTAGATACTATGAGTGACTTAGTGGGGAAAGTTGACAGGCAAGCAAAGAGGCCAAGCATTACACAAAAAATGATCAATAAAATGGATGAGTGAAGGGAGTTGAAGAATGTCTACAACAAAGGAAAGAAGGAAGGAGGGAAGGAAGGAAGGAAGGAAGGAAGGAAGGAAGGAAGGAAGGAAGGAAGGAAGGAAGGAAGGAAGGAAGGAAGGAAGGAAGGAAGGAAGGAAGGAAGGAAGGAAGGAAGGAAGGACTACAGAAGCCTGAGGATTGAATTGAAAAGAGCCACAGACAAGACCACAAAGCAATATCTTGAAAACGTATGTGATGAGATCACAGAATTTCAAAGAACAGGACGTTATGATTTAATGTACATGAAGACAAAGGAATTAGGCCAGACAGAAAACCATGGGATTCAAAACCATGACATCAAAGACTTCATCAAAAGGAATATAATAGTAGATCAGAGACAAGTATTGAAATTTAATGTTGCACATTTTCCATGCAGTTAACTATATGCAAATTTACTAATAAAACCAACTACTGCACGACTACATTTGTATACACTCCGACATGTTTTGGCCGCAACTATTGTTTTTCTTGACCAAGCAGCATATGGTGCATTAGTGCACTAATGTACCATATGCTGCTTTGTCAAGAAAAAACATTCCGCCTGAAGACAGCCAAATAGTTGCAGCCGAAACATGTCGGAGAGTATACAACTGTAATTTTGCAGGAGTTGGTTTTATTAATAAATTTGCAACAACTACTGGAAATTTGGGAGAATTACATTACACAGCTCTACAATCAACCTAATCAACCAGAAAGCCTAGAAGTCAAACCTGAAGAGGAAGCAGATACAGAGGAAAAAGGCCCTTATATTTTGCAAACTTAAGTCGGAAAAGCTATGAAAAAAATGGGGAATAAGATGGCTACAGCAGATGATGATGTACCTTGCGATGTACTCAAAACTGCTGGAAGATGGTCTCAGACTAATGACACAACTGATCAACAACATATACAAAACCTGAGAGTAGCCCAAGGATTTCACTGTATTTACAGCAATTGCCTTAAAGACAAAGTCAAAAGCTACAAAGTGCAGCAACCATCGCACAATCATCCTTATTGCACATACACCAAAGATAGCAGCGACGATATTTAGAAGAAAGATTAAAAGGAAAACCACGTATGTACTTGGAGAAGATCAGTCTGGATTTAGAAGAGGAAAAGGAAACAGAGATGCAATTGGGATGCTGAGAATATCAGAATGAACTCTGGACACAGATGAAGAATTGTGTGCTTGCTTCATAGACTGGCAAAACACACTTGACTGTGCAAACCGGACAATTAATGCACATCCTAAATGAAACTGGTATTGACTGGCATGAAAGCTAATCAGCAAATTGTACGTGGATCAGAGTGTTAAACTATGACTGAACCAACGGGAGACAAGAACTGTGAAGACTGGAAGAGGAGTTAGACAGGGATGCTGTTTGTCGCCGATTCTATTCAACTTACACAGTGAGCACCTTAACCAACGAAGCTCCTGAAGGGTTTGGAGATTTCAAAACATGAGGACAAGTAATTCGCACTGTGAAATAGGCAGATGCCCTTCTGCTACTGGCTAAGAAAGAAACGGTGCTACAGGGTATGATTGGTAGACTAACATGGACAGGAAGATATTATGAAATGGAAATGAACATGGAAGATACTAAGGAAATGACAATCTCAAAGCAACCAGTACAGATTATGACAGATCAAACACAACCGAAGAATGTGGAATATTTCAACTATTTGGGTAGCAGGATAACAAAGGATGTAAGACATACACGTGGAATTAAATCCAGGATTGGATGGCAAAGGCTGCATTCAACAAGAAGAAGGCTCTTTTCACCAGCAAATGGGACTTAAATTTAAGGAAGAAACTAGTAAAATGCTATATTTGGAGCATAGCTTTGTATAATGCGAGAACTTGGACACTTCGGTGCGTAAATCAGAAATACCTGATAAGTTTTGAAACACGGGGCCTGAGAAGGATGGAGAAAATAAGGTGGCCCCATCAAGCGAGAAATGAAGTATTACATGGGGTCAAGAAGGATGGAATATCCTACATACAATAAAAAGAAGGAATGCTAACTGGATCAGCCACATCTTGCATAGGAACTGCCTTCTAAAACATGTTAGTGAAGGAAAGAGAGAGGGAAGGTTAGAAGTGATGTGAAGACATGAAGAAGGCATAAGAAGCTACTGGATGATCTTAAGAAAAAGGAGGATACTGTAAACTGAAAGAGGAAGCATTAGACCAAACTCTGTGAAGAACTTGCTTTCGGAAAGGCTATGGACCCGTCATAAGACAAACTACAGAACGAATGAATACTTATAATACATTAGTACACAGCAAAACACAAGTGGAGATGAACTCACAGTGTGGATTCCAAACACGTCGATGTGAAGAGTCTTGATCTGGTAAAGGACTACCTAGAACAGACGAAGCAACAAAACCGTAGACGTGTCGCCTCGAACTTATTCACGTGACAAACAGATCTTACATGACCATTAAGTCTGTCAACTTAATTTTTGGTCACGAGATTCGGAACTACTAACCACATCCCCTGAGTCATGCACCTACTGAATATAATATTTTATGTTATAGGATGAAGCTCAAAAATTTCGTCTGAAACAACACTGATGACAGTGCTGTCCTGAAATATGACAGACGACCCACGAACTGCTACATCAGCACAAAGAGTGAAATTCAAATACCTTCATTGATTTTTCGACACTCCATTCCTTACGGTGTATTATTCTCACTGACAGTAAAAATAAGTTGTTATGCTTTCTCCGTTTGAAACACTGAAACGAAAAACAGCTCACATCTTAGTACCGCCAACAAACCACTGACACCATATCCACGGATCTTCCACCAATTTATACGGAATGCGTAGTATGTGACTACTCTGCCATCTCGAGGAAACGCGGTAAATACACACAGACGGCGGCAGTGACTGACTCAGGAGTTAACATTGTTAACCCAAAGTTAATCCGTCACAATGGCGCACCCAAGGGTGGAGGGAAGGGGGGTGCTGGGTTGCACTTCTTCTTGGACTGTCTCACAATTGAAGTTAACAGCACTAGAATCCTTTGAATTGCTGGGAACCATGCACCAAATTATGCCATATCACAACCCAGAACTCAGTCCTCAGCAGTATCACTGCAAGAACCTCAAATCTTGCAATGTAGAATTTGTCAGCAGTGCACTCATTTGGGAAAATATGAACTAAAACATTTTTATTCCAGTATCCACACACAGTCACAGTGCTGTAAACTCCTGCTGTTCACCTTCCACTGACAGCTGTAAGTCAGGGTTATACATTTTAAGGCTTTCAGTTTCATTTTCTTCTAATGTGTGGTGATCATCGGCATTGATAACATGTCTGTTTCTTGTGACGAATTATTTTGTCTGCTTGTACAAGGGCACGCAGTGGCGCAGTTGGTTGAGGTGTTGCACTACAAGCCAGAAAGTCACAGGTCCGATTCCAAATAGTCAGTGGAATTTTCATTGACTTAATCCTTCCAGCCACACTATGGCCCTGGGGTCAACTCAGCCTCTAACAGAAATGAGTACCAGGAATATTTCCTGGGGGTTAAAGTGGGCAGGTGCGAAGGGCTGACAACCTTATCACCTTCATGTGCTGACTGTCTTGAAGTCTGGGAGCCTTAACCTTCTAGAACTCCCAACGCCTGTCCAGGCCTGTACACAGGTTGGTTTACCTTTTACACTATGAAGAAAACAAAACAGAGCAAGCGTGGTGTCTGTTTCTCCATCTCCCAAGAAGGCGCCAATTTACAACGTTCAATCTGGCATCATGATCTGCATCATGGAATTCACTGTGCAACACACAATACTAGCGCAGTGGCTAGCTGATGACTCATACACTCTCTGATGAGCCCAGGCTACATGTTACAGCATAAGTTAGCCAACACAAAGGGACAAATGGTACTGGTTACATAAAATGCTTATGTACATGAAGATAACTCCAAACATTAACAAATATGTCAAAAAGTGAAGATCCAAGTCTTCTTGCATGACTCCATGAAGACTGATGTTTAAAACTGAGGCAGCAAGCTCGCCCAGACAGCAGAAATTATGTCCCAGTTTGCATGGCACCGTACCCCACAAGTCATCAACACTGCTGTCATAACCTCAGTTCTTGTGGGTGCAGTGTCACTGCTGCTTCTGCACCAACACAGTCACAGCCACACTCATAACACTGTCTAATGTCAGTTATGCACAAAATAAAGCAAGTCACTATGGGATCCCAAACTGCTAAATTTTATTTTGAAAGATTTCCTTTGGATGCATTTGCATTGAAGGGTTGTAAAAATTCCTATTTATCTCCCCACTTGCATCCATCACTGTGCATCTTCAGAACCACATCATAGATTTCATAAAATCTGATATTTGGTGTTTGCACTTACACTTGTTGACTCACTCCAGTTTTAATTAACACCACACAGTAATAATGGACTCTATGTGAAAACTACATGCCTTTCTGCAGGCTTCTGTGATATAACTTGAAATATTTAATGCAGTGAACTATGCTTCAAACACTGCAGAGAAAAGTGAAACACACATCTTGTATCCAGTACAGTTTTTCACCAGCCATACAGTTTTGAAAATACATAATCAAATACAGGGGGTTTATATGCAACGTCATCTCACAGCCTGAAAACACTTGGACCGACTTTGATCAAATTTTGAACTGATGAACAGGACCTTACACATCTCCTACATGAAACATGGCATGAATACTTGCAAATGTCAGTTCTAAGGAACATACCCTATTTAATAAAAACAGTTTGACTAATATTCCTGTGGATTATTACACCATGCAAGACCACAAGATGGTACTGCCTACATCCTTTGGGTGACTGAGAGGAAATGGGGACCATAAGGACTGTGGCCAATCAAAACCACAGAAGAGAACAGGGATAGAACTGCTAATGTGCCAAAAGCAAAGTTCAAAGTCAGACAACCAGGGTAACAAACAGCCCTCTTTGGTCCCCAGGCAGTGAGAAATGTGGCTGTAATGTGTAACAGTACATACATACATACATACATACATACATACATCAGTTCCTGTTTTCTGAGTGAAAGATTTGTCCCCTCTTCACTCCGCATGGTTCTGATCGATCGCTGTCCTCACAAACTTCTTATATGATCGCCCCATTTCCTTTTCCCCGTCACACAACAGACAGGCCCATTGAGGGCATTCAAGAATGTAGGAAACCAAACAGCACAATTTGATGATTATCTGGTCATAAGCCCTAAGAATGGTTTGGCCTGACTCTAATGTGACCCAGATGCGCAACCACCCATTATTCACCCAAAGCAAATTCACTCACCCTGAAGATGGAAGCACCATGTTCCTCCACAATGTCATATTTAACTCCAGATCTTACACAGTGTGATACTACAGATTACGATTGAGTAATACGCTCTACAAAGGCCCCAAACACACATAATTACCGCTTGGAAATAAGGGATTCATTGGACTTGGTCAATAATAACAATGAAATCTGACATATTTAAATGTATAGCGCCATATTTACAAATGATGAATGATAACATAAAAACACTGCAATAAAAGTCTTGGATGACAAATTAACAATAAAATATAAAAAATATGGTACAAAAACACAATGTCATTGATCAAGCTTCCATAAATATGTGCTTGAGATCAAATCTTCAATTACATATATATATATATATATATATACGCACACACACACACACACACACACACATATATATATATATATATATATATATAATTGTCACACTAAAAATGTACAAAGCTTTTTCATCACACACTAAATAGTTTCAAGAACAATGCCAAACAGTGCGACATACCAAGTACCATGTGAGAAGTGCAGCTCTCATTAATCACATTGGTACTTTGCAGAACTGCTAACAAATCTGTAAACAGACGTAAAGCACACTTACATGCACCATAATTAAGACGCAAACAGTAGTTAGCTTATGTAGCAGCTGCTGACAGAGCTACATCTGTGACATCCTTCAAGAAACTGCTGTGTGTATGCCTACTGCACACGCGATTGTCTGCACTGGCTTTCAGTATTGCCAGAAGTTTATCACAAAGTCACATTAACAAACAGACCTTCAAATTCAACACAGCAGCCCTCAGGGTTTACTGCCGATTCCTAGAGGCAAGATTTGAGGTCCTCACAGTGGCATTGCTGAGAATTCAGGAAACCTGGGATATGATGCTGTAGTGTTGGGTGAGTGGTGTGACTGACGTGATGCTGTGGTGTTGGGTGAGTGGTGTGACTGATGTGATGCTGTGGGGTTGGGTGAGTGATGTGACTGACATGATGCTGTGGGGTTGAGTGAGAGGTGTCAGTAATGTGATGCGTTAGGTGAGTGGTGTGTGATGTGATGCTGTGATATTGGGTAAGTGGTGTGAATGATGTGATGCTGTGGTGTTGGGTGAGCAGTTCCCCATACTTCCAAGGAAGGTAGTACCTTCATCTTAAGCAGTTAAACAAACCAAGAAGAATGAAATGATTTGGATATTCTTCTTGGACTGTTTGACCTTTGAAAATAAAGGTACTACAATCCTTCAATCAGGAACCCCCACAGCCAATTACTTTTTCATAAAAACGTGAGATTATTATTAAGGAAAAGAATAAATATGCAGAATGACTATAGGTGAGTGGTAGCGTATGCAGTAAATAGGCAGAGTGCTTAGAGTTGACTGCTATAGTATGTGGTATCAATCTGAGGTATGATGTGTGGATTACATAACATCATTGAAAAACTTAAACTAAATGCCTTTAATTTAGTTGCTAAATACCATTTTGAAATAATCAGCAGACACCGTATAATATTTACATGTCCAACAACATGCTGTGTACATAACAATAACCACTTTTGTTCTGTAAGATTTGATGTTTTGACAGTGGTGTTTCTCAAGATACAAGTATTCTGGGACATCATGTGGTACTGGTGGAAGAGCAGTTACCAACATTTCAATGGGCTGTATTGCCTTCAAAAGCTTGGCAAGTTCATGCCCAATGACACAGCATCACATCCCATAAGAATTGACTTGACATATGATTAGAAATTCCAGTTTCTTTAACACAGCTCATCTTTTCTAACACTACTGCCATCAACACAGTTCACTATACTCATTCATTATACGAATGCTGCTCTGTTTGGCACTGGCTAATATCATGACAACATAAACACACTCTGGGGAAAAGTTATAGAAAACACATATTACATACATATAATAAGGCCTGTTTGCATATCTGTTTTGCATAACACAAATTATAGGCACATTTTTCCTTCAATCACTAAAAAGTGTATAAAGATAACTTTTTCCACTTTATAAACAGGCATTCCAGATGTTTGTGCAGTCACACGACACACTGCGTAAGTGATCAGTGATAGTCTGGCATGGAAAGTAACTTACATTCAACATATGAATTAGTCATTTTTCAGGATGTCTGAAGCACTTACATTACGACAGACCATATTATATTTTTATAGCAGAACCATCCTGAACCACTAGTCTCCAGACGTTTCAGCTCGTCATTCAAGACCTATGTACACAATTTAAGAACCATCTCAAGATTTCACACACTTGACATCAGTAAAGAACACTTTAAATGAAAGGCATGTATAAGCATGACACACAGTTCTGGAACTCTTGTTTTCAGTTTGGGGACAGAAGCTCCTGATGTCTGATTTGTTTGTAAGGAACTGTGTGTGTTAAGTGAAAATCACTCAAAAATCTCTAAAGCCACATGAGCAATGCTCTCAAGGCACAGCAGTGTCATGCATTCTTGCAAAATTTTAAGGTTTACTCAGCAATGATGTTCAGGATTAGTCATGCTGAGCAGAGGTAAGGCCAGGCAGTAAGGGTTAGAGTAAAATAATCAGTTGATGAGAACACTGAAGCTACCACATACAACGTTTGTTGCTGATACATGCATGCATAACAGTTTTCTGTATGCACTTTCCAGCATAGCTGACATAACTTCTCCCTAACAATGTTCAGTCAGACTAACACTGTCACAGAAAATATAACACAGCACATTCAGAATTACTTTAGATGGGACAAAACACAAATGAGTAACAAACATATAAAACACACTCCTGAGAAGTACTTGAGACATATGAAGATGGGTTTTTAAGATTAATGCTAGCTAAAAGAACAATGGGCATGGCAAGGAAGCCAATATCCAAACCACACTTACTGTGTTGCTTTCAGTAAAACTAATAATCTTGAGCAGTGAGATGATGCTGTTGAGTTTCATCTTACCAGTACAGTTACAATGTCAGATGGAACATTTTTTGAAAGTCTTAACATCCCAAATTGTTTTAAATGTGTTTTATTCATATTTTGTTCTGCTTTTACAGGTCTTTGCCCTGATGCATAAACAAGTGTTTTTATTTCCACACAAGAACTTTGTGTCTACATGTAAGTGACTGTGTGTGTGTGTGTGTGCATGTGCGCGCGCATGCGTGCGTGCGTACATATGTACATACGTACACATACACAAAACATATGCATTGGATTAAACTCTACTTTTATCTTTCTCTTCCCTGTAAAACTGCAACTTGTAACAAGCCAATTTCCCGTCCTCACAAAAATGAATGAATGAATATGGTGCTTTGGTGGAATCGTAATTGGCAGGGTGAAATCAACGTACTTGGATCAAAACTTGTCCCAGTGGTATATTGTCCATCACAAATCCCAAATTGATCCCCTACATTAAATTCTACTTAGTAATTAAAAATCACCCAATACACTTAACATCACTGAAACAACAGTAAAATGGAACACTGCTCATAATTAATTCAAAGTAACGGTTATTGTTATAAAGGTATTGGAACTTTACGCACACATTTAAAATATTTGGCCCACCTGCAACTTAGCAATATCAGAAACACCGATAGCTCAGTAAATGGGTCAAATCTACAAACTAATCAGATCACAACCATTCCTACTTCAGTTGTACAAAATATATTTTTCTTGAGTTAAAAATAAATGGATATTTTTAGATCTGGCCATTTTTAAAAATCCCAAAATTCAAGGCAGGCATAGACATTGCTTATTTGTTTCCTATGATGACACTTGAGGTGCAGAACATAACTGCTAACTTCTGCATGATACTAGAAGCCACTTTCAACATACACATATAACATATGTCTTGAAGCCTTCATGGCAACAAACTTTAATAAAATCTTGGGCTGACAGCTGCATCAGGTGGTACAAATACACCACAGACATGGTCCATCTCCACCATCAAGGTTATGCTATCAGAAACCTGATGGAAGAAGCAGTCAGGTTCTGGAACGTTGCTGTATTTGACAACATGACATAACTGTCAGCCCCAAATGATTTTACTCACAACATACATAATATGTAACACACTCCCACATCAAGTGCATTGCACTACACTGTACTATGCAGAAGCAGAAAGCATCTAGAGAGCTCACACAGGTTTACTTCACATATGATTCTGACACCCGAGAAGACACATGCTATGAAAACAATTATGTTAAAAAAAATTGTTCATACATGGAGTACATATGTTCACATACAGTAGCTCTGCAATATTCTGACAATGATGTATCACACTTGTAGTTATCTACTCCATGAACTTTTTCATTGTCTCATGTTAAAAGATAAAGACACTGTGTGTCAGTGACCAATCCTGTACCCAAAACAGGGTGTTTACTAATTTATAATTTTTTATTATCTTTTAAGATGAGACAATGGACAAAGTCCACAAAGTACATGATGACAAGTGTAATTGTGTTAAATTCCATAATACCCATAAACCGCCACTTCTGCATTAATATTTTTTAGCGAAAATCATATATTTCAAGTACATAATATGTATAAATTTTCAAGTAAATACATCACAATGAAAATTTTTTATCTTAAAGATATTTTCAGGACAATAAGATACATTACTTCCAAATAGGTGTCACTATAACATCACGTAGTTATAGCCACTAAGAATCTGATATAATTACTGCGTAAGTAGAACCATACCTATTCATATCAGAGGCTTCTGTGTGCCAGGAGCACATTGTGGTTATACATTACATTTATAATCAGGCCTGCATATTCTACTGTTTCATCCACCAGTACTGAACAAAGAAGGAAACTTACGAGCATCGTCCAATCATATATATACAGGGTTATTCATAATTCTCTGACACATTTCATAAAATTGGTACACTTGAATGGCAGAAAGGATTGTAACATGTGACCTACAGATGGAAAGAGAAATTCTTCAGGATTTTTTTTTTGCATACCTCATACGTGACCTATTGTGTCTGCCCTTTGTCACGCAGCAGACGTCAAGTCAATAATCCATTTCCACCGATACCCGCTGCAGCAGACCAGGCACTGCTTCGCTGGCCACCAAGATGGTCTGACCTAATGCCATGCAACTTTGTTTCTTATGGGTATATGTTAATAACTCTGTCTTTCTACAGCATGAACCACAGGATCTGCATGAGCTGTGCAGATGAATCATCACTGCCATGTCAGAAATCAACTGTAACATGCTGCAGTGGGCATGGACAGACCTGGCTTACCAGCTTGGCGTCTCCTGTGTCGCAATGGGTGGATACACGCAGAACTTATTCTAAACATTATAAAGATTATGATCAAAGCGTAAATATACTAATGACATCTACAAACATCAAATCAGTTTTACAAATATTATTCTAACAGTATCTTATGGCAGCTAATTACATTCCCTTAAATTGAACCATCACACAGATTTAATATTTACTCTGGAAAAGATGGTCTCATCAAGTGACATCATGTACCTTTAATAAATGTCTGCACTCCGTTATAATAAAAATTCGTACTCTTAACTCAAATACAAACAACTACAATTGCACCAGTACCAGCTATGTGAAGCGCTACTGTGACAGTACATGTGAGTAGTCCAGGTACCCTGTCCCGTATTTTTTCACTACTAATACAGTTCACCTCCATGTTACAGATGTTAAAGTTACAAAATCTGGCCCTTAGAAAGTTATGAAGTACAACCGTAAGATTCACCACATGGACCATACATTCTTCCTTACAGAAATTTTGGATGAAGAGTAAAATATCTTTATATACAAAATGCAAAACAGTAAGGTCGAGAAAAAGTAATTTGCTTTTAAGAAACTATTATTTATTAATCAAACCACATGTACACAAGCTGGGAGAGCTCAGTCACTACAGTGACTAGGCTACAGGCTGGACAATCTGGGGTTCAATTCCAGGCAGGGGCAAGCGCGCACCCAGAATTTTGTTTGGAGGAGGGGGGGTGCTGACACTGAGGCTATATATAATTTATGTTTGATTTTAAAAATTGTTATAAAAATCATGTTGTAAGTACAACATAACACTGTCTGCAACTGCATTTATATGCATACAAATATAACTACATGTTCTGTGACTCAATCACAGTGTCCTATCTTCTTGTTTTTTTTTTATTAATTTATTTTTCAAAATTCTAATGCACTAGTCATCAGCCTATTTCAGCGGCTGATTTCAGATGAAGGGGAAATCACGTAAAACTTTTTGATATCATAATCTCTACAAAATCTGTGTTTATTAAATTTCAGGTTTGGTGGGCTTATGGGGGCAGAGGGGGCTGCTGGGCTGCAGCCCCCCCCCCCACCCGGGTGCACCCTTGGGCAGGGGCAAGAAATCTCTATCTTCTCCAGAACATCCAGACCAGCTCCGAGGTCCACAAAGCCTCCTACTCAACACATAAAGGGGGCTCTGTCCCCAGGGGTAAAGCAGCTAGGGTGTGAAGTTAACAACTCACCTCCATCTAGTGCCAACATAATGCCTTCATGGCATGGACACGGACAACTTTACTTTTACCTTAATATGTGTGTGTGTGTACATCAGTGATATACATAGCTGCCACTGGCAGCCTCTGCACAAGCATCAGTAACACAGGGAGACTGCAGACTGTGGTCACTACACCCATCTCATTTCACACTGTACAGTGTATTATTCATATACAAGACATCAGGAAAGAAGCCATCAAATTTATTTCTGTTCCTACTATTATTTCTGATGGCCAAAAATGTGATATTTTATTACAACTGTGGGTCAAAAAAGTTTCCATATGAACATATCTCCACTCAAACATGACAGTGAGTAAAACAACTGTTTGCATGATAACATTTGGTAATACAGACACACTTTCAAGAACAAGCTCCTTCTGCATGGCAGGCATGTGCTGTACCATTACCTTGAGTTAAAATGTTACTACCACCAGACCTTTAGAACCACGAGGTTTTAAACTATCCATTCCCAAAAAATAATTTGTTACATCTGAATTAAAATATGGTTACTAACCCCATAGGATCAAGGGATTTAAAACCCATATTTGTGGAAAATAAATGTTAAACATATAGAAAAGAAAAATGTGTTTCAGTACAAATCAATGAATGCCCTGAAAATCAAAATATGACTATGGGTTATCGTATATGATGGAATGAATGCATTTTATTTTGTGTCAAATTTGAGCTTTCATGAACACAACTGTAGGAACTGAAAAGAAAATGCTAACCAACAGGACTTCCAGTTTCATTTTTCTTGAGAAATCACCATGATAGTTACAGGCATTTGATGCAGCTGTTCTCAAGTTAACCACAGACAGACAGACAGACAGACAGACAGACAGACAGACAGACAGACAGACAGACAGACCGACAGACAGACAAACACAGAGAAGTGACATGAACTCTGTAATTTAACATATGCACTGCCAAGCCACTTTCATATACTACATTGCGATTTACCTCCTTCTAAAGGTATGTCACCCAAGTGCAGCTGTTCCTTCATGCCACCATCACTAAACATTCCTTAATCAATATGCATTCAATATTTACTGTGTTTGCTTACTTGGTTTTCTCTTTGTACCCCTTGAATATACAGGATGAGGACATTAAATGAATATCATTACAATTTTAAGAAAGTAAATGGTACAAACTTCTACATAATAAGAGGTTAAACATGAATAAAGACATAAATTAAACAAAAGTTCTAATCTGCACAAATGTAATGGAGATTTAAAAAAATGAAAAACATGTATTTCACACACGAAAACAACTATCCTCACAGAGGTTGCAGGAGAATAGGATGAGAAACCAAGAATTTTGTGATGAGAAAAGGAATTAATATGTTAGTAGTGTAGATCAGGACAATATGCGTGAATGAGGGGACAGACCAATGTTAACATGCATAAAAAAAGTCTGAGCATCATAGGAACCCAATATTACATGAAGGCAGATCCATATATATATGAACAATTCAATAAGTTTTAATTTTATTATTATTACATTATCTCCTTTATGCAGGGTATTCACACTTTGCTCAAGTGTTGTTGTTGTTGTTCCCGACCTGCCTCACTCATTCTTCTCAATTCTCTCCTTCCATACTGACTCTGTAGTTGCCCCATGTCCAGGTTCTCCTACTTTCCCTTTTATACTAACCTCCTACGATTCCTTGACTTTCCCCACTCACAAATTCCCCCCCCCCCTCCACTCTTTCCTGTATCAAGCAGTGTTTTCCTCAACCAGCTTACACTCTCCTGCTGTGAACCTGGATGCACCAGTTTACTCCAAAATGTTGACAACACAGCCCACATCCACACACTGCCAGGACACAAAACGAGGAACCAGATCATTACTGAATTACTATGTAAGCTTTAAATAATGTAAAAAAGTGTTTATCCTGCTGAATTTTTCCTGTCAGCAAGTGTGAATGTATTAATATTCTTACAAGCACAACCAAAAACTACCTGCAACATAATCATGAAAATGTAACAAAAACAACTGAAATTTGCCTTGGCAAGTTTGGCCTTGAGAACCACTGGTTTGATAGCACTTGTTATGGTTCCATAAGCTCTACGAACACAGTAAGCTACCTGCTTGCTGCTTTCTTGGTAAAGTTGTAGGAAGGGAGGAGCATTTTGGAGGGAATAGACATCCCTCTTCTCCCAAAAATCTTCCATTTTGAAATTTTTTGCTGTGTCACATTTTACTGTTTTGTTAATGATTGCCATTTCATCCCTTGCTCTCTACTAAATTCATTGCTGACAGCATAAATATCCCAAATTTGTAAGCCACGACACTATGGTTTCTTAATCACTTGCCATCCATCACATGTCAGTGAATGTAGAAGAGTGTCATGTTACCACCTAGATGAATTATACCACAGTAACTTCAGCAGTTTTTGATTCATTCTTTACAGTACACATATTGAAATAAGACATAACTCAATTGTGTGAATATCATGTATCACCACTTTGAAAACAAATACAAAATTGTTGTCCTTATTAACCCACTTCTGAAAATGCACACCTCAAAGGCTATGAGAAGATATTGAAATTGTACATATCAATGTCATTATTCAAACTAACAGGACTGTCTTCACACAGTCAGACTGAAGAAACTGAGGCAGATATTGAATGCAGAACTTTTATATTGTATTCCAATTTTTAATGTACTCATAAATGCTGAACACACTTTTGTTAATTTTAACTTTCCAAGTTTTTACTAATAGTTATACTGTACATGTTCAGTGTGCTATTGTGTTTGGTACATGCAAAAGCTGCATTGCCTAATTCAATCCATACAAATGTTTTACACAGATCTTTTATCAAATACCTCCCTGAAGATGGCCCAGAAAGGGCACATGTAGGAGATTACAATAGTACATAATGGTAACATAACAAAACTGACTGTAGGTCCATTTTGTTGGACTCGTTAATATAAGTCTAATGCATGGCAAATATGGACAACATTAAGTTGGACACGTTGCAGTTGATAGCCAGGAAATACATATAAATAAGATACGAAGCTGTCAAAATGACAGCTGTAAGGATGTGATGTCGCAGGAATATTGATACCTCTCTAACAAGCTGCTGGTATCACAACCTGAGACAAAAAGTCACATGTCCAAAGGCAATGATCTACTTTTAAGTAGTTCTGCTCAAAACCAAATATGAATTAAATTTACCATACACCCCGCTTGCAACTCAAGAATTAAACGTTCTACTGAACTGTCAAGATAAAATTAAGTATGGCACAACTCTGCCACTGCATTACGCGAAACTTTAAAGTCAGAATGCAGGGTGATTAAAGAATGTTAACACACATACAGGATTTGTTTCTTCAAACAGGTCTGCTGATTGTGAAGCATTGACATGGCAATGAAGGTACGTTGCAGTCTTGATAGAAGTCTACCAGGTTGCAAAATTCCCTCCTTGCTCTGAAGTTACCCTGGTTGCCATGTCAATGCTTCTGTATGTAATCTACACCATGCTTTGTTCTTAATGCTAAGAAATGCTTAAAGCATACTACTGTTTTCCATGAATGTATTCAAATTCAGTGTGGTACTGTTCTGACTTCAAAAACAAAAGCTCACAATATGTTTTATAATGTTGCCTGAAGTGTGCATTTTCACATTCTGGATATTATAACCTGTATGTTCAACATCGCCCACTTGCATCACAATATATACATATATAAATATACACATTAAAAATAAATAGTTCCTGATATGGCAGCAATTTGAAAACAGTCATTAACTTCTTGTTGACTGCGTAAGTATTTCAGTAACTGAACACGTTTATGTTTATATGGGTTTAAATATCTTTGGAGTGTAAATGACAAGGAATGAATTTCAAACACACTTTATGTTACTGAAATTTCAAACAATTAAGCACTACACACTCTAAAGGACACATACAGTATAACACATGTAATGGACTGCAGCATCAAGCATGCATTTGGTTCAAAACATTCTACTATTCACATTTCCTCTCTATACCGATTTGAGCATCATGAAGAAATCTTCTTCTAAAAGACCTCCTTGCATTCTGCATCACTGAAGCTGCCACTGTAATCATACTGGAGTTTCATTCATATCTTTCCTGCAAAATTCATTGATAAATGATATCAAAATATACAGTATAAAAACACTGTGTATGATCTGCAGTGTTCATAGTGAAAGTGTGCAATGAAAGTTTTTTGGGCAAATGGCCACATAAAGAAGAATTACTTTTGTTGCACAGACTACAGACAGTGTGATGAGTGGCACAGAGTCAGAGTGAGAGCAACCTTATGGCACTACACAAAAGACTGATTGCAGTCAATGTACTTGCATGGCACTACAGAAACAAGGAACCAGAAAATAAAAAAGAAAGGACAGAAATAAAGAATGCCTGATGTCAAGACCATGTATATCCCTCTGCCTGTCTGTGACCTCATGTTAGCAATTAAACCACCTGGAGCATTTACATAAAATTTTGTATAATTCCTTACAAAAACTGTTAAGTAAGCACGGCTTTTGTGAATATCAGCTCACAGCAGTCATATTTTATGCAGGGGCATTAACGAATTTCTGCCCAAACTTTCAATATTTTTTGGACCGACTAAGTCAAATTAAATAAAGGACATATGTACAAAATATGGTTGAGCACCTGTAAGTTTCATAAAAATCAGTGCCGTGAAAACCATACTTTATCTAAAGAAGTCAAAAAAATTTCTCTCCAATTTTGATAAAATTTGGTAATGTCCACAAACTGAGTGATTGCAACTGATGCAGGGAAGGCTGTTCTCATCTTGTGGGTGCAAATAAAACTACATTCATGCATGTAGGGTAGAAATGAGTGACACTGTGGAAATACACTCTTCCCTGGTAATGTCTGTGCACATCACACAGTAGGTCACTTGCACTTCACGCAGTGCAGGCAATCAGGCCTATTCTGACTTAACCCTCTCAATCCAGCACCCTTCTCAAGTCTTGAAATGCTTTTGATTTATAATGTACAGTCTGTTTTGTACTAATCAGTCATTCTATCTAAATGGTTTACCCATTTTGTCTGTGTTCATTCATTTTCTTTTGTGCAGATGGTGTTTTCTGTTCTTTCCAAGTAGTTTGTAGTTTAGTGCAGACTTCAAGTGCTCTGAAGCATCTCACATCCACTGACTTGATTCTGTTTACATCTCGTGGTTAATTGCACAAGCAAATTCAGTTCAACAGAAGGTAAGTGTTTCACCATCTAAACTTGTGTGTGGACATTAAGGTCTTGCCAAACACCTACACTAAAATATTTTATTTGCATGCTTTGCAAAAAGAATGAAAATACTGATACAAAGTGCTCTTTCAAGAGGGACATTTTACCAACAGAAGACAAATAGTAAAGAAATTTTGGAATGCAATTTGAATAATTGAAGATTCAAGTCTTCTGGTGTATGATGCCACAGCAATTGGTGAATTGGTAGTTACCGAACTTGTGAAGGAGCTTGCTACCTCCCTCTATGTCAACAACCCTCCCCTGAAATATCAGCAGCTATTCACCATGCCACTTTTGATGTTTTAACAGCTGTGTAACTGAGGATTATGGTCTTCTGAGATGTGATGTGATGTCAATGTGTCAGTGGTGGCTGTCAATGAGAAGGAACATGAGACATCACATCCCGGAGCACTGGAATCCTCAACTATCGACTGACTGACATGGTGTCATATCTCAGAAGACTGGAATCTTCAACACCTCTGTGGAAACCTCAAATCACACAACACAACAAACTGTTTACAAAGTCAACACTATTCTAAACTCATATAATATACAATCTTGGTGCAACCCCTTCTTTATTAATGTATAACCTGTAACACTGTGCTAAAACCACAGGCATTTAGTGCTTTCATGCAAAAGATTATCATTGATATGTGACTGTGATAAAATACAGTTGTCACTTAAGACTGCACTTTTCAGAAATGCAATGCGATCAAGACAAAAATTATTGGAATAGCAATGCAAGTTAATTAACTTATGTGAAACAAAGTTCAAGTAATATGCAGTATGACTAGTCTTCGAAAACAGCTGAGGTGCAATGAAGGGAACAGGAAAAATTCTAATGGAAAAGAAAGCTGCTGCCATGCACAGATACAGTAAAAGTTGTTTATTCTGCACTTCGTTTAGTGGCAAGTTCACTCTAATGCCATATTTTTTATACCGAGACTGACAGGCCTGTCACCCAGAGGAAGCAGTTAATGATGTATCAGCACCTAGAACACGTGACAGGCAGTACACTGTGCTGTATATATTGTGTTCTATGCAGAGTTCTGTGAATGTGTTTTTTATTTCAGTTTTTCATCACAGCCCACATTGAAACTGCCTTCTTAAAGTCACCATTCTCTCCACCAGAAACATCAGTCTATAGGCATATACCCTGTGAACTATCACTGTATATGGAATGCAAGAGTCATGTGTGCAGAGCAACCGGTGCTAAGATTAAAGGTAAAGAGCCCGTACAGAACATAACACAAACAATGCATCAGAAGACACTTACCTCATCCCTATGTAGAAACCATGAAGAAAGCAATTGAGGCCAATAAAAGAGAAAGGAAAATTAAAATTAGTACTTATATATATTTGACATGTGTGAATAATTTCAAGACCCATTTAACAGAAGATAAGTCCCAAATCATGTTAGCCCCAACACCAGAAGAAAGTTCACTCTGCATTAAGTTTTGAGGTAACATACAACTGGGATACTTTAGACCATTTCTTGTATGGGAAGGTTTAATACTAGATACAAAAACACAACATATATTTTGAAACACAAGGGCTTAAAGTTAAAGAAAATCAAAGGTTATTAAAATATGCACTAAAATAGTGTACACTTTACATTTCCAGGCCACTTTATAGTCAAAACACACACAACGTTCCAAAAAATATATACTTGGCATTTTAGAGTATTATACTTCTGTGACCATGGTATGTAATCTAATAACAAAAAAGTGAAAATGACAACACATACACTTGGAATTTGTGTCAATGAAATTCCACATGCATACCCTTTATAATGTTTCTCAACCCAAACACTTTTCTTGTTTTCGGACACTAATGTAACGGACACCATTTACGTTAATATGCCTTAAAACTTCATTTTTCTACAACTGGAAGAACAGAAACCTGAAGTTTCTCACACGCCCCATTTCAACCACACTGTTGCAGCTGCTCTGAATAAAATATTGTGACAGGGAGCTCTGTTTCATAGGTACCTGAATATAACATCCCTTGACACTGCTGAGGAACCAAGTCTTCTGGGAAGTAACAATGTGTCACTGTGTGAGAGGTAGCTGACATTTTTAAGGATCATGGTACTGTCACCTCTTCAAGGATCAACATAAAGACGTCACCAGGTCCTTTGGAAAGTTCAGAACCACTAACCCAACACCACACTGTCATGTCCCAGAAGAGGTGTGTGTGTGTGTGTGTGTGTGTGTGTGTGTGTGTGTGTGTGTGTGCGCGCGCGCGCGCGCGCGCGCGCAGATAAATCTCCACACACAGGGTGAACAAAAATGCATAGCCAAACGTACAGAAGGTGAATCTAGGCCACAATACAAGATAAAAATGTTTCATGAACATGGGCCTTCTGAAGCATGGTTTCCGAATTATGGCCTCCTGAAGATTAAAGAAAATGCTCAAAGTTTCCATCTTCAGCTCCAACACAAAATGTTGCACATCTTAATAGCGACATCCTGACTTGCTAGAAGTTTGCAGGTGTTGTACAAATCATTCTGCATTCACTGTTGCAAGTCCTGACATCACTGACTTCTGTAGCATCAACAGGAGACTTCAGATGTCCTCAGTGATAAAAATGTAATGGAACTAAATCAGGGGAACAAGTAGGCCATGCTGTTGGTCCACCTCATCCTGCCAAGTGCTCCAAACCACCATGCATAAACCATAAATGAATCCCAGACTGCAGCTCCACATCTTGCAACAGTTCTGGATGGACTTTTTGTAGGAAATTGTGGTAAACAGCCCCAGTCAGAACTGGTGGGAGAAACTAGGATATGAAAAGTTAATCTCCTGCAATGCCCGCCCACACATTTAGTGGCAACTGCCGCTAGTGCGTGAAGTGCAAGGTCCCACGCTGACTTTCATTTGCCCATGCACAGTGATTACGAAAATTGATTATTCCATCTCTTGAAAACCCTGCCTCATCTGTAAATAAAATAAAAGATGGAAATGCAATATTACTGGCACACATTCTAAGAAATCACTCACACGATGTTCTTCTTGGTAGATAATCAGTTGGCTGAAGCCCTTGTACACGACACAGATAGTGCGGATAAAAAAGCTGTGTGTGCAGACTCATCACACTGTGTTCTGTGGAACTCCCTCATGTGCGGATATTCTTCTTGTGCTCATCTCTGGATTTTCAGAAGTGACACCAAGGGTTCTGCCTTCCCCTTGAGGTGTTGACACTGTTCATGGTCATGCACAGCCCTTTGGCTGCATATTGAATGTACGGTATTCTCTAAGCCATCTATCAATGGCAGGAAGCATTCTTTGGTCTGGAATTCGACAATGCGGAAAATGATTTTGGTACATAGGATGTGCCTCACGTTCACAGCCCTAAGTTCAGCCAAACATCAGATGCATGCCAACCATGTCAGCATAAGTTTACTCAGCCATTTCACGAACTTGACACTTCAAACAGAACACAAACTGATGCTAGTTTGATACATACAGAATGCCTGCTGCCTTGCTGTGCTGTCACTGTGACAGGCACAGAATGATGCGAGCTGCAGATCAACTGCATGGAAACACTAGATGCACACTTTCAACATTTTCTTTAATTGTTAGGAAGTCATAACTTGGAAATCATGGTTTGGAAGGCCTGTGCATATATAGTTTTTTTCTTTTATTGTGGTGTATATTTGCCTTCAGTAGGTCTGGCCATGCACTTTTCATTCAGTCTGTATGCAGCACAATTACCATGATTTTGTATAGTACATTAGTAAAGTGAACATCAATAACAATCTGAAATTCCTGATACAAAGCACCTAACATTAAATCACAATAAATAGAACATTTCACCATCAACACAACTTTATTATAGATATTAATTTATCATATTAGTATGGCAACATCTTTTGATCAAATATGGTCGTCTTCAGGACAATCAAATTATAAAAATGTAAACATATTACAAGTACATAATATTACATGTCAGACGGATTGAAATCTCGATCCTGCAATTTCTTAAAACAACATACTACCTTCACCTATTCTACAGTGTAGAAATACTGTTTTTGTTGCATACTGGTTATAATAGATAATTTGAGACATGCAAGATTTTAAAAAATACAAAATATAAATCTGCCCTAAGATATTGTTGGTTCTGGTGAAGTGTGTTGTATGAAGAAAAGGTAACAGGTGTAAGTATGGTTATGCTCTGGTTGTTAATACAAGGGCGAGTCAGTAACTATCTGCAATGTATGTTTAACACTTACAACATCTATAACACAAATAACAACAAGTGTAGAGACCTTGCATCATTTTTCAACATAGTCCCCTTGCTCTTTGATGCACTTGGTCCACTGTTACACAACCTTCTTTATGCCTTCAGAATAAAAAGTTTTGGGCTGAGAGACATGCCATGCTGCAAGGTTTCCTTCAGCTGCTAGTCTAGCTCCTTCCTCATTCTTA
Organism: Coptotermes formosanus; assembly: GCA_013340265.1. Lineage (NCBI taxonomy): Eukaryota > Metazoa > Arthropoda > Insecta > Blattodea > Rhinotermitidae > Coptotermes > Coptotermes formosanus. The sequence continues at coordinate 1,104,373 of BLKM01003940.1, read as the reverse complement.
ATGCAGGTGCAACCATTTCTGAACCTCTCAATCCATTCGTAGACACTCTGCTGTGACGCAGCACTGTTCCCACACCACATGACATCCTTCCATGCATTTCAGCACCTGACACAGCTTCAGCCCACAAAACACAGATCACTACTCACTGCTCTTTTATGCAAATGAAAAGCAGGATGTCCATGCTTACGGCACGAAACTCACAACAGAAATGCACTGTCAAGGTCAAACCTGCATCACATAGTTACGAGTGAGAGAGACCATGTGTACTGTGTCATGCCCAACCAGCGTAGCCAAATGCAAAAAAAAAATGTACATCATGGACAATTATTGACTCACCTTTGAATTTTATGGATGAAGTTATACTGGGACATAAAATTCTGTCTACTTGCATCTGATGAGAACTATATGGTATTCATGTTTTCTTAAAGATTCTATAGTATGTTATTTTATTGTGTATGTCATGTAAACTGTTTTGTGTGTGTGTTTACACACTGTGATCACTGGGAAGATACCTTCCCATCCCAACGGTCAATTTAATATGTTTACATTTTTATAATTTGGTTGGCCAGAAGATGGCCACATTTCATTGAAACATGTTGCCACAATAATATGATAAATTAATACCAATAATAAAGTTGTGTTGACAGAGAAAAATACCACAGATTATTATAAATAACACAATGGTTACATCTAACATTAAAATTAATCTTAAATTGCCTTTCAGGGCCTACTGGCTTAAGAATTTTTCCTGCTCAGAAGTTCAATCTGCTCAATTCATTTCTAAACATTTCACAGTACAAGGCGTGTTCAAAAAAAGACCGAACTTTTGCTATAAAGACTTTATTGCTCATTTTGCAACATTTTAAGCACTGTCCCCTTCAAAGTAGTCCCCTCTACTGGCGATACACCATTCCCAATGTTTCTTCCATTGTTGGAATGCTTCCTGGAACGCACTTTCTGTGATGGCGCGCGGTTCTCTTGTCGCATTTTCCTGAATCTCCTCTATCATTTGGAAACGACGTCCTTTCAAAGTGGTTTTAAGTTTGGGAAACAGGAAAAAGTCTGCTGCAGCTAAGTCCGGAGAATAGGGTGGATGTGGCACAATGGATACCTGATGTTTTGCCAGACAACTGCGGATGAGGAGCGACGCGTGAGCCAGCGCATTGCCGTGGTGCAACATCCAAGTTTGGTTTTTCTACAATTCAGGCTTCTTCCTGCGCACAGGATCCCTCAAACGCACTAAAAAGTCCTGGTACAACTGTCTGTTTACCATCTAACCACGTGGTACAAATTCTTGATGGACAATGCCTTTGCAATCAAAAAACACAGCCAACATCACCTTGATCTTTGACCGACTCATCTGTGCTTTTTTTGGTCGAGGAGACCCTTTCCCCATCCACTGCGACGATTACATCTTGGTTTCAACATCATAGCCATAAACCCATGTCTCATCTCTTGTTATGATGTTCTTAAGGAAGTTTTCATTACTTCTTGTATTTGCATTGGCAAGCAGTTCCAGACTGATATCAACACGGTTCTCTTTCTGATCATCAGTCAAAAAACGCGGCACGAATTTTGCGCTGACACGACGCATCTGAAGTTTTTCAGTCAAAATTTGATGGCAAGAACCTATGCTGATGCCCACTTCATCAGCAACTTCTCGGACAGTTAAACGATGATTTCCACGAATCACAGCAAGAACTCTCTCGACATGGTCGTCGTCTGTTGATGTGGAAGGTCGTCCAGGCCTGGGATCTTCACCGACAGACATTCTGCCCTCTTTAAAACGCTTAAACCACTCATAGCACTGCGTTCGGCTCATACAGTCCTCCCTGTATGCTTGGTTAAGCAATTGAAATGTCTCTGTAAAATTTTTACCAAGTTTGCAGCAAAATTTCACACACACACGCGTTGTTCTTCAAGCTCTTTCCTTGTCACTTGTCACTAATCTGACGAACAGCTTATGCACGTGCTCAGTTCAGCAGATGTAGCTCGATGACTAATGCTCATAGCGAAACGGGGCAAATGGCAGTTTGTTGTTAAAACCTGCCGCTAGGTGGGCTCAGTAGCCGCAGCACGCCCTTTATGCTGGTTGGCGCGCTATTTAAAAAGTTTGGTCTTTTTTTGAACACGCCTCGTATGTCCCACCCTGCATTACATGCAAACTTGCTTTTAGCTACAAGAATATTGGCAACTCACTCTGATTCAGATATGTTAGTGGCAGTAACAGCATTTGTTGAATGCAGCAATGGGCTGGGTGATGATTGTGCCCTGACACCTGGCAGTTCACTCGATGATGCAGCAAGAATTCGACCAGGTAATGTTGGAAGAATATAGCCTGTTGACCCACAGTGATCCTCTTCAGCTGAAACATGATATGTACTCAATGTGACCGTTTCACATTAAGAGATTTAGAGATGTCTTTCATATATAAATAAGCATTAAATAACAACTCTAAGATTATGTAGTGCCAAAGATATATGCCTGAAAGGGTGTGGAGCATTGATGGAGTGACACTGACAGGGGAAAACCAAAGTAATCAGAGAAAACCCTGTCTCCTTGCCACTTTGACCACCACAAATCTTAAAGGGACTGACCTGAGATTGAAGCCAGGCATCCATGGTGACAGGCCAGCACTTCATCGCCCCAGCCATAGCACACACAGCTCATGTATGAATAAACCAATGGTGCAATTACCCATAACTCCATATAAATAAGTCAGCAATTCAGGTGGGAAAGACCAGTAATAATCCTTCCCAGTCAGGCTGCTGAGATTTGAAGTGCTATCAGAATTGACAAACCAAGAGCCTGCACACATCCACTATCATCGTCGTCGTCGTCGTCGTCATCATCAGCAGCAGCAGCAGCAGTCTGGCGCTACAGTCCAGTATGGACCTTGGCCTCCCGCACAATTCTCCTCCATCTTGTCAATCTTGGGTCTTCTCTCACCAACCTCAGATGCTCATCCTCCTGAGGTCCTCCTCCACGCCTGTTATCCAGCCTTTTCTTAGCCATCCTCCTTTCTTCCTACCATAGATTTCTTCATTCTGGATCTTTTTAAGCATACGATGATCATCCGAACATTGCACATGACACAGCCAGCTGATCCTCAATTTGATGAACCTGACAATGTCAGCATGGCCAGGCTTGTTTGCCTGCAGTTCTCAAGCTCCAGGTTTCAGGTCCATGTGTTACCACAGGTCTTACGAGAATTTTGTACAGTGTCATCTTGGTTCCTATAGAGAGGAGGTGTGACCTAAGCAGTTTTCTCAGGCTAAAATATGCACGATTCCCTGCCATTATTCTCCTGGTTATTTCGTCACCTACCTTGTTTTCACTATTTATATTAGCTCCTAGACAAACAAAAGCACTAACACCTTCCAACTAGAGCTCACAAACGGTCAGGGTTTCTTTTTCCCTTTCTGCCTGCAGGGGAGAGACCTGAGGTACTTTGTTTTGGCTTAATTTATTTGTAGAGCAAGTGCCCTTGCTTCCTTCTCTAAAGCTTGGAATAGCATCCTCACAGCTGCAGTACTATGACTCATAAGAGTAATATTGTCTGCAGAGTCAAACAGGTAGGTCATCCAATTCACTACAGTCCCCTGTATCTGAATATCCTGGATGGCCCTGTGCAGCACCAGGTTAAAAAGAGTGGCCAATAATGCACCACCCTGCCTCACCCTGGCTCCAACACAGAAGCTTCAACTGGCCTGTTTCTCCACTATGACTTCACTACATGTCTGAAACATTATTTTAATCAAATTGATAAGCTTGGATGGACTGCCACAGCTCTTGAGTGACCTTTGTAGTCTGTATCAATCAATGCCTACACACATTACAGATACAATTTATTCAGATTATGATTTAAGCCAAAAATGTTCTGATCTGTTCTGCATTCACTTTTGGCATATTTCTGAAAAGTTTATATTCACTCAGTAATTTAATTCAATACCTTTTCATCCAATAAACCAGATGTCTTCACTGTTTTAATAATAATTTTTTCTATTTGGGACTGTAACATCCTAAAACTTGCGAGATTTCAGGTTTCCACAGCAGCATAGCTGGTTGGTGTGTAAAGTGGCAGAAGGGTGAAGATGACCTCATCCTGACACACTGGATTCTTCTGCTTACTTTTTCTGACACAGATATTGTACATAAGCACTTGCTGAGGGTGCCAGCGTAGTGTAGTTGGTATCGTGACTATATGGGCTGGACAGACAAGGGTTTTTCCCTCGCAGGGTCAGTATTCTTCTCTCTTGTCAAAAATGTCCTGATGGCTATGTCGCCCATCCAGAGTCCTACTAAATGGGTAATGAGGGCTGTTCCCTGAGGGCAAAGCAGCTGGGGCATTACACCAACCACTCACCAAAGTTAAGAATAAGTAATGTTATAAATCCCATCCCCAAAATTCCTGCATGTCATACCTCTTATATGAACACCTGTTGCAATGTGCACGTTGCATAAGGAATTTCAATGCGAGTAACACAATTAAGCAAAGATTCAAGTACAGTATTGCAGTTGCGGAGTACACAGCACATTTTACAAAAACTGTACGACACTGGTAGTCACTCAGTCTTTCAATTGCAAAGCACCATGACCCAAGTCAATATAAAGAATATGTCTCTCTCTCTCCCTCTCTCTTCCCCCCCCCCCTCCACCTGAACAGCCCAATGATGAGAATCTACTGCAGCAACTGCCGTGCAGTGAGAACACTGACGAGCTAATCAGCACGCAGCTGATTGACCTTTGGTGCTGGAATTAAATGCCTGGTGGGAGCTGCACAAGACCAGAAATTAAATAAGGCTGCATAACACAGGCCATAATTGGCTGCTGGCAATAGCTAACATTCAGCACTTTGAGCATCACATTGTGCGTTACACATGCTGATGTTTGGCGCCAAAGAGTTAGCACCATAGTATATGATGAACAAAACTGGAAATTGAAAGTAACTTAAAATATCTGACTTCTTCAACATTTACGAATGATCGCTCACCTTCTGAGTCTCTTATTTCCAACAGCAGCAGTCATGCAAAGTCAAATTTTATATTTCTGTTTTCTCACACCATGCTGTTAACATAGTCGCATTCCTTCTGTAAGATGCTAGTGAAAGCAAAAACAATTATCTAATAAATTACCCAGTTCATATGGAAGTTTTAAACCATCTGTTGTACTAGTGGTAGCAGTAGCAGCGACAGTTGAACACAACACGTACAGTTAACACGCTGTACTCGGCTGTTACGTTCATTGTTTTCTTGCGTCCTCACACAACAGGATAAGGAACATAAAGATAGCAGCGGC
>BLKM01003940.1:986549-1098685 GCA_013340265.1 Coptotermes formosanus | reverse complement strand
CGGCGGTGGTGGTGGTGGTGGTGGTGGTGGTGGTGGTGGTGGTGGTGGTGGTGGTGGTGGTGGTGGTGGTGGTGGTGGTGGTGGTGGTAGATACCTAGAGTAAGTATTATTCAATTTTGTTCTTGTTGTGACCCTGTGCAGACAATAGGTGAATATACACATGCGGAGTAACACGCTACATCTAACTTCTTTCAGGGTTGAAGGATTAGATCCAAGTTTGACACTGAAATGCTTACAGTGGGATTCAGATCAGTAGTACACGAAATTGCAAGCAACATGGCCAATCAGCAATGCGGGAACAAGGAGGAAATAACATGGGAATGGTGAAATCAGAACTGTGAGGTATCAGGATATAAAATGGCATGTTTTACAGTCAGAAGTATGAGAAGTGTGAAGAAGAGCCCTGAAAAACAAGCACAGGATGGTCTTACCTGCGTCAGGAAACAAATATAAGCACAATTTCATTTTATCTGTATCAGGAGACAAATATAAGCACAATGTGTTTTTACCTGTGTAAGGAAACAAATATTTGTCGCTAAGATGAATTTTCTCCTCAGTCTCAGAACACTGGTCACCAAGGTCATGAAAATTTTCTTGATCAGCAACCATTTTGTGAGGGAGGTGTGGAGATGTATGGTGAGTCTCGGTCAGTGGCGGTAGCGGATTGGGTGAAGTTTCATTATCTGATGCAGTTCCTGACCACTGACTACCTCTCAAACCAGACTCCATCACTAGAAGCAATATGCCTTCATGATCAACAGTCTTTAGCAAGCTGTTTCATATCCAGACAGTCTGATGTATCCTGCCTTGCTCATCCCTCAAAACATAACAGCTTATCATTCAAATAAAATTCAAACAAAGTTTCCACCTCCATGAAATCATGGAAACTGTCAACAAACATTTTCATTAAAAGCAAGAATACTACATGTCCAAAAGGACGGTCTTAAATTTGTTCCATATACAGTAATCCCTCAGTTTACAAGCTTAATTCATCCCTCTAAAACTGCTCGTAAATCCAAAACTTCCAAATAAAAATTAATTTCCCATGCCTTCCCATTTTATAAATTTTAATTGGTTCAAGAGGTAAAAAATTTCTTCCCAAACATACAAAGTTTGCCACAGTACAACACATAATGGTGTCTAAGTAAGGAGAAAATGACAATGGTGATAAATTACTATGTTGAAATGACATTCTTAATCACTGACCTACGCACAAACAATAATTACGTAATTAAAGTTGCCTGGAAAATAAATAAACGTTACGTGCCATCCTTGTGACAAACATTAGTGAGTGTAACAAACACAAAACCTTATTATATATTAAAAAGCCCATTAATGCTGGTGTTAGTGGATCACTGGAATCAGAATTTGCACATATGAAATCATTTGGAAACTGATGACAGCTAAGAAGACATGCTGGGAACAATGACTCGTTCATACAAGAAGGAACTTGTATAAGCATAAACCCGTAAACCAATTGCTTGAATACAGAGGGTTTGGTCAGACATCCTTTACGTCAAATTTGCTTGATTTGATACACCTAATGAACTCATCACCTACAGTTTATACAGCACATTTTCCACACCACGTGACACACTTCTCTCCTCGAAAACACTGTATAAGGTTATCCTGTATCCTATCCTATGGTCCAAAGGTGAGTAAAATATTTTTTCCCTAAATTTGCATTCTTAAGTCTTTGTGCATATCGTGATCTGGAAAATATGGTACATAAAAAAATGCACTGATAAAAGGCAAACGCATGAAGAACAGAAACAGTGGAACTGATAGTGTTAGTTTCTGAAATCAAATTGACTAGTATTGCTTCATACACGACTGCAGTCAAAAGTGGAAATAAGTGAAAAATGTCCAACATATTGTACTTCATTGCTAATATTTGGGCACTTTCATAATCCTGCACACTGCCTATTAAAATCACTTTGTCTAGTCATTCATGTCTGCATACATGATACAAACTGAGAACTGGTAAAAGGATTTTTGTGAAATTTAATACTGAGAATTTTTGGTAAAATCTGTCCACACATTAGACTTCTGATTACAATAGGAAACAACATACAACTCACATCCATCATATGCACATATCTGTAACCATCTTGGGTGTAAATCACTAATTATTAATAACAACAAAAGATTCTTTGCAGTAAAGGTCCAGAGAAAAATTAAACCTGTTTTATGTTCAACCTATGGTTTTAAGTCTTATGGTTTTTAGACATCTAAACTTTAAATAACATACATTTGCCAGTGCATGTTAAAAAACACCCCTGGACATACATTTGATATATTTAGGCAACAAGAAAACTTACTGCACTTTTAAGATATGCTGCACAATCTCTGCTGTATTTTCCATAAAATGCTGTTTATTTCATAATTATCTTTTTGCTGTTCAAATAATACAGTTTTCACACACAATCTGTGAAAATTTAAATACCAACCCGGCTGTCTAAAGGTTAAACAAAAGGTGGCAAATACACCAGAACTGTTAATGTCACACATGCATTTCTAAAACTGTTGACATTTACCGCAGCTTGGTGTTACGCACAGTCAAAAACATATGGGCATTTAAAGTTTGAAGGCAGTTATGGAAACCCTTTATTTACCTGACAACCATCATTTGACAGCTCCTCTTAATATATGGCTGCACATGTGGGCAGCAGGCTAGTGTGCTACATTAATACAAGAAGCAAACCCACAGGAAGTGGCAAGTGATAACTGTCAGGAAAAATAATAACCCCTCATTTACACATAAGCCAGTGAATTAAAGCAATTCATAACATGCTAAAGGAATATAAAATTAAAATGTTACTGGGCAAACTATGGTGTAATTAACATGGCATGACAGTCTCGTACAACACAACAAAATAGGAGGCACCACACCAACACACAACTGCCACCACATAAATACACAACTACCAACAAACTCAGTCTCCATACTAGCCAGCATCTGGTTAAAGCTTATAGAGTTAAACTCATGCTAAACACCATGAAACCATCTTAAGACATTTTTTAACAATTTCAACAAATCACATTAAATGCAAAAACTTCTTAAAATGACCATCCTATATATGTGATATCATTTTGTGATTCTATAACGAAACTGATACTCCCTTTACTAGAATATTATTCCACGTACAATTCTGCACTAAACAAGTAATTTACACTGTCAAACAACATTTTTAAGTCTTACTTTTTTCAGTGACTTTGACACATTCTTGAACACAAGATGAAATATTTTCTACAACCACAAAATATTTAATCACTTCCCTTTACGGTGTGCACATTAAATTGAAATGTCACAATATATGACAAGTCAAACTTGTTCAAACATTTATACTCTCTTAAGTACATACCCTTCAGGGGTGTGTGTTTGGAGCTCTCTTCACAAAGAGTGGCAGTGTACATCTGTATATCCCGCAGGCTTTTAACATTGTGCCTTGTATAGCACGACTAGCTCTCCAAGTACTCCATAGCCTGGGGTCAGCAGTTTGCAGTTGTCAAGAGTGCTGTCCCCTTCTTCATCTCCCTACTGTTTTAGAATTGTACCACCATCTCATATTTGCCAGAGACATACTGTGACTTTATGCTGTTGTATGTTCCACGCAGCATCATGTAAGTCACCAGCAGCAGCACACAGGTATCCCCCGTGCTACTGGCCACTCTTACTTGTCACAACAAAAGATACTGAAGTACTAAAGGAGATGGATTCTACAGAATGCAACTTACATTCTGTTAATAGTAATACCAACTCCCCACATTGTGCTCTTTTCATCTTTTGCCAGCTTTGGTGTTTAATTACGAACAGTGCAGTTTCTCTGATATAACTGCACTCGAATTTTACATAGAAATGTCACTTTCTTCATTAAATTTGTGTCATGAACATTTTACGTGGCATCCCCCTTGTTCCAGTTTCTGATGAAGCAACCATGCTGATCATGCGTTCCATAATCAATTGGTTTACAGGACAAAAGCTGTACACATACACAATACAAAACTAACACAAAATGTCTATAACTACTCCACACAGAACACTTAAAGTTATTGGAATTAAAGTAAAACAGTGCCACTGTCACCATGTGCTCCACTAAACCCTTCCTTCTTCACCTTTAGATTGCCAATCCACCACAACAATAACCAGTCTCAAATACCTACAAGCTTCACAAACACAGTCCACTCACTCCCCAGTATGACAGGTGACACACATCACAAAACCAGTCCACTCACTCCCCAGTATGACAGATGACACACATCATAAACACAGTCCACTCACTCCCCAGTATGACAGATGACAATGCACATGTGGAAACAACCTTGGAGAATAGCCTTTAAGAACTGACAGCATCATGCTCTTGCTACAAGCGTGAAACAAACTGAATGAAGGAAGCCTGAGGAAATTGTTTAGGATCTTGAAGAGAGTAACGTGTTGAAGATGTGAACAGTCTCTCCTGCCATAAACTGTTCATGACTTTTAGCCACACAATCCTTTTAAGTGAAAAAATACATCAAAGGCAAAGTGTATGTTAACCACATGACAGAATTTTTGTACTAAATTATTGTACTGTCTAACATAAGAAAACATCTTAAGCAGGGCTGTCTTTGACAAGTGTACATGCACAGTGTTATTATAAGCATATAAACATAGGACTCTGAGCAGCACACTTACTGTTAGTGGGGAGATACGCTTCGGGTAGCTGACTTGACCACCTTGGTGCATATATAGGTTTGATATTTGGAAACAGTTGGCTGTTACTGATAATATTTAAGGGAGGAGGTGGCTGAATTACTGGTGGAGGTCCACGACTGGGATTTAAATGTGGAGAAGACCCTCTGCCATTACCCAAAGGATCTTCACAGATATTAGGAAGGTAAGATGGTGCTCCCATTGTTGAAACCCCTGAAACATAAATATCAGTCTCTGTGAAAGGTAGAATAGAAAGTCATCAATGACAGCTGATACGCAAACTTACATCACCAGTGTGACCACCTTCACAGCATCTCTTGCAATAGTAAAACACTACCACCAGAAGCAATAATGAGAAACAGAGTTAAGATGCAAGTTAAGAGAGCACTTATATTACAAAGCTTTTTTTGGCATCTGAAAGCAAAACTTCTTCCAAGGACTACAATAAAATTTCTGCGCAAACCTTGTTTTCATCTCCACGTTCTGTAACCACCCAGTACATACAACATGCACAGCTCAAGGAATAATGGAGAGCTGCATCATTTTGATCATGATACGTACTAGCAATCAGTTTCAGGATTAAGGTCTTCTGGAAAGTCTGTGTAGTTGCTGACATTTTAAAGGAACATAGCACCTTTATGTTCAAAGGTCAAGGAGTTCAACTTTCATGGGCTGCTTGACTCTTGAAGATGATGGCACTAGTGAACTGTCAGTAACTACACATCTAATAACATGATGTCAAATACCAAGAGACTTGAATCTTTAGCAGCACTGCTGTGAGAACCTCAAACCTCACAGCTGCACAGTTGCCTTACCAACATCTCTATGTGGATGCCTATTGGAAGACTCATCATCGTCACTACTGTGACTCGAAGCGAGTTCCAGACTACGGCCATCAACTGACACTTCAGAATCAGTATCAGATTCCTGATGATGAGTTCTTGTTGGACTCTCTTCTGATACTGCACAAAAACAAGAAAAACAGACCCATGCAACACACTATTCTTCAATTACTTTATTACCCACCTGCTATTCTTCAAGAATGCTACAATGCATTACACTTTGCATGTATAAAACATATTAGAACATGGAAAATATGTTTCAAAATGGGCAAAAGAAGACTTGGTACACATCACAGAAAAATGGTTTGTATTTTACTAGCAAAACACTAATACACAAAACATCACAATTTAAAGTCTTATAATATAGGTTTACTACTTAATAAAGGTACAAGATCACAAATTTTGCCTGCCTCTTATGGGTGTAAAACTTGGTCTATGCAATTAAGGGAAGAACACAGACTAAGGGGATTTGAGGATAAGATGGTAAGGAGGCATTTGGGTTTAAGAGGGACGAAGTGACAGGAACCTGGAGAGAACTATATAATGAGGAAATTCATGATTTGTTCTGCTTGCTTAATATTAATAATCATACCAACGCAAGGGAACAAAGACAAACACACAGAAATAAATGGAACAATGTAGTTGAAAAACCTGAAGGAACAAGATCAGTTGGAGGACCCAGGCTTAGGTTAGAGACTGACAAAAACTGGAATTCCAAGAAACAGGACAGGACTGTGTGGACTGGCTTCATTTGGTGCAGAACAGGGCCATGGGAAAGAAGCTTCGGGGTTCCATAAAATGAGGGTAAGTTCTTAACTAGGTGAGGCACTGGTTTGTTTCTTAAAGGCAGAATGGCCACAAAACTGGTGTTTGATTTCTGGGGCAAAACAGGGATTTTAACTTTCTCCACAGTACCCTACTGCCTCTGGGGCCCACCCAGCCTCCTATAAAATGGGTACAGGGCACTCTCCCCAGAAATAGAACAGCTGAGGCTTGAATCTGACCATTCACCTCCATCTGGCAAAAGGTTAAGAATGCATGGAGCTGAACCTCCATTCTCAGGTATGTTGTCATTGCATGATGTTTAATAAGCACAGGAAAAGATTACCTTTATATTATTACTAGTGTCTGCAAAGGTCTCGCAAGGTAAGTCAATTATGATTATTTATCAAACATATGGCAGCACCCTAACACTACAAAAAATTTATGAAAACTTATATTGTTTTTGTGTGTAATTACTAATTATTAATGATTATCATATCTATTCAACTTCACTAATACATGAATCTATCAATTTTATATTGTTAACAGACACAGGCAGGCATAAACATATATGAACATATAATCAATGGGCACAAGACTGTAAACAACCAAAAATTATATGTAGAGACTACACCTGTACAGCACCAGTTCTGTAATTCTGGAATCCCACATTATTATACATATGCCTTTTAAAAACCACAGAATCTTAAAATATACGTACAGTGCAAAATAACATTTTCAAATTGCATAAATCATTTATACTACAACCTCTGTGGTACTGATGTTGGCAGGTTACTTTATCTGTTCACCAAAGAGAAAATTTTGTTTTGGTAAGCTGGGCTGGTTTATATTTTATGGGACTCTCTTGTTAAATGTTTTTTTGTGTGACTGCACAGCATGCAGAACATGACCATGTTTGCCTCTTACCCCTGTTTGCGATGCAACTTTGTCTTCCAATGATGGTGATTCCGCGTTGTGTGCAAGTGTCAAGTCTTCAAAAAACTGTTCGGAGACACTGAAGACAGGAATCAGTGGCAGGGTCTTCCAGAGTCACTAACAAACCTTTGGGTTTCATGACATGTGGGAAATTTCTTAAGTGAATGAGCAACTCTAGCTTCTCAAGACTCCACTCCATGGTGCTAGATATATTAGTGTATTACACTCACAGACTCTTATTTGTACTGTACAATGTAGGGCAGAATAGGGATTGGTCTTTCAAAAATCAACGCTGTTTTACTGTTCCATATACAGGGTATACACAAAAGAATGGTGCGGTTTCAAAAGTTAACAAGAAATTTATTTCTTACCTTACATGGGCACAACGTACACCATCAGCAGCGGCAACTTTTGAAACCGCCCCACTCTTTTGTGTATACCCTGTATATATAAACACACACACACACACACACACACACATGCGTGGCAAGTCCTAAAAGTTCTTCAACTGAAATAGTAGAGTATTTTATGGTGATTATTCTCCCTTGAATTAAGTTTTTTATTTGCAAGAGTTGGCAGCCCTGTGGTCATGTTTCTATTGGCTGTTGCGTCAATTTCTGTACCTGTGATTGACACTTTCTGCTAGTGGCTGGCAGTAAATAAAGTATCGCTTCTCTAGGAATGTGACTGCAACCTCAGTAAAGCGAATTCTATAATACTCTGTATGTATCTGGAAGGCTCGGAACTGCTGCCTCACTTCATGCTATCACAGTGTCTTACACATACCTTCCCTGTGTCTGTGAAGTCCAGCATCAAAGCCTCGGATATAGGATGGCATGTCACTGGCTGAATTGTAGTTACTGGTACTAGTGGAAGTGTGCCGCAGCTGTGTGTCACTTCTATATGGACTGCTGCTTGTCTTTGTGGTCGAACGACTTGTGGTGCTTGATGTTGAAATTCCAACATGTCGTCGTGATGGGTCCACACTGCTACCTCCACTGTGATATGCCAAAGCTGAACGCTAAAATACAGCACACAGAATTGTGAATGTCCAAGTAATGAAACACACAACTGTGTGAGATTTGCAATTTCCACAGCAGTGTTGCTGAACATTCAAGTCTGTTGGGATATGGCACTGTGTTGCTGGGTGTGTAGTTGAAGATGCTTAAAAGGATAGCAATACCTTTGTCTTTGGGGTCAAGCCATCAAAGAAGACAGGAAGGCACTAGGACTCTAGAATTTCAGGAACTACACATAGCATGGCACAGTGCCACATCCCAGGAAACTTGGAACTTCAGTATACTTTAGTATCATAATTACAACAAAGAGTTAGTTAAATAATGGTACATGGACCAGTGTTGCTGAAAATTAACATTATAGTCTGTTATTTCACACACAGTATCCAAAGGGCTGCAACAGAGAGCAAGACAAAGATTATGTTACAAATTGAACTGTAATCAATATATCATGCATTGTGAGTTGTACACTGACACTGCAGCATGGATACAACAGCAGTTCACTACTGTTCAGTTGCCTGTCTTACTGCACAACACCTGTACAAAAACTCTGCACTGTCACAGTTCAAAAAACTGCTCGTTCTATAGACTGCAAGTGCAGTAGAATTCCTTTAATCTGGAAGACAATACTCCAGAAACTGTGACACTTGGCAGTCTAAGAAAATACCCCAAAGGCTGGTAATATCCAATATGCATACTCCTACTCCATCGTCTCCTTTGTCTATGGAGACTTCTGACCCACAGTCTCCTGGTCCTTCAGCATCCCTGGTAGACACTGAAGAGACTCCATACAACAAAGAAGGGGACCCTGAGACCCCTGAACCAGTAGCTGAAGAGATACTCCTCTGCATAGTTGTACAGCCCCAGTATAGGAGCAGTAACAAACAATTACACATAAGGACTTACATCAGTACAGGTATTCTTTGAAAATCCAGAATATTTGATAATCTGGCACATGTTTGGTTTGATGCCTGTCAGATTAAAGGAAGTCTACTTATCAGACGCTGATTTATTCCATTACAGAGCAAAACCTGACTTAAACAGAACATGGAGAGAATGGAATCCTATCTTCAACAGAAAGCCTTTACAGCCCCAAATATGCTAGGTATACAGAGCTTTCCATTTTATAGTCTTGTCAGTGGCCTGATGATGGCTCATCTCCAGAGCCAGAACTAACAGCCAAGTTAACATATGTAATATAACTTGTCAGGTGTGAGTGAAGAAACTGAATAAACATTCACCCTTACATTTACTGTAGTACCATACAACATCATAAATTAAGGGAGCCAGAACAGCAGTCAGTGGAGTGACTACACCATGGGCTGGACAATCCAGGTTTCAATTCTAAGCAGAAGCAAGAGATTTTTCTCTCATCCAAGTACATCCAGAGTAGCTCTGGGATCCAACCAGCCACTTATTCAATGGGTGCTGGGGGTTTTTAGCTGTGGGTAAAACAGCTGGAGCATTGCCTGCTAGTAGCAAGGTTAAGAAAGAGAGGAGCTATACTTCTACTCCCCCTTTATTCTTTCACAGCACGGACAGAGATGATATCTTTTAAAAATTTAAAAAAGAGGACAGATAGCAAAACTTCAGTCTCATCTTTGCAATAACGATATGTCAAACACTCGACAAATATTCCGAACAAGCAATGTCATCTTAAATGCACACATACGTATATATGTACACACACAATACCTACCTACCTACCTACCTACCTACCTACCTACCTACCTACCTACCTACCTACCTACCTACCTACCTACCTACCTACCCACCCACCCACCTACTACCTACCTACCTACCTACCCACCTACCTACCCACCTACCTACCCACCTACCTACCTATGGTACCATCTGGCGAGAGGGAGCAGAAGCTTTACTCTGAAGCTCTGAGAGACGAGAAAACTTTGAAAATATTTAAACTGACTGTTAAACCCAAAGAAAACCAAACGCCTGATGCTATCAAGGGATTATTAAAATCCAAAGTAAACCCTACTGAAATCAAAGTGGGAATTAACACTTTCAAGTCCCTCAAAAATGGGAAAGTGCTAATTGAAACGAGTAGCAAAGAAGAAATTGAGGCACTAGAAAAGGATATCAGTGCAAAGTGCGGGGGAACACTGGAAGTTACAATTCACAAATTGAGAAACCCTAGACTAGTGATGATCAATATACCCGAGGATGTCACCGTTGGAAAGATAAAGGACACACTGATAGCGCAAAATCCCGACCTTAACTTGAAAAAAGGAGACATCAAAGCTAAATTCAGCTGTGAAACTAAGAAACATATTTGGAACCTGGTCATGGAAGTAGGAGCCCAGACTAGGAAGCAGTTGCTGCAAAAGAAGGTTAAACTTGGATGGCTTATTTGTAAAATTGAGGACTACATAGCTGCAAATAGGTGCTTTAAATGCTCCAGATTCAATCACAGATTTCACGATTGTAGAGGAGAGGAAACCTGCCCTCTCTGCGCAGGAAACCACAGGCTGAAAGAATGTACAGCATTCCCAATGGAACACAAATGTATCAACTGTTTAACCTACAACAAACACAACCAGAATAAAAGAATCTGTGCCAACCACTCCTCATTGGAAAAGAAATGCCCTAGTTTACAAGCCATCCTAGAGAAGTACAGGCAAAACACAGATTACTGAAATGGCGAGTAATCACAATAGTAACACTATACAATACAATAGAACCCCCAAAATGCAATCACAGATCAAGTGCATACAAATTAATCTGCAGCATTCTAGGGTCGCAACAGACAACCTAGTGAAAATAATTGAGGAGGAAGGTACTGACATACTCTGTATCAAAGAACCATATACATTTCAAAACAAGGTTGTTGGTATACCAAAAAAAAACAAAATTTTTACATTCGGACAAGGAAGAAACCGAGCAGATATAGTAGTGACCAACAACCAAGTAGACACCTTACTAATAAAACAACTCTCGGAGGAAGATACAGTGGTTTGGAAGTAATAATTGATAATGTCAAAATTATCCTAGCCAGCATGTACTTAGACATACGACAGCAAATAGAAACTGACTTGCTGAAAATTGAGGCAATAATACAACATGCCAAGGGAGCTGGCGTCCTCATAGCAATGGACAGCAATTCCAGATGTACCTCGTGGCACGACACACTGACAAATACCAGAGGCAGAATTCTTGAAGGATTTCTTATGAGCAAACAGTTGCACATAATAAACGAGGACAGCGATTATTCTACCTTCCGGAGTCGACGAGGTACAAGCAATATTGATCCAACAGTTATTAACAGCCAGTTACTTAGAGCAGTGGTTGAGTGGGAAATTAGTGAACAGGAAAGCTGCTCTGACCACAGCATCATTATATACGTTATAGGTCAAGGCAAAGGTCACAAGGCTTGAATTTGATTCCCAAGACGTGAGGTTTATAGTGAAAAAGGATAACAAAGAGACATTCCAGAGAAACTTGCTTCGATTAGCAGAGAAGAAGCTTTGCAAGACAAATAAGGAAGGAGAAACAGAAAATTTGGACAAAACACTATGTTCACGCGTGTCTGACGAAACTGACATTGAAAAGATAATTGAAGAATTCCACGAAGTATTGAAGTTTGCATGCAGCAAATCATTCAGAACACAACGGGTTACAAAGAAAGCAACGCCAAGTAAGTCAGTTCCCTGGTGGACAGAGGAACTGACAATAATGCGGAAAAGATTAAATGCGCTAAGACGGAGGTACCAAAGGACAAGAAACAACAAAGAACTGAGAGAACAGCGCAAAACACAATACTTAGAAGGGAAAGCAAGGTACACAGCAACAATCAAAAAAGAAAAAATCAGTTCATGGAAGGAATATTGTAACATGACGTCCTCTACCAATCCCTGGAATGAAGTATATAAATTAGCGGCAGGAAAGAGAAAAAATAGCACACAATTAACTACACTGAGAAAGCTTGACGGATCACTAGCAGCAGATATAAGGGAAACTTTAAAGCATATGCTGGAGTACTTTGCACCAGAAGATACAGAAAATGACGATACTGACTTCCACAAACAAGCCAGAACACAAGCTCAAGAGCCCGTGGACGCAGCCGACAACAAAGACTTCACCTTAGAAGAAATCAGAAACGCTATAGAGAGCATGGGGAATAAAAAAGTGCCAGGAGCAGATGTGATAACGGGCGAGATTTATAAAAGTACTTTTGAAACTTTCCCTAGTTATATAACAGCCTTGTATAACGGGTGTTTAAGGAGAGGAGTCTTCCGATCGAGGTGGAAAAGAGCTAAACTGATACCAATTACAAAACCTGGGAAAGAAAATAGCGAAGACGTATCTAAATTTCGCCCAATCGTCTTCTTAACGTAGGAGGGAAAGTACTTGGGAAAGTTTTAATAAACAGGATCAATCATCGTGTCTTCTCCCACAATCTCATGAACAAAAACCAGTATGGATTCACGCCGCAAAAGAGCACAATAGATGCGGCAATGGCGGTGAAGGAATTTGTAGTAGAAGGTTTGGCAGCAGGAGAAGTTATAGTGTTAGTAAGCCTCGACGTACAAGGAGCCTTCGATGCTGCATGGTGGCCTAGCATCTTAAATAGCTTGAAAGCATGTGGCTGCCCCAAAAATCTATATAACCTAACCAAGAGCTACTTTAGCCAGTGAACCGCCGTCTTGGCAACTAACAGCGTCAGAATCAAGAGAGAAGTAAGTAAAGGGTGTCCTCAAGGATCTTGCTGGGGTCCGGGATTCTGGAACATCCAGTACAATTCTTTGCTGAACCTCAAATTCACGAGCCGAACAAAAGCCGTCGCATTCGCTGATGACCTAATACTTGCTATTAGAGCCGAAACTGTAAGCGAAGCGGAAAATGTATCGAACCTGGAAATGAGCAAGATTACAGCATGGTGGAAGAGCAACAAGGTTCGCTTTAATGAAGAGAAATCTGAAGTCATGTTAATATCGAGGAGGAAACAGAAAGAAGTGAAGGACATTAAGATATACCTAAACTACAAACCCTTAGAACGAGTAACTACGATGAAGTATTTAGGAATTATTTTAGACGATAAATTTAAATTCAGTGAATATATAAGCTACGCAGCCGAAAAATGTATTAAACTAATTCACAGCTTATCCAAATCGGCTAAAGTATCGTGGGGACTAAAGCATCAAGCACTGAAGACGATATATAAAGGAGCGACATTACCTCTCCTGCTGTATGGAGCGCCAGTTTGGATAGAAGCGATGAAGTATGGATACAACAGACAAAAGCATATTACAGTGCAAAGACTTATGAATATAAGAATGGCCAAAGCATATCGCACAACGTTAAGCGAAGCACTGTGCATCTTGACAAGAATGACTCCCATCGTTATTAAAATTGAGGAGGGAGTTAAACAGTACAATTCCACAAAAGGAAAAGGAAGCCAAACACAGCTAATTGACTGAGAAGTGAAAATCAAGAACTGGCCACACCCGGCAGACATGGTCAAAATTATAGAAGTTGAAGAATATACGGAACAAACAATCCAGGTGTACACAGACGGGAGCAAGAATGAGCATGGGGTCAGATCTGGAGTGGCAATATTCGTTGGAGAGGAACTTACAGCACAACTAAAATTTAAGCTGGACAACAGATGTTCTAACAACCAAGCGGAACAACTAACCATCGCTAAAGCGTTAGAAGTAATAGAAACAATAGACATTGCAGAAAACAGGCCACGCACAGTAGCCATATTCACCGACAGCAGGATCACTATAGACTCGTTAAAGAACGTCAACAATCACAGCTACCTCATCGAAGAAATTAGGAAGAGGATATGCATTCTGGAGAGAACCAACTGGACAGTCGAATTCTCGTGGGTCAAGGCCCACGTAGGAATACACGGCAATGAACTAGCTGATCAGCTAGCAAAAGCTGCTGCGCGGAACACAGACCTTAAGATCTCCTTTAACAGAATCCCAAAGAGTACATTGTACAGTGACATAGAAAAAGAAGCCACAATAAAATGGCAAAAAGAATGGGAAAACTGTGCTAAGGCAGCATAACAAAACAGTTTTTCCCAAACGTACAAGACAGGCTTAACTTGAGCATAAATGTAACCCCAAACTTCGCGGCTATGGTGACAGGACATGGAAAAACCAGGGCATATTTTCACCGATTCAAGATATTGGAACATGCAACATGTCCTTGCAACAAGGGAGACCAAACAATAGACCATTTACTTACTCAGTGCACATTACTTCATACACAAAGAGACTTTCATAGGAATAACGTTTCAAAATCTGGAAACTGGCCTGTAAGCAAACAAGAATTAATAACGAAACATTTGAAAACATTTCTTACTTTTACTAACTCAATAGATTTTGATCAGTTGTGATAGGGTAATGTGTATATATATTTTCATTTGTACTTGTACAGGTTCCATTTTATTGGTGTATTGTCTTAATTGTAAAGGGAATGCAGAGACTGACACAATCGGAGGCGATTCAGGTCACTGCATCCCCTATAAGTGAAACTAACATGTACATTATAGCATGTAATGTTACTGTACAGTAATGGAGCATGCTCAATAAAAAAAAACACACACACACACACATGCACGCACACGCACACGCGCGCGCGCGCACACACACACACGCGCGTATTCATTTCACAGATCCAGGCTCTCTCACATCAACAGTTGAATATGAAACAAGCCAATCAGTATAAATCAGACAACACACAGATGGACCACACAATGGGTCATGAAACTATGCAGTCTGGTAGGTACAGTCAACCCTGAAGAGGGAAGCAGTATGCTCCTCTAAAACGGTAGCAGCACACACCTACCACACCATGTGTTGTCAGAACACGGAAGACAACATGAAACAGTAGCAGCAGCAGCAGGAGTGGGGGTCGCGGTGGTGGTGGTGGTGGTGGTGGTGGTGGTGGTGGTGGTGGTGGTGGTGGTGGTGGTGGTGGTGGTGGTGGCGGCGGCAGCAGCAGAAGCAGCAGCAGTAGTAGTAGTAGTAAACATGAAACCTCAAATTTTGTAGATGGTTAGAGAAATTTTCCTTACCGAGTGTTGCTGGCCAGCAGCACCACCTTGGTGACTATGACTACTAGTGCCACCCGTAGTCCCTTCAGATGAGTCCAGTGGAACTTTCTTCCCAACACATCGCAGCAATGACACATAGAGATTGCGCCTGACGCGAGTGTTGAGGAAACAGTAACCAATTAGAGCAAACAAGGCATGTGCAAGAACTGCTACTGACAGCAAATATGACAGTAGAGACAGCCTCTCACTAACTGAGAGTACTGCCAAAATCCAAGCCACGCCAAGAAGTGGTAGAGAAACCACTGACAACCACAGCAACGTCCTGCAAAGCAAAATAAACTCTGTATCTCAAAATACAACACAATTTCACTGGCAATTAGCCTTGTCTTTGACCAGTTCCAATTACATGATAAAATATCAGTAGAAAATTCATGTTTGAATCTACTTAAAATAATTGTATATGAAGATTAAAGTCTTGTGAGATGTAACTCGTGTCGTTTAGACAAGGGCTTCCCAGTGTTTGGAAAGATCATTGTGCTTGCTTCGTCAGGGTCAAGCAGTACAAGAAAAGTTCTTAAAACCTGAAAAAGAAGGCAATAAGAACCTACTACAAATGTCAGGCACCATTCATGTAATGACACTGCATCACAACCCAGAACACTTGAAACTTCAGCAACACCAGTATGGAGAATCTCAAATGTCAAAACTGTTCCTGGGAAAAAATGAGGAGCTCAAGAACCAAAACACATTCCAGCCAATTTATTTGAAGCAAGTTTTCCCTTGTACCAGGGAAACTTTTTATCATAGTCTTAAAATTCACACAGCTTACGAACTGCAGCACACATCTGACACAAATGAACTTGTGACAAATCCAAATGAAATTGCAAAGTATGTTTCAATAGACACTACAACTTTGATCAGAGTGAAGATCATCTATAATCTGTGGTAGCTGAAATCTGAGGTTCTCACAGCAGTGACAAATACTCTGAAGGCACTGTCTTGTGGGATGTGACATCAAGTATGCTGACCACACACCATACTGAAGTCTCAGCCAAACAGAAATGACAGAATGATTCAAATTATCTCAACTCCTATGTAAGATCCAACAAAAGGAATTATATTTGAATCACTTCCGCACTTTTGCAACAGTTTATGATCAATATTACGATGCTGCACATTCATTCTATGTTCTGCTAAACAAGTTTTTTCAGGCCCTTCTTATGTCACATAGTAAACTACCAATCATCAGCCCCAATAAATCACTGTGTTCCATATGGCTCCAAAATCTAAATACCCACAATGTACATAGTATGAACATAAATTGTGCCTGCATACCAACAGCATCATAATAAAATATCAGGCCATTACACTTACCATTACTTACTCAATTTATAGAACAACCTCATTAATGAGTTCTGCTCGGGTGAAGAACTGCTTATTGGAAGAATATAATTACAGTAAAACCCTGTTAAGACATTTTTTGAAAATTCCAAGAAAATCTGACTTCTTAAGCGGGAAATTTCTTAATAGAGTAGAAACGAAATTTCTATGTTTTTAATTTTTTGTGAACATATTAGAGACGTATGCTGCATTCGTACAATTTGCAGCTGTCTTAATACATTCTCACTTGTGTCTGACCATTTAACCATTTTGTCTGTAACCTTTCAATCACAGTTTTATTTACACCTTTAACTATATGCCACTGACTTTTCATTCACAAGTTCACATTTCATTCCAGAGGTTTACTTTTCCATGAAATATTTTTCAAGCATGGGTTGTCTTGCTCTTTTTCAAAAATAGTAACAGTATACAGCATCAGATTCCATAGGTTTGCTTTTAGGTAAACCATAAGGGGTGGTCAGTAGTTTCAGTTACTTTCACTAACTCTGCAGTGTCTTGAATTTATCTTCTGGAATTGCTGATGTAACGTACCTGCACACAGTCACCACAAATGTTTCACAATCATGCTACACAACGACGCATTTATATTGCCGCTGATAAATTACATTTAAACAAGTTGTCACAATTGACCACGTACTTATCTTGTGTCAAACTGCTATCCCCCAACAACGTGGAACACCATGTCACTTCGACTAGCACGTGCCTAAACTTCTTCAAATGTCATTGGCTGCCTTAGTTTCCTCCACGTCACGGGCAGTTGAAGTGGCAAGGCAGCTGCCACATGCCAGCATTGCCAAACTTGGGCTTATACAGGTCACGGAACAGCTAGGATAAGCTTCCAGCCACCCGATACAATTTTTCAGTTGTCATAAGAGACAGAGTAGTGGGGACTAACTGCAGTCTCTGCATCACAAAAGAAATATGACACCCCCATGGTGGCCACGAGGTTGCGTCATTCTGCAGTGTGAAATGTGGAGGAAATGACCTTGAAGATTAACCTATGTGAACTGACCGCACCACCTGAACGCTGCATTTTGGAAACAGAACTAATGGAAACTCGGGGAAATTCTTTAAGACTTTGAAACAGAAAATGTATTAAATGGGTAAAAAGAATTGTTTCGTCGTCAAATTTGTTACTTCTTAGGCAGAAAATTTCCTTATACTGGGACGTATCAAAAGGGCTATGTGTAATGTTAATCAAATGGAGAATTTTGGTGCTTTTTTATCCCGACTGCTTAGGCTGGAAATTTTCTTAACTGGGGATGTCTTAAACAAGTTTTACTGTACTTCATTTACATTTAGATGAGACAATGAACCACTGTAAGTGGATGACATTACAGTGCATGAAAAAAAAAAGCAAAGTGACTATGAGAATGAAACACAAGAACAAACCTTTGGTATATAACACCAGTTTTTCACCTTCAACAAGCAATAAAAAGCAGCTTGCATTATGTCTTCAATTACTGGGTAAGACTATTTATCAACTCGTTTGCACCAGACAGGCATGGCTTACAGTCATCCCCCTTCCCTGCCCATCCGCACCGTACAGTATGCCTGTTCACAGCACAGCTCATGAGCTGATAAATGACTGCACAATAGCTTTACATACCACCGCACATACTGTAGTTGAAAAAATAAAACAGATATGTTACCTGAGATTTCCAAACCCCATTACATGATCTTTGAGGGTAAATGCAGCCCGAACAGAGAACAGCAGAACGCCGAGGTTGAGCAGCACAAGCACACACACTGGTCCAATAAGACTCCATACTACGGACTCGTAGATTGACAGCCAGCAACTGCATGCACAAATCACACAGTTACAGCAAGTCACTAAACAAAAGACGTAACATGGTCCCTTCCAAACAAAGGTGGTAACAACCTGCCAACTACATGGTGTCACTTCTAAGTGACAGTGCTAACAACCTACTGACTACATGATGTCATGACCCAGAGGACCATAGCCTAAATTTCCACTGCCATGCAACATCAAATCTCGTAACAACATTCTCATAGTCTTGTGCATTGTGACACTGTGTAATCGGATAGACAGTACCACTGTTTTAGAGGAACTCACTCTTTCCACATTCAGGGCAGGACGTACCAACATTTGTCACCAAAACACAAAATATCACACCTCAGAATAATGTAACCTTGACAAATCAATCACACAGTAAATCCAGTACACCAAGTACACTTTAAACAGATTTCTACACAACAATGTCAAAAACCGTAGTCCCTGAACACTTTACACCATTTTGATAGAGTATGTGAAATAACAGCTTAGTCCACATACTATTATTTAACTAATTTACATAATTGTAACATACAAATATACTGACAATTCAAGTCTTCTGAAATGTGACGCTGTGTCATCAGGTGCGTAGCTCCCAATATTTTGAAGGATCATAGAGTCTTCAGCTTGATCCTAAAGATGAAGGCATTGTGATCCTCTGACATAACATCAACTACTCACCTACTGACAAAGGGTCACACACCAGAAGGCTTGATTCATCAGCAACACTGCTGTCAGCACTTGAACAAGTGTACTGTCTGTGAAACAAGTGTGTGGCAGGCCAGTCAGATTAAGCACAAAGCACCAAGACAGCTGGCTCAAGTGGTAACATTTCCAAATTGCAGTCACGAGTATCTGACTTTAAGTCTTGGCCAGCACCAACTGTCCTCTGTCCATCAAGACAAATTTTGGGATGATGCCTTATGTAAGGCCATGAAAACTTCCTTCTGTACTGTTCCAATTCACGATTCACTACAGTACAATCATTTAATGCTACGCAGTCTGAAGTACAAAAAGCATTTTTAAATAAACTAAAAGGTAATGGTAAGGGCACATAGGGCATGGGTACATAGCTCCACTCACTCTTAAACTCAGCACTAGATGAGAGGTGAGTGGTCAGCCCCATGCCTCACCTCCCAGTATTCAACGAATAGAAGACTGGCTTGGTTCTGGAGCTGGACTGGCTGTTTTCAAGAGAAAAACCTCTTTTCCCTGCCAAGAATCAAACTCTGGATCATCCAGCCCACAGCACAGTCACTGTACTGACTGAGCTAACCCAGCAGCACTTGTAATAGCCATTTGTTAAATAAACTAGAAGTAGAAAAAAATAAAAATGGCAACATTTAATATGTGTTTGTATTAAAATATTGCAAGAGTCTTACAAGTAGAAGTTTCCATACTGATCCGCTCGAACGCCTACTGACAGACCAACAACCACAGCAGGTAGCCCATAGCCCATTGTATAGTAAAACCTCATGGGACCATGGTTGATATCTCGCATCTCTGTGAGCATACGATACAAATGTACCGAATCCACAAGTGTCCACGTGAAGGCAGTGAGCCACAAGTAATGCAGACATATGGCAGACATCTTGCAAGGGAACTGAAACGGATTGAGGAAATGATAATGAAAAAACATCAGCCCTGTACAGTTGGATTGCATTAAACCTTCCTTCATCTGTTTAAAACACATTTTGGCCTGTGCACAGCCATCATCAGACATATCAGTCACACACGGCATGGAAGTTCGTGCTGGCTTTACATTTGTGTCATCACAAAGAAATTAGTGCTGGCTTTACATTTGTGTCATCGCAAAGAAAATAGTGCTGGCTTTACATTTGTGTCATCGCAAAGAAATTAGTGCTGGCCTTACATTTGTGTCATCACAAAGAAATTAGTGCTGGCTTTACATTTGTGTCATCGCAAAGAAAACGAAGGAAGGATTAATACAGTTTTCTAGTCTATAAAAATGATGCTTCAGTAGTTATCATTTTTCATAAACATAAAAAATTTTAAAAAGAGATAAACTGTCTGTAACCCAAACCTATGGAAACCAAGAAGTCAATGGACAAGCCAAAGAGCTTGCGTAAATAAGGTTGCAACACTGTAATGGTTGGGAATATCAGGCCACACGGTAGGTCACAACACATTCAAGAAAGCTCCACGCGTAATATACACAACTTAATAAAGAAGTATTCAAGAAGTTCCAGGCTTATATTAATCTGTGTGCTTCCTCTTTCTTTTTATTTCTATGTGTGTTGTTTAACGACATCGTCAATTGCTAGGATTATATAGCACTGGTGACAGATAAATGAGTATGGACTTAATGTTCATCATCCCAGTTGGCGTTTAAGTACAAGATACAAATCTATTCTTCCTCAAAGAGGTATGGACTATCAATACAAAGACACTGGCCAGTGCTACTCTGTCCACCACAAACCATATGACTGAACCTGGCCATCCACAGCGACAGGTTTGGAACTAAGGAGCTCAGCTACAGCATGACCAAGTTCCCTCTGTCACTCACAGCATTATCCTATGGGGTTTGCTTCATATGTGCCTCCACCTCGAACACTGATTTCTTTATACCGTTAAGGCAGAAAGAGACCATGAGATGTGATGCAACCATAATTTTACAGTCCTTAGGCACGGCATATTTGAGCAGTGTGTCCCTTACAGCATCATGTTTCCATAAGCATCTAACCAGGATTTGGAACACTTCACCTTTTATGGGTAAAATGTGGGGTTGTTCCTGTGCATACCATGAAGGCATGTGGGGAAAAAGAGGCATAACTCCACTCACTCTTAACCTCAGCACCAGATGCAAGTTGATTAGTCAGTTTCATGCCTCAGTTGCTTTGTCCCAGTGGTATGAACCTCCAACACCCACTGGACAGGAGGCAGGGTGGGCTGCACAGCTGGACAAGATGTTTTGCAGCATAAAAGGCTCTCTTACCCCTGCCATGAATCAAACCCTAACCCTCTAGTTCATAGCCCAGTCTCTAGTGTGAATATGTTTGTCCTCTTATGGGTGTCATGGATGACAATCTTCTTTTTCTTCTTTCTCTCTCGCCTGCCCGCCCACCCACCTGCCTGCCTGCCTGCCTGCCTATCTATCTACAGGTATTCCTAAGCAATTCTTCCTTCATCCAAAATTGGTGCTGTAAATCATCACAGCTGGCAGTATATGCAACAAACTTATCCAAATATAAGATGGCCCTCGTATATGATAAACCCCTTCAAAACTTTCAATTTTTCTGAAAATACCTATACAGAACATGTCACTGATGCTTAAGTTTGTGTGCAATTACAGGGCAACCTCCCCATTTTATAACGGATAAACTGTAAAAAAATTTGTCTTATATTTGGGTAAATACAGTATGCACACCTGCAAGAACATAAGTACACAGAATAAATGCAAGGAAGTATTTATAATATGCAACTCCTGCATCACCATCTGGTGCTGATGTTCAGAATGAGTGGAGCTATAATTATACTCCCACTATATGCCTTCATGGCATGCACAAGGATAACTTTACTTTACACCTTTATCGGGTGCAACACAGAATTAAACTTGACTACATGTTTTGTGTTGTCTATCTGTCCATCCGTCCGTCCATCCATCTGTCTGTCTGTCTGTCTGAAGTTGAATCAGTGTAGAGCTCAAACAAATTCACTACCCTTCTGCTTTCCTGGTAGTGCCTGCATGAGAAAACATTATGCCGATACAACAGCCTGACGTGACTGAACACTGTGCACATGCCTCGGTGCAAGTCTGCCTGCACCAGTCACACATCCACATGCACACAACACTGTAAAGTCTGCACTCACCTCATGCTGCACCAGTGTTTTCCTGGCCTTCAGTGCTACAAAGAACAGCAGCTCAGCCAGAAACACACATGCCACCACATTCTTATGTATAGAGTTGGAGTTGGTTTCAACACCACGTATCAGCACAAGAATCAGAAGAGCTGCTAAGAGCACTGGCAGTGCTAGGCAAAATGCTCCATAGGTCACAATGTCTTCAGACACACTTGGATCGGGAATATACTGACAAAGAGTAAAACAAGGTAGTAACTGTTGCTGTAACTGACAAACAGCCTCTTAAGTTAATTAACCCTTCAATGACACTGGTGTTTAAATTTCAAGTACTGCCCTGAAAAGGGGAGTTTTAAATTTAAAGTATCCTAAAAGCACTCACCCGATACAGCACATAGAAGTCAACATTGGAGGGTTAACTGTCATTTGATAAGCAACAAACCATCACTTCCATGTTAAACGTTATTGTTACTAACCAAACCAAGCCTACTCCACTACTGCACACTGAAGCAGCTACATGCAGTCCTCCTTGTGTCCCTTCAGTTGGACAAGAATGTAGGAATCCACTGGCAAGTTTTTGTTGTGCAATAACCATACAATAACACAGTAATAAATTTAATTTACACAGACAACTAGAGAAACAACAAAATTAAACCACATTTCACATCTAACTCCATAGAGCAGAGTCCTTTAGAAACTAACAGCTACTCCGCTAGTCAAGAAATTCCCCACATTTTATAACATTGAAAGTCTCATTACCATGTCCAAAGAGCCTGCCACTTGCCCCTATCCTGCACCATATCAATCCAGTACACATCATCCAATCCTATTTCTTTAAGATTCACCTTAACATTATACTCTCATCTACACCTAGGTCTTCCAAACAGACCCTTTCCTTCAGGTTTTCCCACCAAACTGTGTACGAACTTCTCTTCTCCCCACTACATGCCAGATGTCCCCCCCAAATCATCCTCCTATGTTTAATCACACAGATAATATCTGGTGAGGCTTACAAATCATGAAGCTCCCAATTTTCGTATGGTTCCCTATAATAAAGAGGTTATGTTCAAAACTTCAATTGATGAAGCCTATATCTCAGCAAAATGGACAACTGCATTTGGTAAATCAGGTTCACATTCTGATCCACTGTGCTGTAACACCACACTGATGTTCTGGAGCAACACAGTGCCTCTGTCTCACTTATATTCTAAAACCAGATATCGTATGTCCCCACAAAACCTTGGTAGGCATCTACTAGAGTACTGTAGCATAAAGTCTCACCACTATGAACACCTCACACCCCTGTGAATGCAACTGCCACAACCTTAATCAGAAATGGATACCTGCATGTCAACCACGTCTACCAAAACAGCAAATGTCGACAGATGGTTGCAGGTACAGTTGACTAGGAATGGTTTTGTTGCAGACACATGCCAATTGTCAGACACTTCTGTCTGACAACCTGCTCGAGACCATTCTCCAAAACTGCCAACAAAACAAGGAAATTTGGTATGAGATCCCATTACACACATAACAGACAGATGCAACAGACATGCCATTCCAGTCTAACAGGCAAAATAAAAACACACATAATGTAAAGGAAATTAACATCCCAAAACAACAACAACAACAACAACAACAACAACAACAACAACAACAACAACAAACTTGTGATTTGGTCTTCTGTATATTGTTTAGAATTGGCCTGACAGTGGCTTATAGGGTGAGTCACAAGATGTAGCATTAACGTTTATCACGTTTCTGTAAAGTGTTGCGTTAGACTGGAATTGTGTCTGTATTTGATCTTTAAATGGAAATTTGTTTTACACATTTTATCACAAGGTTTATACCAAAATTACGGCAAGTATGAGGCACATACAATTGAAACCCTTCATAACACTGCTGTGGCAATGCAAACAATGCAGCTGCATGTCTGTCTCAGTGCACACACTGACAGACACTTCTGTACAGCAGTGCACTCAATTGGGTCAGTAGCTGGTACATACAACATTAGAGTACTGCTTAAACGTGGCACTCCACGTAGGGAATCCAACCAAACAGGACCAGAAGGATACTGAGGCAGCCTGCTTCCAGACTTCAAATCACATAATGACATCATCAGCCTTCCAGACTTCAAATCACATAATGACATCATCAGCACAAACTGTTACTGTCAAATGTTTCAACTGCAGCCACAAATATCAAGAACAAACATCTGGGTAAATGCACTAACGGCACCATTCTGCTCAACAAGAATCCTCACCCCCACGTGACCCACAGAATTCAGGGCCAACTAAGGGCCACACCACAGCAGGGGCGCAGACACCCTACACTCAGCCTGCACTAACTACCACTTGACTTTCATATCTCTGGACCATACATTTATGCTGGACAACAACGTGCAGGAGGCTGTAGTGCAGTGCTTTTGGCACCAGCCAAAGAAATTCTTTGCAGATGGAATACACTGACTTCTGCATCAGTAAAAGTTTTGTCAAATGCCTGCAGCAATTTTTTATAGTTGTTACAGAGCAGTTGTTACCTACATGCAGCTACACATCAGTTCATATGACTCATATTTCTGCATTTAGATCTCTGCGAATGTGGGTGGGTCTTAAGGGATATGACATTATCACAGCTGAATAAACACACAGACTAGTCTTGTGGGTCACAACATTGTGCAGTCTCACAGCTGGCTACTAGTATTTATAGGAAACTCCTGCCTCGTGCTCCACCAAAAATGGAGACTGCATGTTCCTCTCAAACACTGGTATCAACCTACAAGACTAAATGGCAGAGTAACTCACATGACCACAGTCTTAGTGTTCACACTGTAGCAACACTATTTTCATAATAATGCATACAGACCCACTTGCAGTGCTCCAATGGACACACTGAGGGTTGGACCTTGGTGACAGTGGCTGCAGGTCATTATGCAACCACAGACGCAGCAGCACCGGGACAGGCAAAGGACCAGCATCTGTCAGCAGCTTGTACTTCTTTGGATCTAAAAAAATATTTATTGTCATTGAACTTGTATTGTTGAAACAGATGGAGCTCAGTAACACGTAACATACTACAATGGCTGCCAACTGGTAACTAAAGACGGCTGGTGCATACAGCTAATCTGCAACTGCAGCACTACCAGCTGAAGATGCAAGAGCACTTTCGTTGCAAATTAGCTGTTTACATCTCTTAATAAACTGTGACCTTTGAATGATGACCACTAAAAGGGGAACACTGTGTAATAAAAAGAAAAAGGAACATGTTAAATACTGCTCACAAAATTGAAATTATCCAGAAAATAGAAACTGTTGCAAATCACACATCCTAATCCTGAAGAGCCACTATTTAATCACAGTTTCACTGAATATAAAAAGCCACGAATGTGAGATAATATTAAGAGAAGCTGGAGTTGTTATCAGCAAAGTAGGATGCTGCAACATTGATCTGAGCATATTTACAATCACAGGCCAACCCTTGCTGTGATCATGGAAACTGTTGAAACAAAGCGCTCACCAAACCAATCAAGCATTCACTCACCCACACATGTATTACATTAGGCAGAAAGAACTATAAAGGCAATATCTATGAATTAAGGCACCAGTACATCAATTACATGCTCCTACATTAAACATTTCTACAGCACCTTCATCAACTTCTCTCTCTTCTACTGGCACAAGAATGGCCAAGGATATGACTGGTGATCCAACACGAAGTTCAACACCCCAACGTCGGCTGACGGTCTCATCATAACGTTCTGGCAGAAGGAAACCAGCCATTCTGTACTGAGCATAACTAAGCACAGCTCTGCCACTGCCTTGCAGACTATGTTTTGTGGTCAGTTCACCTGAAAGATTTACACCAGTGAAGGTTTTGAAAACTTACAATAACCAAGAACAAATTTTAAAACAACTTATGACTCTTTGGTATCCTACATCTAGTGGGACACTCACATTAAATCTGAAAACTATTAGACTTTTAGCACCCTAAGTTTGCTGAGACATTCAGATCAAATATGTAAATTAATGGACCCTTGGCATCCTAAGTTTGCTGGAATACTCAGATCAAATCTCTGAAATTTGCAATTTTCAGAGAAAAATCACTGTGTGTATGTGCAAGGATTATCTACACAAGATTTAAACTACATAAATATTGATGTACTGCGGGTTGAAAAACATAAATCTGCAACATTTCAAAATTTTATTTCATTTTTTAAG
This sequence comes from Coptotermes formosanus, assembly GCA_013340265.1. NCBI lineage: Eukaryota > Metazoa > Arthropoda > Insecta > Blattodea > Rhinotermitidae > Coptotermes > Coptotermes formosanus. The sequence goes on along the minus strand of BLKM01003940.1, from coordinate 1,072,177 downwards.
AAGCATTTTCTTCACCTTCAGTGGTTCCAGGTCCATAGACCTTGAATGACTGAGGATACAGGTGACAGGTTCGTTCAGAATATTGGGAACCGCCTACCCAGTGTCACAGCATCACAGCCCAGATCACCAGAACCCCTATGCATTTTACCTTCTTTGAATTTCACCTTAGTGAATAATTATTTACATGCAACTTGTAAAGCTTCATGTTACACGCATCACAATTATTTCTTCAGTGAGATGAGTACTGTCTTAAAGACAATTTCCACCTGCTTCTAAAATCAGGCATTTGGATTCCCCTAATAACAACACTGTGCAACATACTATACTTTGACCAATAAACTATTTTTCTACTTTTAGTGAATAAAAAGGGTGTGAAGATTCAAGTCTGCCAGGATGTAACGCTCAGTCGCTGGGCAAAGTACATTTTCTGTTTCATTCAATTTCTTTCCACCTTTAACCTTCACTCCCAAATTCCCAGCCAGTACAACAAGGCCCCTCCAATACCAGCCCTCTTGGCTCACCACCTTCTCTGGCCATCCAATATATACAGTAACCATACCCATATTACACCTTCTTCCTGCATGACTATTCTTCTTGAACTGCTTTACCCCGAAGATGGTAGCATTACAGTCATTCAAAACATCACAGGACCTACCCTCAAATGACACAGCGTCACATCCCAGAAGACTTGAATTTTCAGCAACATTGCTGTCAAAGTCTCAAATCTCACATTAAAAAAAGTCTGGCATGAAGTTCAGAGCAACATTTAACCCTTTAAAGACGAAGCGTATCTGTTTTATATGAGGACTCAGTGCGTACCGCGCTGTAAACACTCTCCACTTCGGTTATAAAGACCAATCTCTTAATGTTTTATAAGCCAAAAGTTGCTGTTTGTTCTGAGATCCACACAAAAGACATAAATGCAATGTGGGCACCACATACAATTTTTTAATGTTAAACCTGGTGGTATGTAAAGTTACCGCTAGGCTTTAAAAGGTTAAAACAGTCTTGAGTTTGAATATTTCAGGGTTCACAATCTGTAACTTCTATTACCTTGCTGCAAGGACTTGATACCTAAGAGATGCAAAGGGACTAGAATTCTTGAGTTGATATCGAACTTGTCTCTGTCGAGCAGGTAGTTATTATATTTCGGAAATACAATCATTGGGCTGTTCTGAGCTGCTCCAGTGAATGGTTTGGATCCCATTCCTAATGGTGTAGGTGCAGACAGCTGCAGACACAAAAGCAATTGGTTACTGCTACAGTATGCAACATATAACATCCCACTCAGCACACCTTCGTTTGCACACATCTGGAGAGTGGGCAAGAAAAACTGGGAACTGTTTTTACGTTTGCTCACCTGGATAGCAGGCTGGAGAAATTGGGAAGTATCTGGTAACACAATTCGTTCCCCAGAGATGTCTGGTTCAGCTATTACAGCCAACATATCTTTACTGGCTGATTCATAACCAAACAAACTCTCCGACGTCACAACATCCAATCCTAGCACTGGAAGCAGGAAAAAAAACTGCATGAAATTCATGCCATACCACACAAAAAACAAAAGGCATTGTCTTATCACAGTGTGTGTTCAATCAATGTTGGGGGGGGGGGCCATTCTAAGGTAAAGCAGCATGCCACAGAGGCACAAGGCAGGCATGGAGGTAAATCTCCAGGCATTCTAGGCCTTGGCATTAGATGGAGATAAGTAATCAGCTCCACAATGCAAATCTTCACCCACAGCCCATTAAGGCAACCTCATGTCACATGAGCAACATCCTGAGAAGAAACTGAACTTCTCTGCTTTCTTCACTTTAAACCTCACACAACTGTAATCTCTTAAAGTGCACATTACATTCAAGCTAACATTATTCTTGTGCATGTCATGAAGGCACACAACAGGACAGAGGTACAGCTCCACTCATTTATAACCTCTGCACTAGATGGAAATAAGTGTGGTCAGCTTTACTCCTAGGGAAAGAGCTCCTTAAGTGTATTCAATATGAACCAGGATGGGACCCCTATAGCCTAGTCACTACAATGGCTGAGCTATTCAACAGTAAGGTATGCCACATTTCATTATGTTATTCCATGAGTTTATTTTGAATAAAAAATGCTATACCAACATAGGCCCAATTATCAACTGTTACACTGCTATGGCAATATTAATGCATGTACATGGCTGTGATCAAAAATTTTACAGTACACATGGTTTATCATACTGTACAAAAAGAAAGAAATTTATGGGTCAGGTAACATCACAAAAGACTGATATCCATTAAGTCCAATAACACCATAACACAAACCCAGCAATCAAGTCTTACTCTACTGCATGCAAAACACCAAAAATAAAACCATGTCTGATAACACCACAAAATAAAAACATCAATTTTAGTTATGTTACTGAATTAGTTACGTTGGTTTACATAGTTATGTTACAATATGTTAGAAAAAATCAGTTTTGATTTTATAATATCCAAGCACATCAATTTTCAGTTATGTAACACTGACCACTGTTGAAGATTATCTCCACCCTACTGTATGCACCATTCAGTGAGTCTCAAAAGACAATTCCTTGCTTTTCTGTTAATTTTGTCATTCCCCTAACATAGTCAGTGCACTCCACAATTCACAACTGTACAGTATCACACAGTACCTGGAAACACTAATGCGCATAGTGGTGTAATGGTTGATATTCAGGCATATGTTGATACAGCATTTTTTTATTCAAAATTACTCATATAATAAACATCCTGAAGTTTGACACACCTTCTGTGGCACACCCTGCATTCATGCAAAATACCCTGAATACATATTTTTTTATTATTGACATGATCTGCTTTCAATCAAATTGTTTTTGCCACTTTTTTAAACATATGCAATTCATGCAATTAAAAAATCTCCCACTTTCACTAGGCAGTTATACATGCTGTGTATGAAACTTCGTCTCTTGCAGTGAGTGAAGAACACAGGCTGAGGGAGTTTGAGAATAGGATGCTGAGGAACATATTTGGGCCTAAAGTAGTCTGGAAGAATTTCTTGACTAGCTTTGGAACTACTACCACATTAAGAAGGACTCTGCTCTTAACTAGCTGCTCAGGTTACACCTTCTCCCACAGCAGAAATCTGGTATCAGTTCCTTGCAGTGGTGATGGTGTCCATTAGAATGCACCAATGTGTGCACAGTACACCAGAGAACCTGTAAAGCTTCTACACTCAAATTTCTAAAGATGGTCTCACCCATATTTTCTGCTACAACTTCAAACGGACTGGTGTACGTATCGTCCTGGCTCTGAGCAAGGGTTGCAATGTATCTGTTAAATGACAACACTAGATCTTCAGCCGTTTCTCCAGTCAGATCTGTAACTCTGTGCCAGTGGTCTCTGTATTTGACATCAAGAATTGTGCTTGCAGTTTGCACTAAGTTCTGTAAAACACCAAACACAACAACACGCAGGTTACTGCAGAGTTACAGGATATGTGTTTTGGACAGACAGACCAATGCAACATTTAGTAGTTGGCTGCTACATAAATGGTAACCAACATCCTGATTCTGCAAAAATTATGACCACTACATGAACCAAACATCACAATTACTGTTCCCTCATTCTGTCATGCATTTCGCTCAATATAAACTGTAAAATTTCAACAAACTATAACCTACCTGAATGTAATCCTTGTCTTGACTGTGTGTTAGGTTCAGTCCCCTCTCTCCACATTCATATCTCATAAGTTCCTTCAAAAGCTCTTGTGATATTAGCAAATCAGCACCATGCAGCACTGCAGTGAAGTTGGTAGCTCTGCGCAGATCTGATGCTACCTTCACTGCTACAAATGTTGTCACATGAAGATCTCCCGTTTCAAGCTGACCAAGCTGATAAAAACAAAGATCAAAACACAGAAAACTTTGAAACATATACCTTGCACACTAGAAGAAACATTATATGTCAACAACCTGCAATTACCACACACTATGATATCCAGCTGTAATATCGAAGTCCCTGCACTGAATTACATTTGATAACTGATATTACTAAAATATCACACACACACACACACATGCGCATGTGCATGTGCGTGCATTCATATAATTTTTTATGTATATGAGGGGTGGTACGAAAGCAATGCCTATTTTTTTTCTGAAACTATAACTACAATTATAATGAAATTTACACACATTACAGGTACATCCTTTACAAAGTTGAGGTTACTTTTCCACAAACTCTCCTTCATTTTCAACCCTTTTTCCACCTTTGCATGAGACAATGTATGCCAGTCACATAGAGCTCTTCGCTAAAGCATCAGAGATTTAACCCTTCACTGCCAGCGTCTGTGAACTCTACTGAGTAAGTGCATTTTACAGTACTTTAAATTGAAAACTCCTCTGTCCCAGGCAGCAGTTAAACTTAACCCAAACCTCAGTCAATGGTTAAAAAATAAATATCTGATAATGTGCCCTGATGCAGGCTACAGATGAGGATGGAGCAACAGTAGACTTACTATTAGCGTCGGAAGACTGAAGAACCCCAGAAATAAACTACTCTGATTGCCACAAATCTCAAACAATCCCACCCAAAGTTGAACCAAACACTCCACAGTGAAAAGCCATCATCTGACCTCCTGTTGTTTTGCTCTTCATTTACTTACTAAGGTTTTCAAGCTTCTGACACTAACAGCATAAACTACAACTTACAACTTTTCGCAGATCTAAGAATGGATCAGATGTGCAATTGAACAGATCTGGTTCCTGCCAGCCACCAAGTGTTTCATCACACGCTCTTGATGCCTTGCCTTGAGAGTGGCTTGGACATGATTCCAGTGCAATCTTTCCAAATGGTGTACGCTCCCACCACAGTCCACGTGAGAAACTGCGAGGACAGCCATCATACACAACTGCCAATAAAAAACAAGAAGACAGGCAATGAATGTATAACATAACATTGAGACACATTCATGTAGCTATTATTGCCATGGAAAAGCAATAAATATTAAATATTATAAGTATGTGTCTGTATTCTTGCTCTAGTTATCCGGCCACATCCTTCCTGTGCTGTATTATTTTTTACATTATCTCAGAAAAGCATAACTTTCCAAAAAATTTTATTGAATATAAGGTGTGTGTTTTGATTTTTGCTAACAATTTTTGTCTGAAACATTTCTCATTCCAAGAAGAATTCAGTGAGATATTATCATAAATGTACACAGGTCTTCATGTAAAGTGCCCATTATCCTTGTTAGATTTTAATAAAACTTGAATTTTCTCGACAGATTTTCAAAAAATCTTCAAATATCAAGTTTCATGAAAATCCTTCCAGTGGGAGCTGAGCTGTTCCATGTGGGTGGACAGACAGACAGACAGACAGACAGACAGACGGACGGACGGACAGACAGACAGACCGACCAACCAGCAGACACATAGACAAAAAGACATAACACAGGCAATACAGTGGAACCTCGATGCATCATTCCCATTATCATAGTTTTCCCGCAAATTTCGTCTGTTTTGTTTGGTCCCGGAATTAGCCCCATATAAATAACATTATTTTTTCCCCGCCTTCATCGTTCCTCGAACTATCATTTTATGGCACTGACTGTTGAAAAATCACGGTCCTGATGCGGCAGTTTCCCACATTGATCGTTGTTGGAAAATTGAAACAATGACATAGTAGCTTATAGGGGGTGAATGCGTGATGACCTTCAATGAGTTCGAAAAATTGAGAGTGTGCTCGTGTGCAATGCTTTCTTCCTGCTGCCGGCTGCTAATACAGATCATATCTCCATCTTTCCTTTCGGGCTACAGTAGCAATCGAGCGTTTTACTCCCACTCCCATCGCTCCCCTCATTTCCCTTATCAAACAGAAGCATTCCATGTTGGTGCATTGTGCAAATGGCTGTTTGCCTAATGGATGCTCGCAAAGATCAGAAAAAGAAGATCGACATCCTAGAAGCCATGCACCACACTGTGTCAGCCTGGCAGCAAGTAACACAGCAGACCCTCGAATATTGTTTTCAGAAAGCTGGCTATGGGCATGGACAACCCTCAGATGTTAGTGACATCGCAATGAGGAATGATGATGATGATGATGATGATGAGGAATGATGATGATGATGATGATGATGATGATGATGATCTTCACTCTTGGCAAAAGTTCAGTGGCATGGATAATAAGAAATTTGACAACTACATGTCTGTGGACAGTCACCTGGTGACCAGCGGTGTTAACACAATGAAGGAACTGTGCGAGAGCCATGTGGGAACCTTGAGTGTGGAACGGGAAAAAGGGGAAAGGAAGATAGCGATACCAAACCCGAAGTTGTGCCGAACTTTGCTGAAGCATACGAAGCACTCATGAAAGTCAAATCACTCGTCTATGCGCACAGCAACAGCGATGGTGATTGTGGTAGTGCTCTAAGCTTGGACAGCTCGTTCTTTGAGCTTAGACGCAAAGTTTCTACAAAACAACTGTCAATTTCAGAGCTATTTTTGTCACAAGAATTAGCAGTTTTAATGAAGTGCTGTAATTGCCAATACATAGAAGTCATTAAACTTTTCTTACCTACAGTTTTTAATGATTTCCCACAACTATCACTTTCCCGTATTTATCGTTTTTGTTTCCCATCCCCTTCAAAAACAATGCATTGAGGTTTCACTGTAGTCGCTTTTTGCAATTTTTAAAACACACCTAAAACAAAACTGCACTGGAATTCTCATCATGAGTTTCAGGAAAAACAAACATGGACATAATAAAAAGCAGTGTCTCACCCTCACAACCACGCAGAGTAACCTCAGCATATGGATTGGGGCAGGAGTCACATCGCCGACCAATTACACCACTCCGACAGTGACACTGTCCTGTAACTGGGTCACACTGGTTGCCATATGATCCAGTAGCATAGCACTCACAGTCAAAGCAGTAATCTGTGTCTGAAGGCTGAAAGTGGTTCTCCTGCAAAAAAATGTACAAATTACATAGGATGTGAGGTGTTCACTTGGTCTGTTTGCAGGCTGAAACAAGTTCCAGAGGATGACTGTCTACCAATTTCAAAAACACTGCATTACCTGAAAACATTGGGAACAACACACACCCACTTACACAACATCACATCACAGAAGACTTGACACTCTGTGCCATGTCATGACACAACACTGTAGGAATACTCAACACTATGTCTTCTGCCTTCCTTGTGCCACCCCTTTTGGTTCCTTCCCTTCCCCCGTTTTCCCTTGGTGTGTACTGTAATTAACCTTTGGGCGATTACTGAGGTGCCTCGGCACTCTGTGACCAGACTGTCTCTGTTTAACATCTGAATTTCATTTAGTGCTGTTGCTACTTCAAAATGCTGTTTCGGTTGAGATACGCACTAGTTAGTGGATTCCTTGGCAGTGCTGTGACCTAGGCTTGTGTTTAAGTTTGGCATAACATTGCCAAGTATTTTGGTTTCTTTTTTATTATGTGGAGCCTTTATAATTTGAGAGAGTTATTGTGCTTGGAGTTTTGCTTTTGTTGCAATACATGTGTTTATTTCAAACTTGTTATATCGAGAGTAAGTATTGTGTATGCGTTTATTTCATTGTAAATAAACATGTTGGTATTCTTTTGACTGTAAGAACTAGTATTCAATATTACGTGCATCTCCCCCCCCCCCCGCCCCCAATATGACAGAGAGAGAGACAGCACATTGGTCACTGTGTGGGGCACCCCAGTTTTAGGGTCAGTCAAGGGTCACTGATCACAAGTTTACAAAGTTGTAACTGCTCCTGAATTTCAAGTAGTTCACAGCTGCACACTCCCTGGATCATCCTCAAGGTCACCATGTCCCTCTACAAATCTTCTGAACCATTTCAAGACATACATGTGTGATAAGACCTTCATCTCCAAAACAGTCTCAACATCTTATTTATTTCTGTAGCTGTTTTCCTGAGTTTCAAACATAAGTTGCTGTTTGCTCACTGCTTCATGACACCAAAAAAAAAAACCGACTTGCCACACATAAACTTTCTTGGCATTAATCTGGGGCAGTCCAAACATAAATAGAAACTGGCTATACTTGTTGCATGCACCAAACCATATTTGTACGATAGCATCAATCCCCAAACTTTACTGTTCCACCATGTACATTGCATTGTACCTTGTCTCAACATCACAGTGGCACAGTCCACAAACACGATAACCCCACCAGTTATCATGCTACAAACAGCATTACCTTGCAGTAACATTCCCCTGTAGTCTTGTTGCAGTCAGCATTATAACCCTTCTCAATATCACAGTGGCATGGTCCACAAACAGGATAACCCCACCAGCTACTAGGACATGGCTGGTCCACCTTCACCTCACAATATTCGCCTGAAATATTAGTTAAAATTCATTTTTAATGCACACAATGTATGAATGGAATAGGCACAGGCTTAACACAACAGAACCCCACCACGCACTGACCACAGCAATCTAATTTACATCCACACAATCAGTTTTAGAACTAATACAGATGGCTTTCAACATTCCAACTCCTGAATTTACAAGTGTTTTCCCCGTTTGGCCTCTATTATCCCCATCTTCCCTTTATAGTACAGCAATGTGTAATTTTCCTTTCCCCACCCACTTTTTTGCTTCCCAGTGTGACACCAGAGACTTCTTTTCTCATACCCACCAAGTTCATCTATCTGCCATGTTGCGTATTCCTCCACACTCCATCCCACTAACATCTCTTGCCAACGTACTGGTCATAACAGTATGCACATGCTGTATTTTTGTCATTCTATTCCTGTACTTGCACTGTTTTACATCACAGTGTTTATTATTCGTTTGGATGAAGGGACATGCCACTACTCAGGTGGTTAGTCACCAGCCTTTCACCATGAAGACCCAGGTTCAATCACTGGCCCGGCCACGTCAGATCTGAGGTGTACAAAGCGGCACTGGGACAGGTTTTTTGCCAAGTACCCTGGTTTTCCCTGGCAACATCACTCCACCATTGCTCTACAGTAATTCATTCATCCAAGATTTACATCACATAGTATGAGAAACTTGCAGTGCTGTTAAATAACACGCACATTCGGAAAAGTGTAAACACAGCCATGGAGATCCAAACCTGCTATTTCCCACAGGCTCAAGTGTCCATTAACCCTTTAAAGCTGCAGCTATCCGGAATTAAATCCCCCCGCTCAAGTGCCACCAAGCCAAGGTTTTTTCACTGGGGATTTAAATTTTTATGCTTGCTTTTATTTAAAAAATCATATTTCGTAGATGTTTCACTCGAATTTAATGGAATAAAATTTCGCGGTCTGTTTACGCATTGATTAATTTGGGAAAAAATTGTTCACCAATTTTTATAATAAAGTAGACCTGTGAAATGCATGCATTTCTTGAATTTAGTTTAAAAGTTTTGTTACTCACATAATTCTGGTTGCTACAGAAGATCCGTGGCTCCTTGGATCGCTGTTCACCCACCACGCGCGCGCGCACACACACACACACACACACACACACACACACTATTTTAACAAATTCACTTTTGTGTGGTACTCCCCGAAACAAGGAACCACGCACAAGCCAACGTTACATTTGGGGCACTTATACGCTGTTGTCTTGCGCTGGCCCCGACCTGAACAGACATGGCAGTGGATGATGTTAGATTTTACCGGCCAGTGTTGACTATGCCGGACCTCCAGCCTGGTAACATTGATGTCAGCGGCACTTGGCCTTCCACCCAAACTGGCAGTGGGGTGATCTTGGCTTCTTCCAACTTCTTCGATCAAATTTCTCACCAGGAGAAGTCTGAAATCTCAGTGGGTATATTTAGCCCCACACGAAGATAACAGAATCCAACTGTTGAGTACTGTTAGATCCAGAAGGTGGAAAAACAATTTCGTGGTCCATTTGAAACTGCGTCGACACATGGAATAGGTGTTCGCCATGCAATCAGAATTGTCAACGTAGCCCATGTGGTGGCGGTTGTACCTTGCCACGATGTGAGGCTTCACACACCTGTTCTCACAAAAATTTCCTTCGGGTGGTGGTGGGCCCATGTTAGTCAGCATGTAAACGTCTCGTCTGTCCTTCCAAGCTAGTGCAGTCAAATTTCCCCTGGTCCTAACCCTTATATCACCCCTTTTCAATTTTAGCTTTTTCCATCCAAAGTCTGGGGGCATGTCTTTTCTGTCAGGCCGTACTGTCCCGCATGAATTTATTTTACATCTCTCTAAGTCGTCAAAAAGTCTCGGGGATGAAAAAAAAATTGTCCATGAACAGTTTGTGTCCTAAGCCTTCAACTCTGCAAGTCAAATGTCTGACAGTTGCGTGTGTTGCAGTCATGTCGTCAGTGGCAGAACGTGAGTCTTTACCCAAGTAAACTCTCATGTCATATGTATACCCTGAGTCGTCACACAGTTTGTAAATTTTGATACCAAAACATTTCCTTTTTTTGGGAATGTACTGCCTGAAGATAACCCGACCCTTAAATTTTACAATCACCTTGTCTACAGCCAAATGTTCAGAGGGGTTATAGAATTTAGCATAGGCCTGATTCAGTGTGTCAAAAAGAGTCCTTATTTTCCATAGTCGGTCATATTCCTCGCCTTGGTCGGGTCTCTGTGCATTGTCTGCAAAGTGCAAAAAACGCAGTATGTGTAGAAACCTATCTCGTGTCATGGTCTCACTGTAAAAGTGGGTGTGTACCTGTCTAAGTCGAGACCAGTAGTCATGAAGTGTGCCTTTCAAGTCGTGTCCCATCTGCAGAGCCAAGGCAATGAAAGTCATCATGTCTGACATCATAATGTCAGGCAGTCGGCGGCTAGGTCCGGCTTGTTTGTCCATGTGTTGCTGGTAGTACAGGTTGGTCTGTTCCACCAGCAGGTGAAAAATTTGTGCAAAAAACAGCATCAACACAGACAGCGGCGAACTGTCTTTGTTGATGTGTGAAGCCTCACTCCTTTTTACACCTTTTGCTGGACCAACAAATGGATGGACAGTGATGTTCCTTGCTTGAGGTGGTCCCCAGTTTGATAATCGTGAACCACTTGTTCCAGCCTGTGGCTCTTCTTCTTGTGCTGAGGCCTGTTGTTCCTCCTCAGATTCATCAGATTCATCAACATCACTAGCCTCAGCAACAGAATCACTCTCGGAATCTGCCGCAACCAGAATTCACTGATGGCTTCCTCGTCGAGCCTGATCTTTTTCGCTGCCATAGCTCTACGAATGCTAACACTCATCTGTATGAGGACTGCTATGTGTGACCATGAACCTTACATGGTTGCATTTTAGACATATTTTTTCTGTGTTGTTGCTCTGTCTCGTGTCTCGCTGTCAAAAGCAGGGAGGGGGAGTTCTTATTTTCCTGGTCCACTTTTTTATTTTTTTTATTGCCACCTCGCCATGAATGTTACACTGTTCTATGTCTTACAACGACTGTTCTGTGTTGCTGGGCACTGAGAAACATAACGCCACGATAAATATGAACCACCTATACAGTGAGAACAAAACAGGTCCAAAGGTACAGTGTGAATGCTGCGTAAAATTCTTCATATTCTAGGGTGTCCACGACGCTTTGAGTACATTTGACAGCTGTGTGTCGCACATTATTGCCCCAAAACCCCTACAAAGTGCCCCAGAACTACAAGAGGCACGTTTGCGAGCCCTTCTATAGCTGAAAACATTGATTTTCATGGAGATCTCGTTTTCAGTTTGGGAAGAAAAATAGGCGTTACAGTACGCCACTGGAGCCGTCCAGAGCATAATGACGTAGTAGTTGCATAGCACACTGTTGAATTCAACCCAAACCCAACCCAGTAACGACTGCCTTGCAAGCGATAGAGACAAATATGTTTTGTCTCAAGCGTTGTTGATGTGCGCACTTCTAAAATTTGTTGATGTTTCAGTGGTGTTATTGCGGAGAGGTACAGGGTAAGGGGCGAACGTTACTCACTGTACAGGCAGCTCTGACCATCAAGAGACCTACCACATACATAAACTGTAGGTGAACATGGAAAAGAGGTCAGAAAAATGCTTCCAAATTGGACTCAGCGTTCGCGTCAAGTTAACTTGACATTCGGCAGTGAGGAAAAGTTAAATGCCCACAGCGAGCGTCAAGTATACTTGACATTCGGCAGTGAAGGGTTAACCACAGAGTCTCCTATACCATGGGTGTTTCAAGAACAAAGCCCCTTTGCTCGGGAGGGTATACGCACTTGCACTAATGGTAAGACATTAAACATGTAGTTAAAGACACAAACACACAAAATCAAAAGCAACAGTGTTGAAAGTATCATGATGTGCACCTGAGTATTCACTGGAGTTGCATTCACAGCTATATCCTCGTTGACTGAGAGGGTTCTCCACACAGTCAGCTCCATTAGAACATGGGTTCACCTCACACACACCAACACAAGAAGGACCAACATAACCTACAGAAAACATTATGTATTTAAAGATGAGTGTAGTATATAAAATTCCTAATTCAGAATATCATTCTTTACTAACAGACACAGCTGGAGACCCCGCCAGCTGCACACCGCCTGCACAAATATTGGTCTGTATTAAATTTTATATAAATAGTTTTCTTTACTTACTACAGCAAAATTCAAATTTTATCTTTTGTAACATTACTCCATTTATATATTAATATCTTGCATGCATCAAAATCATAGTAACAAACCACTGCACATATATTAGAATTTAAATCACATGCTCCCTGAACTACACATGTTTTAATTGGTCCTGACAGCATTTCCATAGGGACAAACATTATTCCTTGAATACATACTAGTACTTCCCACTCAAATTTTTAGATACACATTCAAATTGAGATAAATTGGCATGTTGCTGGTGCGTTAAGTTCTTTGAATTGAAAACTAAACAATTTTCAATTACAATTTCCTGCCTCCTCTATTGTCTTCACGTCACACATATCACATGCTGCGTTCACTGGGGTAATCTGGCTGTGCTAACAACATGGTGTCACAGCCCAGATCAATGTCACTAGCTCAGCCGAGTTACCCCACTACACACAACATAACACACAAAAAGTCTGCTACAAGCACAGATAAATATGGAATGGCTGCCCTTAGCAGTACTGACACCAATGTGTACAGGGTTCAGCAGAAAGTAACACAGCAGCAACTTACTTCAAGAACATGCAAAAGGAGTGAACTGGATTATATTTTGAATGTAATACATCACTAACTTATTGCACTTAATTTCAGCACCTACATAAATTTTCACTTCCTTGATTTTACGTTCATTTTAAATGGTCTGTTCAGAAAGGCAAAATCCAGGTTTCCATGTAGTAACATATAGTGACTTCACTGATGAACAAGCACAAGGTAAAGTAACAGAAACGAATGCCACAGGCTTAGACAAAACAAATATGGAATAATAACCACCATCTGTACGCCAAACAAGTATAATATGTACCCTGACAGAACGCAATAACACAGCACACATAGAAAGCAGCATTACTGGAGAAACCTGCTGTCTCCGTCTTCCACGCAACTGTTGCCAGTAATTATTCATCAATGCTAGCGGAAGAGTGGCTAATTTTGTATGAGATGCATATCAGAAAGATTATGCAGTGTTCTGGTGTATTCATCTCTAACTTGAAGGTGTTGTTTTCAAAAATGCAATACACAAATTTCATATATTAATCATGATTTTGATTCCTGCAGTAAAACACTCGTAACACTGGACCATCTCCCATGCTCAAATGCTCACTCACAGTAATTTCCTATCACCTGTTGGTCAAATACTCAACTCCATGCTCATGGCTTCCTACCTACATCCACATTTGCCTTACAAAGGAAAGCACCCAACTTTGCCTAATTTTTTTGTTATAAGTTCACTTCATGTATCCTTCTCAGTAAAACAGAATTTTTCCAAACAGAAATTGGAATTGGTTAAGTTGAAAAAAAATTGCAATACAGACAGGATAGATATTTTAGCTTAGGTCTGGAGCATCGCTACTTATTGTTCCCTGACAATATCAACCCTGAGTGACCTGCCAAATTCATAAAGAAGACCATTACCTGAATCACATTTACAGTGATACTGCTCCCAATCAGGAATACACTTGCTGTGTATGGGACATTTATCTGGACCATGTTGCCTACACTGGTCTACACCACCACAGCCCTCAGCCACATTCTCTTTCACTGTCGGCCGTTGTAGCATTGATTGTGGAGTTCCCACACGAACATCCTGAAAACATATTAGTCAGCCACATTACACCTAGAAAACCACAAAACTCAACGATAAGCAAATGTGTTACAAATGCACACAGATCTTAATACACCCAATATGACAGAGCCTGAAGGCATGTTACTGAACTCATGCAGACATTGACTTTGGTTACAGCAACTCACAACTCCACGAACAGCATGTCTCCACCATCAGGTAAAATTAAAAAAAAAAAAATGGAAAACAATGCCATTACAATTATCAGATGGAGTTCACCTCCACCTCCACCTCCACCTGTGGTGCTGGTATAACCAAAAGATGATCAGAAATGGCCAATATGTGTGTTAGTTTGACTGGATGCTTTTTATTACAATTTACCTTTGAGCAATATGGTTCATCCATTATGCAAAAATTATAAGTTTATATTAAAATCACTGATTACTCACAGAAGAGCAAATTCTTAATACATAACCACATGCAAAGTGCAAAAAATTCATATTCTCCATTACTGTTTGAACATGAATTAAGTAATTACATTACAATAATACACACACACACACACACACACACACACATCAAGAGGACCAAAATAAAATTATTAAAATAATAATACGAATCACACAACAACAATTTTGAACGTCCCTGCACTGAAGTGGCACACAACTCATTTCCAAGGACTTTGCACAGTTACATACTTGTTGAAAAGCAAGTCTTCTGGGTTGTGGCACTGCTTCATAGAATGATCAGTTCCAGATGTTTCAAAGGATTCAAGTGTCATCATCTTCAAATTGGCCCTGAAGATGAAGACACAATGGTCCTACAGACTGTCAGAAACTGCTCGCCCAACAAGGATCCCACAGACTTTCAAAAATTGCTCACATCATAATGATCCCACAGATTGTCAGAAACTACTCGCCCTGCACTGATCCCACAAACTGTCAGAAACTGCTCGCCCCACGCTGATCCCACAGACTGTCAGAAACTGCTCACCCCACAATGATTCTGCAGACTGTCAGAAACAAATCACCCCACAATCATCCCACAGACTGTCAGAAACTCCTCACCCCACAATGATACAACAGACTGTCAGAAACTGCTCACCCCACAATGATCCTACAGTCTGTCAGAAACCGCTTGCCCAACTACAGTGTCACATCCCAGAATATTTGCACCTTCAGCAACTGCTGCGAGAAGCTCATATCTCAAAATACATACATGTTCATTACATACCTGTATACAGCCTTCAAAGTAGCCATAATCTGCATTCAGACTACCAACAGAAGCATCTGGGCCACCAATTAGGATCTTGCCAACATACAATCCCTGAAGCTTATTGGTTGCTGGAGATGTCACTTCCTGTTGACCATAATCAAGGTTAATCCACAGCTCTCCACTCATCCACTTCACCTCAATATGGTGCCAGCGCCCATCAGAAGTGTACCCGTTCGGCAGCAGCACAGACTCTCCATTGTAGCCATAATGTACCTGCCCATTCACCAGCTGCAGATCATACATGCAAAACAAAATTATAAGAAAACATATGTTACACATGTCACTAAACACTTGCATGAGTTATATTATCTTAAAGCCTAGAATACTGGCTTGCACACAAGAACATACAAGAGGTCTGAAGATTACCTTACTGAAGGTGGCTAAATTGTGCCAATGATGAAGATTTAACACACTGTGTTACCCTCATATAAGACCAGAAATTTTTCATAATTCATCATCTGAAAAATTGAGGGGAAGGTGGAGGCTTACAACCACACTACAACAAACATATTCTGTACAGGTATTTTACTGAAAACTGAAAATTATGAAGGGTGGTAATATTATATCCAGGGTTGTCTTATATTCTGGTAAATGTGGTATACTGTACGTAACTTCCAATAGACTACATACAGTATTGTTTTGTTGTGCTGTTCCCTCTCCTACCAAAACAAAATACACCACAACTGAAAAAGTGTCCTAGATTCCGTTCTTACACGGATAATTTTCAAAGGCAGCCTGTACTTCCACAGACTAGAAGGTTTGAATTATGCACTAAAGAGACTCTACTTACCGAGAGTACAGCAGAACTGTTCTGCCCAACTTGAATGCTCATAAGAAACGCATCTTTCTGCATTGTTCTTACTGACAATGCATTCAGCCAAGGAAGTTGGATGGGTCGCAGTAGAGGATTGAATGAGAGAACTCCATCACCTTGGAACCGCCACGCAGGCTTGATTGCTATAAAATAATAAAGAATTATATATATATACGTAACTAAAGCCATGCAGCACAGTCATCTTAAGAAGCTAACCATTCCTCTGCTACTCAAGATATTCTGAACAGTTTATAGAACCCAAATGTTCACTACTGTGCTCACAACAGCCTGCCACTTCTCCCTGTCCTCTGCCTACATGGTTCCAAAATATCTGTCCCAATGCAAGGCTTAGTGGTAGGTTTACAGTGAGCAGCTGCTGACACCTCACCCAATCACACAGCTGCAAGACCACATCTTGTTGGCTGTCTGCACTTCTTATTCAATATATTCACAGCAATCCTCCACATCTGGAGGCTGTCTCCTCCACCCACAATCTGAGGATGCACCATGTCATGGTGACAAGGACCCGCTTATCACACATGCAAATTCGTAATCTCAGCTCCACATACAGGAATGCTAGGCTTCATAAAATAACAATGTAATAAATCTGGAGCCAATAAATGGCATAGCACTTATGACAGGCAATGCAGAGAAGATAACACATCCACCCTTAGGTTGTGCATACCTTAGTGAACATAAGTTAGGTGCCTGAACACTGACTGGATTTACACTAACCAACTTTGCAATGGTTACTTTTTCCAGTAATGGAGACACTGACTAATTTTGCTAAGGGAGGCAACAATGCAACAGCAAGTTATGCTACTGGTTAAGAAGAAGTTGCGATCGACTGAAAAAAACTGAAACAGTATTATGCTACTGGTTATGAAAACTGTGAATGGAGTTCCTCGTCCAGAATTGATAATAATTTAAAAATTGACATAAATTTACTTTAAGATCATCTCATTTACTTGTGCAACCTGTCATAGCATGTAATGGCACATTTACTTGTGCAATCTATCATAGCACGTAACGGCACGTTTACTTGTGCAATCTATCATAGCACATAATGGCACATTTACTTGTGCAATCTATCATAGCATGTAATGGCACATTTACTTGTGCAATCTATTGTAGCATGTAACAGCACATTTACTTGTGCAATCTATCATAGCATGTAACGGCACATTTACTTGTGCAATCTGTCATAGCACGTAATGGCACATTTACTTGTGCAATCTATCATAGCATGTAATGGCACATTTACTTGTGCAATCTATTGTAGCATGTAACAGCACATTTAGCATTTTATTTTCTAGCCAATTTTGCATTTTTGGGACAGCTGAATAACATATTTTACCACAAGGACTTACCCAGTTCCTCAACCATCCCACAAAACTGTTTTATAATCTAATAATTAAATTTATAAAACTAACAACTATGTAAGCTATGTGTAAAGGTTTCTGACAGCAGTGTGTGACACATTTTTTGACTGATATGGTGAACTTAATGTTGTTTGGTCTCCAGACTTTGTCTATTTACTCTGTCACCTGAAAAAGCAAAGAGAATCACTTTCCAAAATTACGCGTGGATGAAGGACAATGCCCAAATTAGTCAAAAATTTATTAATCATACAGCATACACACCATCCAAGCACACTTTTCATGTAGAACAATGCTTGGTTATTCACAAATCTGATATGTTTCACCAGCAGGGAGACATACAAGACACACAAGCAAACATTTCTTAGGCTTCTGTACAGCTGTATACGACATATACCATTTCAAGTGTGAAATATAAAAACACAAAGCTTGTATTCTATACATAATGCCCCCTTGACAGAATATACCTGCTGCAATGCTTTACGTCTATCCTTTTTAGTCACGAGTTTCTGGTTAGCTCAGGCATTACTAATCCAGTTTTAAAGATTTATATTACAGATTTGCAATATTGTAGCAGTAACAGAAGTAACTTTTCATGTTTTATATGAATATGTTTCTATTTTACTTCACATATTGTACACATCCACAGCTTCTGTTCACCGTAAGTTACCATCACACAATTTGGTTACAATATGTCGAGTATATGGCATTTAGTGTCCAGCGTCATACCCATTCAGTACATCTACAGATTTTCAGCTATGAAAGTTCTCTAGTAACAAGTTTAAGAAATCAGCCCAAAACATTAAAATTTTACCTTGGCTGCAGTCCTTGTCACTCCAGCCCTCCAGACATTCACAAAGGTATGTTCCCCAGCCATCAGTGCACTTTGCACCATGGCTACATGGATTGGACAAACAAAAAGCCTTCTTCTCGGGGCAGCCAGCTACAGTTCCATTGTCAGCAACATAACTGCCGAAAAGAAACTTTATTATGGCAACAAGACCGCAGTCTGGGAAAGATACTTCATGTAAAACAAACTAAACTTCTTTAACTGACTGACTGACTGACTGACTGACTAACTGAATAACTAGTACACTCCATGGAGCAGAGTGCCTCTTGAGAAGGTTACAGTTCCTCAGCTTGTCAACAATTTGGCCACACCTGACACAACTCAAAGGTTCATTACTGTAGTCACAAAACCCTGTCATTTGCCCTGTGATGAGCCACATTAATCCAGTCCATGCCCTCCCACCGTATTTATTAAAGAATCATCTTAATATTATCCTCCCATCTATGCCTAGTATTCCAGGTGGACTCTTTCCTTCAGGTTTCCCTGCCAAAACCCCTCCGGGAATTTCTCTTCTGCGTCAGACCTGCCCATGTAATTGTCCTTGATTTGGTCACCTATATAACGATTTCTGAGGACTACACATCATGAAGCACATCACTACGCAATTTTCTCTGGTGGGCCTCAGAGCTAGTACAAACATTTTGGAGAAGAGAATCATCTCTTGCCTCTCAAATGGTTGAAACCCTTGACTGTCTGGCCTGCAGCCTAGTCTTTATCTTGACTGAGCTACCCCACAAACATGGATACAAAAACAAAAAATGTTCCACTGCAGATTAATAGAATGTATTTTAGTTTGAAAAAGCTATTACAACAGTTCAGTGTATGAAACTTACTGACACACAACATCTCAATATGGATATGTTATGTAAACCTTAGCAACTGCATAGAGACACATGCCACAGTCTGTACTATAATAAGCAGAATCCTGTGCACAGTTGGTCTTTTAGCAGACATTTCTAAGGAAATAATACAGTTCTTTTCTATTATTACCTGTTGAGATCAATAAACTTGTAATCTATATAGAGGTCACTGATACAGCCCACAAAATCGTTGGTATGGACCTGGAAATTGGTAGGTAGGGAGGGAAGACCCCCAATTTGTAACGGCCCTGTGAGGTCCAGGAACCTGTGGCAGGTTTCTGTGAATACTGCACACCTGAAACCACAGACAAACATACTCTTAGAACAGCAAACAAATTTCAATGAAACACTGAACCAGCCAACAACTTTAAACAATACACTGTCCCAGTTAACCAGTCTGGACAATACTCATACACTGCACCAGGTAACCAGTCTGGACAGTACTTGTACACTGCACCAGGTAACCAGTCTGGACAGTACTCGTACACTGCACCAGGTAACCAGTCTGGACAGTACTCGTACACTGCACCAGGTAACCAGTCTGGACAGTACTCGTACACTGCACCAGGTAACCTGTATGGACAGTACTCATACACTGCACCAGGTAACCTGTATGGACAGTACTCATACACTGCACCAGGTAACCAGTCTGGACAGTACTCATACACTGCACCAGGTAACCTGTATGGACAGTACTCGTACACTGCACCAGGTAACCAGTCTGGACAGTACTCATACACTGCACCAGGTAACCTGTATGGACAGTACTCGTACACTGCACCAGGTAACCAGCTTTGAAGCCTTCAGCATTTTCATGCCTGATGGAATAGACTAAATACACTCAGAAATGGGCACATTGCAGCAAGCGCTTAGGTGCTTAAAGCACTGACTACTATAATTCACTTGTTATTAGCATCTCCGCAAAAATACATTTCCATTTTGCCATATCAGAGTTCAGCATCCTTGAAGCCTGTGTATATCACCACTGCAAGGTAACATTTGTCTGGACAGCTACATGTTACAGTTCTGAAGCCTTAAAACAATCCCTAATTTCATTATCACAATAGTTTTGCATAGATTTTGTTCAGCTGTTACAAGTCTACTTGCAAGCTTCTAAAGAATCTTGATAACAAACGCTTGTAAGGAGTTACAGCTGATTCTAGTTACAGCTGACATAAAAGACAACATTCTACTTACAGCTGATACAATATGCGACATTCTAGTTACAGTTGATGCAAAATATGATATTTTAGTTACAGCTGGTACAAAAGATGATATTCTAGTTATCAAAAACCAATATTTAGCTTCTAGTTTGATAGTGACAAATGTAAGAGCTATATAGGTGACATTTTGCGTGCAGATGGCCCATAAACATATTTACAGATTCAACATGATGGTTTTCTGGCATGTAATACCACATAGTATTGCGAGTCACTACCAATGTTTCACGTGAAACAGCTGCCACTATATTCAGAATCTCTCCTACACTGAATGTGGAAGCAGCCAGTTCATGCAAAACATTACATCAGTCTACATGGCGTCACATTCCAGAAGACAATCTTGACACTCTTCATGTGAGAGCTTCAGATTTCAGCTTTACAAATTCTGTGTCACATTTGTACACAGTGACACTGAAAATGTGAGGTGATGAAGACAAATGTGATGAATCAAAATTTGTGGTACTGAAGAAAAAATGCCTCCCGAAGGCATCCCTACTTTGACACAGTGCTGGGGCTTGTGTGGTCAAATGATCCTAAGAGCTATGCTGGCAGTAGCACAGCTACTGGTAGGGCCTCCCATGCCAGACAGGTAAAAAGGTGATGACCCAGACCATAAGGGATGACCTGGTCCTCCAGGTTGGGGCTTGGGCATGGGGCTTACAACCTCACCCCATAAAAAAGTATTGATTCAAAACCTCATGACATGCCTCGAATAAGAGAAAGGAACATAGGATGACAACAGCTACGGCAAAGACAAATGGACATGAACCTGGGAACATGGAATGTGAGATCATTATATAAGCCAGGAGCATTTAAAGCTGTTGTACCTCAACTGCAACAATACAAAACTCACATAGCCACCATCCAAGAGACCAAATGGCATGGGAAAGCGATTATGGATATGAAAACACATACCATATTACATAGCACCAAAGAAGAAGGTAGACATGAACAGGGAGTTGCATTTATAGCGGATAACATTGTTAAGAACAATATATTAGACTTCAGAGCCATAAATGAAAGAATATGCATATTACGGGTTAAAACAAGATTTTTTAATGTCATACTAATCAATGTACATGCACCGACCAAAGATAAAGATAGTGGTTACAAGGAGGAATTTTACCAAAAGTTAGACAAAGCATACCATCACGCACCAAGTAATGACATAAAAATAAGACTAATTTGAGATTTACACACTCAAATTGGTCAAGAAGAGGTCTTTCTAGGTATAATAGGAAAACACAGTATGCATAAGGAGACAAATGACAATGGCATGAGATTAATAGAATTTGCAATCAGCAAGGGAATGGTCATGTGCTCAACCTGCTTCCCCCATAAAGAAATCCACAAACAGACATGGATATCACCTACTGGAGCAACAAAAAATCAAACTGATCATATATTAATTGATAGGACATGCAACAAGCATCCTAGATAAGAGATCTCTGCGAGGAGCTACCTGTGGCCCAGGCCACTTCTTAGTAAGGGCCCAATTCAGATGTCACATATGTACAAGGAAAAGATTTATTCCCAAACCATCAAGAATTAATGTGAGCAGGTTAAAAGATGAGTCAAAAGGTTAAAGAGCCACAGAAAGTTATGAATGAACAACTGAATGAAAGGTTACCAACAGAGAACAGAGAAGAGAATATACATAAAAAATGGGAGAGCATTAAGAATGTTACTATAGAAGTGACAGAGAATATATTAGGGAAGCAAACAAGCCCTAATAAGAGGGAATGCTTTGATGATCAGTGCAAAAAAGTGGTTGATGAAAGGAATGAGGCCCACAAGTCCTATTTAAGCAGATCTACAGGAGCAAAACGGTTAGAATATGAGGAACTACGAAGAAAAGCAGATAAAATATGTAGGAAAAAGAAAAGAGTGGAAAATAATGAACACGTAAAGGAAACAGAAAATCTTACGAGATTAGAAATCAGGAAAGCATACAAAGAAATTAATAACCGGAAAACCGGATTCAGACCTCACACAAATCTTTGTAATGACAAGAATGGGAACATAATAGCAGAACAAGAACAAATAACAAGCAGATGGAAAGAATGTTTTGAAGAGTTGCTTAATCCACCAACCACAAAACATGAGGCTGAGGTTAGGATAGAGGAGGACAATATAATAATAGAACCACCAAAACTAGTGGAGACAAAAATGGCATTACAGGCAGTGAAATTTGATACAGCTACAGGGATAGACAGTGTACCACCCGAAGTTTACAAAGCTGGGGGAGAGTTTCTGAAAATACAAATACACAAGGTGACAGTTAAAATATCAGAAACAGAAGTAATACCAAAAGAGTGGTATAATATCATACTATGTGCTATTTTCAAGGTGACAAACTTAACTGTAAAAAATTACCAGGGAATATCCCTGCTACACACAGCTTATAAAATATTTACTAACATCTTAACCAACAGTTTATGACCATACACACGGAGACCTTATGACAGTATCAGGCCAGATTCAGGCCCAGAAGAGCAACAATAGATCTGTTGTTTATTGTCACAGAAATCACAGAAAAATTCTGGGAATATGCCTTAGATCTATATGAGATATTTATTGAGTTTAAACAAGCCTATGATAACATCCTAAGAGAAAAACTAAATAAGGCCTTGGTAGAATTTAAAGCCCCATCTAAATTAATAAGATTAATAGAAACTACTACAGAAAACTTCACTGCACAGATCAGAATACAAAATGAGTTGATGGATAGCTTCCAGGTGAAGAATGGACTGAAACAAGGAGATGGGCTGGCCCCACTCCTATTTAATTTAACAGTAGAGTACATAATCAGGAAACTGTTATTAACTACAGACTCCATTGTGATTTACAGATCACTTCACGTCACGGGCTATGCAGATAACGTAAATATTTTGGGCAGATCCAGAATGGCTGTAAATGAAGTATACACAGCTCCAGAAAATAAGGCAAAAACTGTAGGATTAAACATCAATACAGTTAACACAAAAGCTGCAGTTCAAACCAGGAAACAGTAGAGAGATAAAGTAATTCATTAAATAATACAGGTATTGAAATAGCAGATAGCTTTATGTACTTGGGATCAATCACGAATACAAAAAATGATGAAATAATAAAAATTAAGAGAAGAATACTGATGGCTAATAGAGCATATTTTTCAATGATTCATTTGTTTAAATCAAGGAAAATACATCAGAAAAATAAAATAAGAATATACAAGACCAGAGTATGACTAATTCTACGCTACAGGTGTGAGACTTGGACCATCACTAATAAGGCAGAAGAAATGTTGGATGCATTCTGGAGGAAGATCTTGAGACGGATTTTTGGCCCTACACAGGATAAGAATGGGTGTAGAACAAGACACAATGCCAAAATTTGTGATTTATATAAACAGATGAAGGTTACAGAATTTATCAAATTTAGCAGACTACCGTGGCCAGGGCATGTAATCAGAACGGAGGAGCATCATATACCATAGAAAGCCCTGCAACAAACAATACACTGCAAGAAACAGGCAGGAAAGCCCAGGAAATGATGGGAAGATGGAGTGACAGAAGATGCCATTGAGTTACTTGGCATACGGGCTTGGAAAACTAAAGTCAAAAATAGAGAATACTGGAGGCAACACATAGAGGAGGCTAAGGATTGATATAGGCTGTAACACCATTGCAGCAGCAGAAAACAGAAATGGCTTACTAAATTCTACTAATCATAAATTTATAGTCCTGCTTGGTGTCATCAGACACACTGAACAGTGTACAGCAACTCAGTCATCATACATTCTTTCTATGGCCTCTTATTCTGTACTGTAACAATTCACACACCTCACAACTGTTCATGCAAATGTTACATAAGTGTCTTCAGCAGTATAAAAATAGAAATGCCCCACATACATAACGCATACCTGCTCTCAAGAACCTGTACACTTGTATTGGCACATGCCCACTCTGAACCAAGCTGAGACCCATGCTTTGTTGCCAGTGCTGTATCACAGTCATCAATACTCACTGTTGCACTCTGAAAGAAAGAAATTCTGAATGACTAAATCAAACCTAAGGCAATTTCAATCATGCATGTTCTCAGATTTTTAGAGCAATGTGATACGGGAATCCAGTCTTCTGGGATGTGATGTTGTGTCACTGGGTACATTTCCCAGCATTTCAAAGGAACACATCGCCTTCAACTTCAAGAGTTCAAGGTCTGTCAACTACAGAGACTGCTTAACCCTCAAAGGTGAAGGCGGCACTTTCCTACGAATAGCTGGAAACTGCTTACCCAGTGACACACCATCATACCTCAGAAGACCAAAATCCTCAACGCTGGATATTTGGCATAACTATCATTAAGTAAGAGCCTATAAAAATGACTTTTGGCCATATCATCACAATTGCCCACTGTTAGAGCTCTTTGCAGAACGATTAACAATGAACAGGGGTAAAGAAATGTTGGTTCAATTCACTAATCATGCAAAACCTCCTGATAGCAGAGCTTCCCATACAAAAGAAACAAAGCCTAACATTGCCACCAGTTTATGTATCATATAACAAATAACATACATCAAATACATACAAAGTATATTAAATAGTATTTCTATATATAGGAACATTATTTTACCTAACAACTGGCACCAGTCACCTCCCATCAGCTCACTTAAGTTAAGAACTTTGATGTGCAGTAAACAACATGTTAGTTAGACATGACACACATCTGTCAGCTGAAGGAAAATGTATCCTACACCTCCTTTAAATATGGTGAGCAAAAACCTAATATTGATTGCAATACGTTGGAATAAAATGCGCAGACCACAACTCAAGGCAAACTGGAATAGCAGCAAGCACCACGCTGCCTACTGTCATGCAGAATATTTGCAGTGAATAGTGGATATGGTGTGTCAGATAAAGTAACGTGCACTGTTCAAATTAAATGCTCAGCATCTTGGAGAAATAAAAAAGACAGCAAGAGATAACTATGCAATACCTGGAAATATCTGTAAAATGCCTCCTGACAAACAGTATATCTGAATTCAAATTTATCACTACCTTTTCTTTTGCTGAGTTCATTAACTGTGTACCAGATGTCACTAGCCTACAGACTACTATCAGCAGTAATCTTACACACATTATATGGCACTTTTTTCAGACTTCACCAACTCATAACCTTTGACTGTAAAAATATTTTAAATAGAATCTGCTCACAAAGGGGTTAACAAGTAAATTCAAAGACTATCTCACTTGGCCTTGCTTTGAAACCTATCAGTGATGAGAAGGCAATTGAGTTTGTTGAACACTGACAAATAACGTTCTAATCTTAACAGTACATTAATAGTACTAACTCAACACAGCACAGTCCTTCTTGAAAAGCTACCAGTTCCTCGGATAGTTGAGAAATTCCCCACATTTTATGGACCCCAATGGTTAAGTAGCACGTTCACCAAAGGACACCACATGCCCCCATACTAAGCCAGATCAATCCTGTCCAAGCCCTCCCATCCCATTTAAGATCCAATTTAATATTATCTCCCGTCTATGCCTACACCTTCCAAGTGAGTCTCACCACTATCTCCACAGCCCACGGAAGCAATCGAGTAACGTCCAGAACACAAAGCCTAATTCATCAGATATGTTACCCAAATACACCACAACTGAAAATCCATGAGCACAGATACAACCACCTGCATCTAGCTTCCCATAACCTAACACAAGGAAATACCTCCCACCCACAGACACCAGGGAACTGATAAAGAAAGGACGAAGAGCAGATCACATACACGTGGAAATCAACTTACACAGTCCCAAAAGACAAGAGTGACTGACAACTTATAAAAATCTACTTATAACCCATCGTACATACAATCCGCCTTCGGGAAATTGGAAACTCTACCATCCGTACAGCTACAAAGCAAAGGAAAATACAATGATTTTACCTCATACTACCTTCTCAAAATTCAAATCACTTATTTTATGACTTCCAAATATCGGCATATCATTAAAGTTATGCTGTATTTTATGAACTACAATCATTTTAATATTGTACATTAACTACAAAAACCAATGGTTTACTGTAATGCCCCAAGAGATCTCATAGGCAAGAAATCTTCTTCGGCTTTATCTTGTATAAGGCCTGATGATGATCGCATGAGTGACCGAAACATGTTGCCTCATTATTTTTACACAAATTTTATGTAACAAGTATTATATTGAGGTTGTGAAGATGGTTATATAATATAATTAATTACTAGCCTCACACTAGTATGCAGTCCCTTAAAAAAAATATAGTCAACTAGCATTATAATTTGCAAAAAAGGCTGGAATGTAATTTCCTAACCTTATTGAAGTACTGTACAGTGACTGAATGCCAGTTTCCATCGTTCACTCTATGAGGCAGAGTTGCCACTGTAGTAGTGACATTGGAGCCAAGCGAGAATGAGAAGCGTATTGCACCAGCAACTATCTCGAGTGCAATAAAGTCATGTTTCTCATTGTAACGGCCATTGTAAAGTAGCAGTCCAGAGTCAGATTGGGTTGCAAACCTGAAACAATTACAATACTTGAGGTTCTCACAGTGGTGTTGATGAGGATTCAGATCTTCTGGGATGTGATGCTGTGCTGTTGCATCACAGGCTCGCCATGTTTTGATGGACCACAGTGCCTTTATCTTCAGGGTCTCCTTGCACTGCCTGAAGATAAAGGCACAACATTTCATAAAAAACTGGAAACTACTCACCCAAAGACACAGCACCAAAGTCCAAAAGGCTTGAATCTTCAATATTTGATAACCTGAAGTTCCACATTGTTTCCTCAAGGACATGTTGCAAACTGTAACAGTTATTGTAGTACCTGAGTCGTATGTGTAAGCGATGTCGCTGCCTCAAGGAGGGGAAAGTCAAAAACGAAGCTTTGGAAAAACTTCTGCTTCGAAGTTCACAGAGTTTTGTGTAGTGCTCAGCCCCACCACTAGGAGAACAATTTTCACAGCGGAATCCTCCCTTCACCAGTGGAGAGCAAGTGGAATGAGAACGGCATATTCCAGGTTGACAGGTGTCCAGGTTCAAATCTATCTCACAGTTCTGCCCTACAAAAGGAGAGGAACACTGAGCCGTATAGAATGTATAAAAACGGAATAACTGCTTACTGCAGCACATGTTTACCATCCACCTGCTTGCCAGAAAACTCACTCATGCCCTCTCTCCCTCACCTTCCACAACCATTACTGGTGTTCCAAACAGGGCAAAAGACTTGAACAGAGTTATTAGCATTTGAAGTACCATAAGGAAGTGAGACCTTGTAGTGCTAACCACCACTCAACACTTTTATGAGATGTTATTAATGCACCGTATTTACCCAAACGCAAGGCGACTCTAGGTAGGCAGGTGTCTAAAAGTTAATATAAATAGAAATACAAACATAAATATATTGACAGTGGAAATATTTCATTTCATATTTTTCCAAATACATGGCCATATAATGAAAACACCATGTCATATTATAACAATGCTAATATTAATTTTGAAAGTAGTTACCTGTAAAACCTGGTCTGCAAACACAGGTATAACCACCCTCTTTCCGCTGACATCTGCCTTGGTTTCCACATGGATTTGAATAACACAGATTGACTTCGGTGTCACAAAGATAATGCTCTCGGCTCCCTGCAAAACAACAGGTGTTTTGTAAATACCGAACACCTCTTATGTTCCACTATGATCACTAGTGTCAGTTTTGCTACAGTCACTAACTACTTCAACAGCTAGAACAAAAGCTTATTTACTAAGTTATCCCATTAGATACTGAAGACTAGCAGAGGCATGTGGCCAGGTACAGCTTACAGTATATGGCACGTAGGTCCACAGAGCTTACACACACGAACAACACACAATAGACAGACAGACGGTATGGCTTGCTGAAGTCAGTGTCAAATGGTTCAATATGGTGAGCAGAAGCCTCATGTGAACTGCAATACAATTAAATAAAATATATGGACCCCGACTCTTGGCTAAATGCACTATCAGCAAGCCAGCACACTATTGAATGCCATCACATCAAGTGGTCCAAGTGAAACAGTGGTGCATGTTGTCAGATAAAATAATGGCCCTGCACATTATCATACTTTTGAATTGAGCAACTAACCTGTGAAACCCCTTGGGCATCTGCAAGCAAATGTTGTGACAGGATATATAGGTCGAAAAAGGACAGTATCACTGGAAATAAATCCTGATGCATTGCCAAACTTCAGTACTGTGAGACACTCTTCATAGTTGAGGCATGGTTCTCGAACACACAGATTGTCGTCAAATGGTAAGACCTGCACAAAAGAAGGCTCATGTTCAACATACAGGTTTACTGATATGTTGAACTGTATGTACATTATCACACAAATGGCACAACATGGGCACTGAATTAAGATTTTGGCTGGCAGTCGTCACTACAGGTTTCGTCTGTATTCACATCTTGTAGCCACTTGATAGGTCAATAATTCACAAAGACAACACTTGCAGAATTCGGGGTTCCAACAGTGGTTTTGTTGAGGACACATGGTTTCTGCAATGTTACACTGTGTGGCTACCTTACCGTTCCCCAGCATGCTACAGACACATAGTTTCTGACCGCTCAGCGCCTGAAGATAAAAGCAGTATGCTCACTCCAAATGTTGGTAAACACTAATCTAGTTACATAACATCACATACTACAGGACCCAAACCCTCCATACATAATTTTTGTATAAGACACCTTGTGCTCTACTTTGTTTCTGCCCGATATATAGCAGTAGCCCTCTGAACACTTCCAAAGCTTTCCCGTAGAAGAGACCACTCAGTGAATACTCCTTCAACAGTGTCATTATATAAAGAAGGCTGCTCATGGTGTTCTTTCTTACTTGTACGCGATACGCGATGGCTTCCTTTGGTGCTGGTGTACACACAGAGAAGTACATTAAACTCATTTAAGAAGATCCCAGTTAAGAAAATTTCCCACCTAAGAAGTCAGGATATAAAAGCACCAAAATTCTCCCATTTGATTAACATTACATGTTGTCCTTTTAATACATCCCTGCATAAGAAATTTTCCTGCCTAAGAAGTAACAAATTTGACAACGGAACAATTTTTTTACCCATTTAATACATTTTCTGTTTCAAAACCTTAAAGAATTTCCCCAAGTTTCCATTCATTCCACTTCTAAAACGCAGCATTCAAATGGCGCAGTCCGTTCATAGAGGTTAATCTCCAAGGTCATTTCCCCCACGTTTCACACGGTGGAATGGTGCAACCTGTCATATTTCTTCTGTGATGCACAGACTGTAGTCAGTCCCCACTACTCAGTCTCTCACGACAACTGAAAAATTGTATCGGGCAGCCAGAAGCTGATCCTGGCCATTCTGTGACCTGCATAAGCCTGTGTTTGGCAACGGCTGGCATGTAGCAGCTCACTTGCTGCTTCAGCTGCCCGGGACTTGGAGCAAACGAAGGCAGAAACAACACTTGAAGAAGTTTAGGCACTTGCTAGTCAAAGTGACACAACGTTCCACATTGTTGGGGGGACAGTGGTTTGACGTAAGATAAGTGAGAGGTCAATTGCGACAACTTGTTTAAATGTAATTTATCAGCAGTAATAAAAAATGTGTCATGGTGTAGTGTGATTGTGAAACATGTGTGGCGACTGTGTGCAGATAAGTTACATCAGCCATTCCAGAAAATAAATTCAAGACTCTGCAGAGTTAGTGAAAGTAACTGCAACTACTGACCACCCCTTATGGTCTACCTAAAAGCAAACCTATGGGATCTGAAGACGTATACTGCTACTGTTTTTGAAAAAAGAGCAACAACCCATGCTTGAAAAATATTTGAAGGAAAAGTACACATCTGGAATGAAATGTGAACTTGTGAATGAAAAGTCAGTAACAGTAAAGGTAAAGGTGTAAATAAAACTGTGAATGAAAGGTTACAGCCAATTTGGTTAAATGGTCAGATAAAAGTGACAATGTGTTAAGATAGCTGCAAATTATACAAATTCAGCATACATATGTAATAAATTCACAAAAAA
This sequence comes from Coptotermes formosanus, assembly GCA_013340265.1. Lineage (NCBI taxonomy): Eukaryota > Metazoa > Arthropoda > Insecta > Blattodea > Rhinotermitidae > Coptotermes > Coptotermes formosanus. The sequence continues at coordinate 1,041,582 of BLKM01003940.1, read as the reverse complement.
ATATTAAAAACTGAACTTTTCATTCCTACCCTTTTAAGAAATTTCCCACTTAAGAAGTCATTTTTTCTTGGAATTTTCAAAAATGTCTTAACAGGGTTTTACTGTAGTTGATGAATAACTGATGGTACATACATAACACACACGTACGTTTCTTTTTGTGTTATTTAATGATAATGCTGGATGGATGGATGGATGGATGGATGGATGGATGGATGGATGGACGGATGGATGGATGAATATGGAGCATTGGTGGAATGATAATGGCAGAGAAAAACTGAAGTACTCACAGAAAAACCTGTCATACTGCCACTTTTTCTGCCACAAATCCCAAATGGACTGACCTGGGAGCGAACACATGCCTCCACCATAACAGGCCTGAGCCATGGCACAGTCTTATGTATGTATATATGAACACATAATTCACTGCAATTTTGTTTGTTACTGGTAAATTACCAAACCTATTCCAGTTCAAGCAAAAAAATCTACTGCATCACAATGCAGACTGAAAAAGTTAACTAAACAAAATTAAATTTAGACTTCATCACCTCATGCATACTGTTGAGATGATGTTCTCACAGCAGATGTGCTAAAGACTCACTGTACTGTTGGGTAAGCAGTTCTGAACTTTTCAAAGGATGGTACTGCCATTCATCTTCAGAGTCAAGCAGTACAAGAAGCATTAGATAAGGTGTAATATGGGTGTCGTCAAGCTAAAGGTAAGTGTGGGTGGTAGTGATATGCACCATGGGGGGCATCAGCATATGGGCTGGGATGGGTGTACAGTTAAGAGAGGCATGGTGAAGCTATCTGGAAGCATGAGAAGATGGACGATGAGTTACTGATGTTGTGAATGCTGGGACTGTGTGCTGTTGATTGGGATTCAGAGGAGAGTGCAGCCTGCTGGAAACATTCAGTGGTGGGGACTGAACTGTTTATACAAACGATACGAATAAACTAAAATATAACAACATAAAAATAACACTAGTAGTGCATATTGCTTTGCACAGCTACAGCTTTTGTGTGCTTCTCTTTGAAAGCCATAGCTTGATACTAAGTGTTGACTCTGTTCATCACAGTCAAACCAGTTCCATCAGTCTGACTAACAACTGCATTGCAGACATTATGGGCACAGACAATTTATCATGTTCCTGAAAATGCAACTGAACTAGCTTAGACTACTTCTGTACCACTGAGTTTTACAAAGCACTTCAAAAATGTTATTGTCAAAAGAAAGTAATTGACCTAAATTAAAAACTGAAGCTTCTATTTAACTTTCCATCAAAAAGTCCTTTTTCAGTTTCGTTAACAAATGGCAATGTGTTATATTTATTGTTAGTACTGTCATCCAGTGTTGGTCACAGCACTAATTAATAAATAACGAAAACAAATCAAAGTATGGGATCCACTTACCTGCACAGTTGACAGTCTTGCTAGAATTGCTCTGTTAAGGTATACCCTCTCTTGTAGAAACTGTGGAGAATAAAATTCTTCTCCATTCAAATCTGGCCTTCTAGCAGAGAAACTCACATTCAGGATCTTGGCATTGACATCAGTGTCATCCTACAATTATAAAACAATCATGCAAGACTGGAAGTTCTCATATTGGTGTTGTTACAGATTCAAGTCTTCTGGGATGTAACCCTCCTTGGACTGCTTGACCCTGAAGATTAAGGTAATATGACACTTCAAAACATCAGGAACTAATCATCCAAGGAGAAAGCATTACATCGCACAAGACCTGAACCTTCAGAAAACAATCCGCATGTGAAAACGACACAAAGTACACAACCCAGACCACAAAAGCTAATGAACACTTTACAGTGATTCACAAGCACCCAAATCACATTCTGAAAAACACAGAGAAACTCACTTAATATGCCATCAGTTAAACTGTTTTCTCGCCAAGGACATCAGGAGAAAAAAACACCAGAAATTTCATTTTATAATATACACATTGCCCTTTTAATACATCCACAAGTGAGAAAATTTCCCACCTCAGAAACAATGAAAGTTCATGGTGAAAGAAGTTTCTCTCCCATTTAATACATTTTCCATAACAAAATCTTAATTTCCCCAACTTTCCATTCTTTCAATCTGTTCCCAGCGTACAGTGTTGAAATGATGCTATCAGTTGGTATTTTTTCTTCTGAAGGTACAGATTCTTGTTTAATATTGCCATGGTTCATCAGCACTGGGCATCATGTTAATTTTATAATACTGAACCACTGACTACATAAAAACTGCTGTCCCCACCTCTGCACTTCTGAGCCCTTCAAAATAATGTGAATGAAATTCTCTTCCTCCCACACAGATATCCAGATTCAGCTCTGAAGATGCGCACAAGCCACCGGACATTTGTAACTGAAAACATGATAAACAACAATGAAGTGCTGCTCACCTGTATGCTGAACACAAAAATGTTCTCCTTTGGGCATGGTATAATTGCTGCCAAGCCTTCAATAAAAAATGTCAGCAGGGGAGAAAGAAAAGCCTCCTCTGTCATATCATCCAGGCGAACAGTTATTGAGTTGAACAGCATCTCCTCCGTGATCAAACGAACTGTCAACTGCATTAACGCTTTCACTTCATTAATGCCATCTACAAAAAAAAAATATGAAAACAGTAGGACATAAAACAAATCTGTAATTATCTGTATTAAATGTACTACGTGTAGTCTGCTGGTCCTTCAAGACAGAGGCAGTGCAGCTGTACACACTACACCTTCAAGGTGCCACCGTCCACACTGACAATGAACCAACATCAAAGCCTGAAACCTTTCATTCAATTATCACTTAACATGGAATTACTTATTTAATGAAAATACTTTGCAAATTTACCTAACACATGCATATGCTCTGGATGCCACTTCTGCTAACTGATCCTTCTTTCAAAATAACCAAATTCATCAGAAGAAGAACAGACAATTCTTAATGTCATGTCCTACCTGTAACAGACACTTCCATGGTTGCCAGCTTTGGAACATTTGTATTGAGTTGAGGTGACAGAGTTATTTCGCCTGAACTTGAATTCAGATGAACAAGGTTTGCATTATTGCCTGAAAGTATCCTGTAGTACAACTGATCAGACACATCAGCATCAAACGCAGGGATACGTCCAATTGGTCCAGAAGGAAAACAGTCACGGAAGTTATTGAATGTCACCTACAAGAGACACAATGTCTAACTTACACTGGTAACAAACCGAACAGATTGGGAAAAAAGCGTAAAAAATATTCCTGTCAGGAAGTGACATATGCACTAAGTAACAGCCTGATATACCAATTTGCTTGGTGCAGCTACAAACTGTTGTGACAGCCAGATGATTCTGTTTGTCCCCACAGGAAACAAGGACACTCTCACATATTCACCTACTACAGATACAAGGACTGAGGCAACAAGTTTGCCAGTAGGAGTCTGTGAATCACTGTGAAAGTACTTTTCTGTTAAATGTTGCCTGACAACCAAAACAGCATGCCTTTGTTTGAAGGTCCCCAGCCTTTGCTGCTTGTCCTTCTGATAAGAGTAGCATGAAGAGGAGGGTGGGCATGAAGCATGATGGCATTATACTGCCAGCCAAAAGATGAAGTACTTGTAGCAAGATCTGTCCCAGTGTCACACTGTCCACCACAAATACCACACACACACAGGTAACAGATCAAACACAGGGCTCCAGAGGAGGATGCTAGCCACTGTCTGAGCCACTGCACACACTTCAAAACACACAGTTCAACTAAATCATATTTAAAAGACTCAGTTCCTTCCTACCTCACAGACATCAGACTGCATTTCCATTGTAGATAGCAACCTGTTTATGCTGTTGAGGCAAATAATCATGTTCATTCCGGCAATAATATGGAGCACAGAAACACACTGTAAGGTTCTAAATGTTAAAGAGTTGTGCAAACAGCAACCACTATGCCTGAAGGGGTTAAAATGGCCTGAATGGAAGATACAAAGTGAGGTGAAATGTAAACTGTACAAAATAAAGAAAATGTAATGAAACAGAACAAGCTTAAACAAACCAAAACTGTAAAACACAACCAACAAAGTGCAAAGGGTGCAGGAAGAGAATCAAGAATCAAAAACTACTGTACTATGAACTGATAACATGCATGATGCAGAACATAAGACTTAATGTAAGGGATGTGTCCTGGCCCACACCATGAAGCCATACACAGAAAGTGTAGATACAGCTCAACTTATTTTTAAACCTCGGCACCATATGGAGGCCAGTGGTCAACTCCACACACCAGCTGCTTCACTCATGGTAGGGAACACCCAGTACGCAGCAAGTAAGAGGGCGTGTGGGCCCCACAGCCAGTCTGGACATTTTGGAGAAAAGAAAAATCTCTTGCTCTTGCCAGGAATCAAACTCCAAATATCTAGCCCACAGCCTACATGCTGCACTGACTGATTACACCGGCTCCTACTATTACCTGAACACACCCCAGCAGCTGCATTACCTGGAAGTCACGCAGTAATGGTGCATTGTCATTCACATCTGTCACTAGAATCTCCACATGGGCATCAGTTCTAAGTGGAGGTGATGCAGCTCTTACTACCAGATCATACTTCTTGTGAGATGATTCATAGTCAAGATCCACCATGGTTACGAGCTCAGCTTTGTCACTTCCTGGTCGTGTTACCAGTGAGAAACTGTTGCTGTCATCTCCACCTGCACAACGAGGTTAAGTGATCTTAATTCAACTGCTTCATAATTACCATGTACCTCAGTTACAATGCCAACCAAATACACATGCACTGGTATTAACAACACCCTGTTCTTGTTACTATTCAGACATGTTTGGTCCAGGATTTCAGTCCCTTTAGACCATCATCACAGATCACTTATGCAAACTGCAGTGGAATTAATGATGTTTATAGTAATATATTAAACATGGCTTTATGCTGTGTTACACATTTGTTGCACTAAACCTTCTATAACAGTAATACAAGTAACTCAGACTACATCACATGGTGACTGCATACAATAAATACTCAATACCCTGTTGTACTGTAAGGAGATTCCAACCAAAGCAAATTCTTTTAACACAAGGTGCACTGAACATTTCGCTATTAGTCTCGTAATGAATATCAAATCAGAACAGAAAACATGTTAAATAAATACTGTTTCCAAAAGTTTTAACACATATTTACAACACATAAAGCAGTGTACAATAACACTGGTCTACAAAATAAAACTTATTTTAATCATCTGACATAAAAATATACAGTAAAACCCTGTTAAGAAGTTTCTGAAAATTCCAAGAAAATCTGACTTCTTAAGTGGGAAATTTCTTAAAAGGGTAGGAACAAAAAGTCCAATTTTTTAATTTTTTTTGTGGACTTATTACATATGTATGCTGAATTTGTATAATTTGCAGCTATCTTAACACATTGTCACTTTTATCTGACCATTTAACCAAATTGGCTGTAACCTTTCATTCACAGTTTTATTTACACCTTTACCTTTACTGTTACTGACTTTTCATTCACAAGTTCACATTTCATTCCAGATGTGTACTTTTCCTTCAAATATTTTTCAAGCATGGGTTGTTGCTCTTTTTTCAAAAACAGTAGCAGTATACATCTTCAGATTCCATAGGTTCGCTTTTAGGTAGACCATAAGGGGTGGTCAGTAGTTCCAATACTTTCACTAACTCTGCAGTGTCTTGAATTTATTTTCTGGAATGGCTGACGTAACTTATCTGCACACAGTCACCACACGTTTCACAATCACACTACACCACGACACATTTTTTATTACTGCTGATAAATTACATTTAAACAAGTTATCGCAATTGACCTCTCACTTATCTCACGTCAAACCACTGTCCCCCCAACAATGTAGAACATCGTGTCACTTCGACTAGCAAGTGCCTAAACTTCTTCAAATGTTGTTTCTGCCTTCATTTGCTTCAAGTCCCGGGCAGCCGAGGCAGCAAATGAGCTGCTACATGCCAGCTGTTGCCAAAGACAGGCTTATGCAGGTCACAGAATGGCCAGGATCAGCTTCCGGCTGCCCGATACAATTTTTCGGTTGTTGTGAGAGACTGAGTAGTGGGGACTGACTACAGTCTGTGCATCACAGAAGAAAAACGACACCCCGCGTCGGCAGTGAGGTTGCACCATTCCACCGTGTGAAACGTGGGGGAAATGACCTTGGAGATTAACCTCTATGAACTGACCGCACCATCTGAATGCTGCATTTTAGAAATGGAACAAATGGAAACTTGGGGAAGTTCTTTAAGATTTTGAAACTGAAAATGTATTAAATGGGTAAAAAAATTGTTTCATCGTCAAATTTGTTACTTCTTAGGTGGGAAATTTTCTTATGCAGGGATGTATTAAAAGGACAACATGTAACGTTAATCAAATGGGAGAATTTTGATGCTCTTTTATCCTGACTTCTTAGGTAGGAAATTTTCTTAACCAGGGACTTCTTAAATGAGTTTTACTGTACTTTTCTAGACCAATTTTTCACACTGATTATGAAAAAGCTTTAGTTTTTTCCTGGCACATGTAATACTTAGAGGACAACTAATGCTCTAATATTCACAAAACTGTAGTGCGTCAGACACACAGGCACACTGCCAGGGCATAGACATAATCCAGTATATACTGCATAATTAGCTCCACTGAAAGCAAAAGTTAAAAATGTGATTACTTTCTCCTTCTGTGGTACACCATGTCTGGAGCATCACAGTAAAACATCCAGCAGTAATATGCCACTCTACAGCCATTCCAGAAACCTTGATAGCAGTGTTCCATTGACTTAATGTCTTGATAAAATCGTTCACCTTGCTCATCACTGACTTCATCAAGGTTTTCTGAAAAGTAACCTAAATGTGAATGCAAAAAGTGAACTTTAAGTGACATGTGACATCCCATTTCCGTATGTGCTTTCATAAGTTTCTGGACACCACCACTGAAATCAGGAGATTTCTTTCCATGTAAAAAGTTTGAACAGACACACTTAAAGCTTTCCCACGTTGTTCACCCTATGTCTGTCAGAGTTTCCACAAAGGCTTCACCTTCAAGGATTTCTCAGATTTGAGGTCCCATGAAGATGCTTTGTTTCAGTTTTGCAGTGCTAATGTCGGGAAACTTTTTACTCAGGTATTGGAAACCTTTTAAATTTGTCTTAGCCATGGCTTTCACTCAGCACTTAATCAATCTGAGTTTTATGTGGCAATGACAAAGGAATATCTTCATGGGACTAAGGAGAGGAATGTGTTAGACACTGCCTTTTGCCGGCTCGTAAGTCTTTCTTGGTTCCCAGTCATGCTTGATGTAATGTTCAGCTGCAGAGTAACTATCCCAAAGGCATAATAAGCAGCAGAACTTCATAAAGCCTCCTTGCATACCCATCAACTTACCAGTCACCTTCCAATCTCCACAGATGTTCCATTGGTGAAAATTATACTCAACTGCCTCTAGTAGTTTCATGTTATAAGCTTCCTTTAGATGTACAGAGTGAGCAATCAGAATAGAACGTTTGGAATTTCCATCACAAGGGACAGCTTTCAGACTTCACTCTGTAGGGTCAATGAAAATCCGCCAATCTGATGGGTTGTGCTCTTGTTTCAGTCCCTTAATGGGGCCACCGACATTGTGGCAGAAGACCATGGAACCACCTACCCTAAAACACGTTTTCAAACCATCATTCCATATTCAGTGGTGGCAAACTCTGACATCACTCTCGAAAAGATTTCTTTACTTCAATGTAGATGCAAGAAGTTCTGCTTTGTCTTTTGCCAGAGAAAGGTCTCAAATAAGATCATTTAATTCCTGCTGATTAAATCACTCTGATCCTGCAGTCCTCTCCTCTGGGACATAACAATCGTCTGAAGAGTGCTGATTGGCTTCAGATGAAGAACCATCTCAACATTCTATCTGTTCTAAAAATGCCAGTCCATTCTCTGCAGACTCTGGAACTGGTAAATTGCCATCATGAGGGATTGGCCTCATTGCAGAGTTTAGGTTTGGGTACACAACTTTATCCTTATTCTTTGCTGAGAAACCAGTAGCACTGACACAACAAAAATAGCAGTCATCAACATAATTCTTTGGCTTCTGCCATATCATAGGAATAGCGAAAGGCACTGCTGTTTTCCTTTTGTTCATCCAGTCACGTAATCCATTTGAATATGACGTACGTACAACATGAGGTGCCCAGTCCTTATCTTGATCTCCTAATGGACAGCCAAAGTACAGCTGATACAATTTCTGAAGATGTGGTGTGTCTGTACATCGCTGGCCTTTCGTTGTGAAGGAACCACATACATAACAGAATGTGTTGGTATGATTAATACATTTTCGAGGCATGATGGTCTCTACTTATCATTAATTTAACCTGAAACAGCAGGCTAACATCACACTTTGTAGAATAAAGAAAATCAAGCTTGTAAATTAGATTTAGTTACATATAGCAAGTGTAGATACATTAACCAAAAGGGCGACAGGGTGCTTCCTAATAAACAACACAACCTGTGATGACAACTCATACATTCAGACCTGTTTATAAAAATGCTAATTATATATATCATGAACATTTTTAGAAGAATAAACATAATTAACATGATTATGTGCCATAAATAAATTAAAATTTTCAACCCAATTCGCCCCCCCCCCCCGGCCTCATCTCAAAAACCATGTGCTGGAGAAACACTAAATACAGATTTGGAATCAGCAGCTCAAACTGCGTCTAATTTATGTGTCAGTTTGCTTAATGAATTTTCCTTATAGACCAGAGTAAGTACTGTACACTTCATTAATTCAACCAAAACCTGTGTAAGTCTGATCCCTGATGATGATCCAAAGAACCAAAACATATCAGAATAGTAATCAAAATTGAGTGCTGTTTGTAGCAGGACATGTGTACTTCAATGGTTTGATTTACAACACTGGAGTTAAGCAAATTAAAACAAGAAGAAAAGCAGAAGAAAAGAATATAACAGCCCCTTTGTTTCATTCACAAGGTAACCAGAGATAAAGCAACACAATTTTTTAGATGCAAGAAACTCTTTCACATTACTCCAACGTTAATATACACTGGACAGTCTCAATGTTCATGAATAACTGGAACCACTAAAACTGTCACACTCATTAGAACCATCTACCTACATCAAAATCCACTTTCAATGTGAAATATTCACTTCATTCCAAGAATGTGTCAAATGCTGCAATAAAAATAACCTCAAAGAGCATGCATAGCAAGAAATGTTGTTTTTAATAAAACGTAAATGCATTTGCAAGCATAAAATATATTAAATGATAGATGGAGAGTCCCATTCCATGTTTCCTACTGTCTGAAAGAAGTTCTTTTTTTCTATATTCTTATTTGCTGTAGCTGAACTTACTAGAATGAAACGGTAAGAAAGCATGGGAAGTTCTCTGCCATTTTGCCCTACACCATGGATCTAGCAATAAGACTTACCTATGATAGAATACTGCACGACAGCATTCACTCCTTCATCAGGATCATGTGCATGAATTTCCCCAACTGTTGATCCAACTGGCGAATTCTCCGCAATATACATTACAATTTTATCACTATCGAATGCTGGTGGTGAATCATTCACATCCTCAACTCTTACTTTAACTTCCACTGAACCACTTAAACTGGGTGACCCTCTATCAATTGCATAAGCTATCAGATCGTATACACCTACACTTTCACGGTCCAATATTTTTGCTGTCCTTATAACCCCAGACGTTGGATCCACCACGAAGCTTCCATCGCCAGAATTTTCAGTACCCAATGCATAACGAATTCTTCCATTGAGGCCCATATCAGCATCAACAGCAGATATCTGAACAACACTAGTGCCAACCAAAGCATCTTCAGGAACTGATCCAACATATGAAGGCTTACGAAATTCTGGGGCATTATCATTGACATCTGAAACAATTATCTCCACGCCTGTTGTATCTGACAGTGGAGGAATGCCGCCATCTCGAGCAGTCACAGTCAATGAATAGCCAGCAACCATTTCTCGGTCAAGAGGTTTTGTGGTAATGACAGCACCTGTCTGTGGGTTAATGGTAAATTCAGGCGTCGTCGAGTCAAAAGAATATGTAATCTGAGCATTCTGACCAACATCACCATCAGATGCTGCAACAACCAGGACAGTAGTGCCAACCTGAAAGAGTTATTGAAGAAAATAATACCTTGCATAATGGCACACTGTGTCTCATGCTATTAGAGGTTCTCACAGCAGTGTCAGTCAAGATTCCAGCCTATTGGAATGTGTTGCTGTGTTGCTGGGTGAGTAGCTCCTGATAGAACAAAGGATCAAAGTGCCTTCGTCTTCAGAGTCAAGCAGTCTTCTTGAACTGAATAATGCTGAAGACGACGGCACAATGATACTTTGATTTATCAGGAACTACTCATCCAGTGACAACATGCTTCATCCTAGAAGCCATTAACCTTCAGACTGTGTCTTCCATACAGCAGCCTTCATTCAGTATCAACTGACCTCAAACCAAATGCACGTCATGACAATACACCCCATCATATTTTGCGGACCGCAAGATGCACTTTTCCTTAAAACACACTGCACGTAACCCCTCAGTGTCTTATGGTCCAAAGGTGTTTCACAAGTGAATACACTACATTTCCCCTACCTTTTGCCTTCCAAAATCTTGGTTTGTCCTACGGGCTGTGAAACACAGCAATGCTAGAGTTTACAGACAAAAGTTCAGCTAGAGTAGCCAACCTCTAACCTCTGGACTTACACCCTGGATGTGAAACAAGTAACCACTACATCACGAGTTTTGATGAAAGAGTACAACATGACACACAGGATGTCTCAATGCCATGTATGCATATTTTAGTAAAAGAAAATGTTCACTCATACATTCATGGCAGGGCCAAAATTACTAGGCCTCATAGTAACACCCCTACCCAAAACCCCCACAAGCCTGTCTCCCTCATGCCCGTCAGTAAAGAATACCCCAAACATATCCTTATTACTGGTGGCTGGCAAAGAAACTTCCTGTCTGACCGTCCACAGGTCACACAGCTAAAATGTCCAAATGTGCCCAAGTCAAAAGTGTAGTGAACATATGCTACAGTTAACAATGTGGCACACAGAATGTCATCTTTCTCTGAATGAAGTAATGTATTTTTTTTTATTAAAAGGTATACAGTTATGCCCCCCTTTAAAATATGAGAGTATGTTTTTGAAAATAGCTACATACAGCAAAACAACACAGACTGGAGCATTTTCAAACATAGATCAATTAAAATCTAGCTTATTAAAGTCTGGCTGTTGAAGATCCCACCAGCTGCCAGTAAAAATATTAATCTGAGTCCACACAACATTCACTGAATCTTTGGACACTAAAAATTTGTCAACATTAAAGTGAAACACCACTGTTCAGGGCACTGGTAAATGAGGACTGCTTGTATAGATCTTGTGAGGCACCCTCTCAATTTCCTACAGTGACGTCTAGCTTAATATTACTGATGTGCACATACCGGTGCATCCTCAAAGACAGACGCTGAATATGGAGCAGATTCAAACACTGGTGCATAGTTATTCGCATCCGATACATTCACATACACAGTAGCCATGTCATGGCGACCTCCTGAGTCTGAAGCAGTGACTGTCAGAACAAAACGCTTCTCCTGCTTGTAGTCTAGTGGCTGGGCAATTGTTATGAGGCCACGTCCATTCTGTGATGCGATTGCAAATCTTCCACGCACATTGCCACCAGTCAATTCATAGTGCAACCTATGAAAGATGAACAATAACTAACAATTAAATGAGAAGCCACTGCACTGTCAATTGCAGTCACTTATTCTACTGAAGTATTATTTTGTTTCAACACAATCCCCTGGCACACTGACACATCTGTCCTATCTTGACACAAGTTCAAAAATACTGCTGCAGTAAAAATCAGGCTCTTGCAATCACAGCCATTTCAACTTCCTCAGTGTTGTGAAACCAAGAATGACGCAACATCTGGGAGGTTGCACTGATTCTGGCAAAGTTTTCACATTTCAGTTTACTTTGGTTAACAGCACTTACTTTAACTTCCAACTGCCTATATATGACAACACATTAATGACCTAAAGTTTGGTCATATATTTTAGTGACAAAAATTAATTTAGCATATTTATCTGAGCATAAAGATGTCCCTGCAGGTAATATCCCCCCCCACCCCCATCTTCAATTTTCAGGAAAAAACTTATACAGAATTTATTTTTGTATACAATTATAATGCAATGCCCAATTCTTCAGATAAGGAATAAGGAAAAATTTTTCATTTTTTATTCAATAAATGCTCTATATAAGTGGTTCCTGAAGTGTGCTCCGCAGATCCCAAGGGATTCGCGAACAGCTCCCAGGGGATCCATGGACACATTTCTGTAATGGCTGCTTTGAAGTTTACTTATTTTTTAATTAAAGGAGAAATGGTTTTGTTACGAATAATCATGGAACTTCTTCAACTGGCGATGTGTGCATTTTTTACATTCATCAGAATATCTAATTAAGAAACCCCCTGTCACCACACAGCAAAGGACAATCAGTTTAATCAACGTCAAATCATGCAATCCTTTGTTACGTATGCTACTGATATGTATTCATAGCTATCTAAAAACAGTTCTGGACACACTGCATTTAAGAGAGCAAGTGTTAGGACCCGTGGTTGTTTTTCGAAACCAAAAGGAGTCCGTGAGCAAAAAAGTTTGGGAAACATTGGTCTAGACACAGAAGAATGATTTCCTTTAATGAGTGATGTTTAAACAAAATGTTCCAAGTTACCGTGGGTTCTCATCTCTGTCAGTCGCTGCAACACTGGCAACTGGAGTGCCTGGACGATCGTCTTCTGACACTACAGCATCATACAGTTTTGGCTCAAATACTGGGTCATTGTCATTCACATCCTGGACAGTGATCACCACACTACCTGATGCACTTCTAGGAGGTTTGCCTCCATCAACTGCCAACACCTGCAAAATGCATGAAGTAAAATGCACAAATATTTCACTAACAACAGATGTATCAATTCTGCCTCCCAAATCACTGTATCTAGATTTGGAAGTATTAATATCAGATGTCAATGCTGTCCCCTCTCAGTCACATGACTGTTTGGATATACACTTCTTCTGTTGTGAGTTTCCCATTTCAACTGACATAGTAGCCTTTCAACCCCAGCCTCTGTGCAATGTACTGACCTTTAGCGCCTCACATGTCACTGGCCTCTGTGCATCATACTATGTGAGTGCATTTTACGGTACATTAAATTTAAAACGTCTCCACCCTGGGCTGTAATTGGATTTTAAACCCCAGCATCGCCAAAGGGTTAAGCAAAAAATAAAGTGGCTCTAAACTTGCATATGTACTGCTGATGTAACTCACATTTATGACTTGGACTTCAATAAACAAAACACAATAAATCCAAAGGTCAGATTTTTAGCAGTAGATACCAATACATTTCAACATATGCCACACAAGCATTAACAGCAGACATCAATATATTACAACATACGGTACGCTACACAAACATTAATACAGCCACCAATATATTACATCACACGCCACACAAGCATCAACAGCAGACATCAATATATCACAACAGATGCCACACAAGCATTTACAACAGACAAATATTAAACCTTCACTGCCAACCTCAGTGCACTTTACAGAAAGTGAGTTTATTTTATGGTAATTTAAATTTCAACACCATCCTTGGCAGCAGCTGGCACTTAAAAACACCAGCATCACCGAAAGGTTAAATTTGTAAGCTTCAAATACGACAGCATAACTACGTCAATCCTGAGACAACAGCCTGATGGCTGCTGTCAGCACAATTTGCCCTTAGTAGTGAGTACAAGAAATTGTAATTCCAAGTACAACAAAGGATAACGTAATATGGCACACACAGCAGAAACAGACTTCATCACAGTCTGACATGTGACAGCGTACCAGATGTGTAACAAACTACTATCCGTAAAGTTTAGAACATACAGTACATACAAGACACTGCCTTACCTGACAAAATAATGTTCAATGTTCGTCATTTCTGTCAGCAATCTTGGCATATAAACCACAGCCACTTGTCAACCCAAATACATACATAGTGGAATAGCAGCAGGCAGCAACAAACAATATTCGTCAGATAAAAGAATAACTGTATATGATATCCTCAAGCCATTCAAACCCACAAATACACTGTGAAATATTCTAACCTGAAACTGATATTTGCTTTGTTCTTCCCTGTCAAGTTCCCGTGTTGTATAGATCCAACCACTATGTTCATCTACTGTGACAGGGAGCTCTGCTGTTGAGCCCCCACCTTCGTCACGAGGCGCAACTGAATAACGAACAGCTGCATTTTCACCCTCATCTGCATCATATGCTTGTACCTACAGAACCAAAACATCATCAAATGTACATAAAATTTACATTAAAGTATGGCTGCTTCTTGCCAAACATGCAACTAAAACTTAAATCCTTATATTTAAATTAAGTGCACCTCAAATGTGGAAAATGCTTGCTACCCCTCAGTTCACCTTGTGTATTCCTGTGTGCTATCCGTATACATAAAGATTAGAACAACAAAAACTAAAATATTTCTTGTTCTGTTGTATGGGAGTGAAACTTGGTCTCTCATATTAAGGGTACAGAACAGGCTGAGAGTGTCTCAGAACAAGGTGTTGACAAAAACAGAAGCTACTTGGACCTACATGAAAGTATGTAACAGCAAGGAGAAAATTATACAACATGGTGCTTCATAATTTGTAGTCTCCATCAAATATTAACCAGATAAACTGAGGTGAAGAGGAGATATACGCTATGCATACAAAAGTTTAGTTATAAAACCTCAAAGAAGACATAGGCATAGAGGCCAGATTAATATCAAAATGTATTGCAGCGAAGCAGGCTGGGAGACTGAGGACTCAATTCATTCAGCTCTGAACAACAACAGCTTGTGAACCGAGCAACAAACCCTTATGTTCCACAACCGCAGGAAAATTCTTGACTAGCTGAAAGCAACTGGAAGCTTCTCAAGAACTGAGTGAATGAGTCTGTCAGTTCATAATTAAATACGTACTACGTTCTGTGCCCTCAGAGTTCAGCAGTAACTTGTCATGACACCTACCCTAACAATACTGAATCCTGTAGCTACACTCTCTGAAACTGACTCTTGAAAGAGAGAAGTGTAGAACCTGGGAGCATTGTCATTTACATCCAGAACATTCACCAGCAACTGTGTAGTGTTCGAGCGACTTGGGCTTCCACCATCTGCAATGTGAAAACTGGCACATCATGTCGGTTTGTGGAAATGCTACAGCCCTGCCCTCTGCACACAGAGTACAGTGATCCTCCTTTCATGATCACCCATTCTGATACAAGTATTTCAACCTTTCATGACTGGTTCCAGCAGATCAGGATGACACCACACGGCTGGTCAGTTGGCCTCCCCCCTCTCTCCTACTATTGTACAGCCCACTTGCAGCCCAGTCATGCTCTGCCTTTCACTGTGTGAGATTAATTGCTGTCACGCTGTATGGAATGAGACTCCCCTTCAATCAAGCAATGTGTCTGACAAAAAGCTCCACTGATAGGAAAGATACCTTTAGGCATGTGAGTCTACTAGAAGTACAAAAGTAGGAACAACAGGTTGGTACTTCTTTCCCTTCCACTGATCTCTTGACTAGAGCATCCTGTCAGGACAGGCAGTGATAGATCACAGGCATATTCTTCAAATGTTTAGAATGCATAAGGGATTTCTTTGGAAGCTTGAAACTCAAATTTTAAAAAATTTAAAAACTTTCCCTTATTAATAAATTCACACTACACACAATATCTTACATAAGGACTCAGTTGCACAAATTCTTATGTAGGCCAACAGTCCACAAACATTGGAATCGGAGGACAGCAAGCTATTCCTCTCAACCCAGCAGATTAATTATAACATGGCAAAGTATTTTCCACAAAAAAATAAATTCCAAACATCATGTAAGATTAATGCTGACACCCTCTTGTGAAAAACAAATCCAAAAATTGTGTATTTAATGTCGTGACAAGACAACTGAATTTATTTTTGAGCA
Source organism: Coptotermes formosanus (assembly GCA_013340265.1). Classification (NCBI taxonomy): domain Eukaryota; kingdom Metazoa; phylum Arthropoda; class Insecta; order Blattodea; family Rhinotermitidae; genus Coptotermes; species Coptotermes formosanus. The sequence continues at coordinate 1,025,514 of BLKM01003940.1, read as the reverse complement.
CTCACATGCTGAAAACTGCATCATCCAAGGACAGTGAGTACCAAATGTCTTAACAAGATGTCACCAGTTTCGTTTCGGAGGCTTACCTTGTGCTCTAATCACAAGCCTGTAGCTCCGAAGTGTCTCATAATCTAGCGGCTTCACCAGTGACACCTCTCCACTCAGGCTATCAATTGAAAACTGACCCTGTGTATTGCCTCCAATGATGGCATACCTTACTGCTGCATTGTTGCCTTGGTCAGCATCCACAGCTCTTACATAGAAAAATATGTCACGCATTACACTTGATTTAGAAAGTCATAAACGAATAAACATAATGTGGACACAAAAAATCAACTACAGTATGATTTTCTAAATAAAGAGGCACCTTAACAGCTGGGATAACTCAGCTGTTGCAGTACCAGGCTATGTACTGGACATCTCAGGAACCGTGGCTCAGTTCTGTGCAGGAGCAAGACATGTTACTCATCTCCAACATGTCCAGACCAGCTCTGGGACCAACACAGCCTCCTAGTCAATGGGAAATTGGGGTTCTTTCCCTGGGAATAAAGTGGCCGAACCCTCACACCCATACAGTGCCAAGGTTAAGAAAAAGTGGAGCTATACCTTCACTCCTCCACATGCCTTCAGAATATATACAGGGACTTCACCTTTTCACGTTTCAGTCTTGTTTACTGTAAACCATGAGAGGCAGAGAGGTAGTGAAGTTCACAGAATATGCTGAAAACTGATTGAAATAGGAAGCCTCCACTAAATTTGCCCTCTGGTACTGAACCTGGGCCTTCTGTGTGACAATATGGAACCTGAACACTGAAAACAGCATCATCTTACAATCACAATTAAAAATCAGCCTCTACCACAAAACAAGTACATTTCCAGGTATCACACATCTCCTGCATTTCCCATAGTTAAAAAACATAACAGGAAAAATTTACTCCCATGAAAGTTAATTATAGTTGTGAGCTTTTAGATTCTTACAGTGATATTTCAGAGAATTCAGGCCTTCTGGGATGTAATGCTATATCACGAGGTTAATGGTTCCTGGCATTTTAAAGGACCACAGTGCCTAGATCTTCAAGGATCAAAAAGTGCAAAAAGAGTGGACTCCCCAGCCTTACAGACAGAGGCAAGACAGTCCTTTGGAACATCATGAACCAGTAACCCAGCAACACAGTCACATGCCAGAATGCCTGAATAAAAAAGAATCTTGCCAATGCCAGAAACTGAAATCAAGTACCTTGATCATCCAGTCCTTAGTCTAGACACTGTAGTGACCAAGCTATCCTGGCCCCAAAATGACATACGTCATTAACAGGCAAAAGTACAGAGGAGCATCTTACTTGACAGCAGCAATTACAGGGTTTTTACTCCAATTAACATCTTCTGGCACTTGTACTGTGTATGTCCGTTCAGTGAATTGTGGGTAGTTGTCATTATCATCTATGACTCGCACCACTACCGTCGATGTTGACGATCGCTGTCCTCCAGCTGATGGCAAACCTTGATCTCTAGCCATAACAACTAAAGTGTACACTTCCACTTGCTCACGGTCCAGCACAGATCGAGTTGTTATTACACCCGACTTCGGATCTATGTGAAAAGCATCCTCCAATTCCGAACTTCCACCGCTCCCATGTTGCTGTACCAAGGAGTATTCAACCTATGGACAAAACGTACAGGTCATTTTATAAAATTTAATGAAGTCTGCACTTCCCTCACTTTAATGATATTCCCTAAAGACAGTTTTGCATTAACACACAATAATCTTTACCTCTTGGTCACTTTAAGGACCACTCTTTTGCCGTTACAAATGGTCTAGACATCAGGCCAGACAAGCACATGGGTCAGTACATGAACACTCGTGCTGGCATGTACTTCACTTTGTGGACTTTCACACTATACAACTTTTCCGGGGGAGGGATGGGTATATAACAATCATTAACATTTGCTGTCATGAGTACAGGGACTAATTACATAACAAATTAACTAACACCATGGAGCACAGCCCCTCTCGAGAGCTAACTGCCCCTCAGCTCATCAAGAGACTGCCTGCATTTTATGCAACATGAAGGTTCATTATCAACTTCAAAGAGCCAGCCATCTGTCCCTACCCTCAGCCACATCAATCCCATCCATGCCTCCCATCCTATTTGTTGAAGATCCATTTTAATAATATCCTCTCATCTACTCCTAGGTCTTACAAGTAGTTCTTTCCTTCAGGTTTCCTCACCAAAATCCTTCACGCATTTCTCTCCTTATCCCTAAGTATTGCATGCCCCACCCATCTCATCCTCCTTGATTGATCAATAAAATTACATTCAATTTTCTCCATCCTCTTAGGCACAAACATCCTCCTCATCATTCGTTCATCACCCTGTTCTGGAACACCGTCAGTTTATGTTCTTTCCTTAATATGAGAGACTGAGATTCACAAACAAAAGAACAGGCAAGATTACAGCCCTGTATTCATGTGTACAATGAGTGAACATAAAATTCTGGAACGGAAAAAGATATAGGAAACATGAAAGACATGGGCAAAAAGGAAAACAGTGTTGATGCCACACTATCTCTCCACGACTTCACCACAGGTGGAAGAAGCTGCCACTACATCATCTGTAAGTACAGCAATGGTTACTTGAAAAATCAACCTGTAGGGGAGAAGAAAATCAGGATAATCAGCTTTGCCGCCAAGATTAGCACCATGCATCAGCAATATTGTGCGACTAAGCCTGCTTACTGCCGTGAATGGCAAGGTGGCACGCACACGCACACACATGCACGCACGCACACACACACACGTACCCATATGAACGTGCACCAAATATTACTGTAAGAAAACCAAGATCAGTGAGTACTGTGCCCAAGTACCTCAGCATTGCGCCCTACATCCTGATCAGTGGCTTTCAGAGTGATAACTGTGGATCCAACAGAAACAGATTCCCGGATTGATGCATCATATTCACCGGCCTCGAATACTGGAGCATGGTCATTTGCATCAAGAACATTGATCTGTAATGTTGTGGTGCCACTCCTTGGTGGAAACGAGTCATCAACAGCAGTCACACGGAAGTAATGCAGCTGAACACGCTCCCGATCAAGGCTTGTGAGTGTGGTGACAACACCCGTCCTGCTGTCTATGGAAAACATCCCTGCAATGACAAGCACTTAGCTGTGAAATTACATACTTTGAAAATCATAAATTCTATCACTTAAAGTGATTCAGTATTACTACGTACCTCACATAACATAGTTTAAATAACATCAGAGCACCACAAGGGTACAAACAGTACTCCCTTTATCAATAATCTGTCATGTTGTGGCATATTAAACCATCATCTGGGGTAAAATTACATGTGTTTTGACAAAAATAATAAATGCTTACATCAGTTTATGTTGTACATTAAAAATGCTTTCAACTGAGATAAATTCTATTTGTTTACACAGAGATAAAAATTTACAAAATAAAATGTGTACCAAAGTTATGCTCATTCTTCCAAAAATGAATTTACACTCTGCAACCCACTTAATAAATCTCCTACTTTTTCTTTTTCCAACTCAAGGATTGCATGCTACAAACATATTCAGAAACCTTTAAAAATGACCTTGCCATTTCAATCTGGGTCTTTTCATTTTTCTCTGTCATTTGAGATTATACAAGGATGCTAATGCCGACCCGCCACCTTGCATACTCTTTACACACCATTCCAAATCCCAAATTTAATACCAGATGCATTATAGCACAGTTGACCTAAGCCTATACACTAAATTCCTACTTAAGTCTCATTCCTTATTAGCATCTCACCTTGAGAGCGTGAATCTAACACCGATAACATGGAATAGCTAACTGGAGAGTTTTCAGGATCTCTGGCCTTCACCGTGGTAACCAAGGTACCAGCAGGTCGCTCTTCCATCACAGAGGCCACATATAAAGTCTGTTCAAAGTAAGGTGACTGGTTCCTGAGTTCTCTCCGCACTCTGCCGCGGGAATTACAAATCAGTACATGATAATACCACATAGCTGTACAGTCAGTCAACACTTCCTATGACTGGAGGACACACAGAGATGGTGCATTAGACAAACTTGTAATATGATAATTCCACATGACACTTGCACATTTTAGGGTGCACATTTATTTTTATGACAGTATTCATAACTAGAAATACACTCATGTCACTCTGGTTTACCAGATTTGACATAACACACACTGGGCTATTAACAGCAGTAGATTCCAACATTTCCAACATTGTAGATTACACATTTTGCTGTGTGGCACACCAATGTACATTTTGCTTGTATTTTATTTATATATGTAAATCATGGGTACCTGCCATGGATATTAATGATCCACTTGCGGATATCCATGTAGGACAAAACACACCGGACAATAATTAACGTAGCTGTGATTTACAGCCTCTGTGTACAGAGTTGCTTATGTGGCTAATCATTTACTAGTCTTACTTCAGGCAGCTGTGCACATACCTGTGAGCAATGTCTGTATCATTGAGGTCCTGTTGATGATAAACAAGTTTCAGACGGTGTTCTACAGATGAAACTATACCAGACACAGTGTGCTTTCTCTCACTGCAGTTTATATTTGTGTTGCAATAAAATTCCAGTAATACAGTAACCTAAAACAGATAATGCATCATCTAAGAGCACTCAGTAGAAATGCATTACAAATTATTAAATCATTGTTACAACAGCCCTTTTGTGATCCCAAAATTTTTTAGAATACAACATACTTTATTAGGCTGTAACATTTTATTAGCACATAACATATAGTATTTTTAATCATTAATTCCACACTTTTTATTTTAAACTGATTTTCAAACCATTTCTTACTTCATCATTTTTGTGAACTACAGTACTTCCACCCATTGTTTTGTATCGGACCACTTTATAGTGGCCCAGCCAGGACAAAACATATTGGAGATATAATAAAATAGCTGGCTCATCCCAACCTCAGTGTGCAGAGTTGATCTGCTTCAACAGTAGGTAAAATCTAGATGACACAACCACAATATTACAACAAGCATTCATAAATTTAATTTCAGCAAAAGAAAATGACAAACTACACAAATAACTACCATGAATTAGAAATGCAATACACTTCAAGAGCAGGGCAGCCGGGCACTAGACAATGTACAGAGGCGAGCCAAACAAACGCAAGCTAATTTGGTGCGCCCAGGTTCCGTACAGTTTTGTCAATTTTCAACACAGTCCCATATCTACCATACCCAGCACATGCATCTAACCTACACTGAAGACTTGCTGTGCCTACAGCTGCACACAGTAGACTCTGGATTTTACTTTTGCACTTTTATGGTTTTGACTGATACACCAATGTGCATTTTGTTCAAGTCCACAAACAGGCCACTATCTGCTTATGTAACTCAAATTACTATTTTCTGCAATGTGACACATGTGTAGTCTCTGATGTGGGTATCAACATTTCATAGCATAACAACCCATAAGACAGTTTCTCAAGTGTGTCATTTAATGTTGCTATCAATTGTTGAAATTATATAAGGTCCATGATAAATTATTGAATCAGTAAGGAGCATTGGTGGATCGAGACTGACTGTGAAAAACCGAAATACTCAGACAAAAACCAGTACCAGTACCACTGTGTGCACCATTAATCTCACATGGACCAGTCTGGGATCAAATCTGGGCTTCCATGACAAGAGGCCTGAGAATAACTACATAAGCCACAGCACAACCTCACCCAGATGAGAGTACTGTAAAAACCTGAAACACTTATGCGTATCTTCACAGTCCAGCGTTGTTAAATTCTTCTTCATGACATTTCCTAAACAGTCTAGAAAATTTACCTTCCAAAGGGGTTCAACAATGCATTGATCTGCTGAGGACACCAAATCTCCAGCTTTTGTTTCTATCCTGAATCTTGGATCACTGATGTCTACGTAGCGGACATGGCACTGCTGTAGAACAGTTGAAGGTAGGAAAGATGCAATGCTGTTTATAAATTGACTCTTCCTTAGGCAAATTTGTCTCCATTCTTCACTGCCAGGGAATGCAAATGACACAAATGTTTCACTGATCCACCTGTAACAGAGATGAAGTAATAAGAGATTTACAACAATGTTACATAAGCACCAATACAACGTACGGTAACCAAGGAGGTCCTGACCAAAGAAATTAAGTCTGTAGCAGTGATCTCAAACTCAGAAAATATGCAGGCCAAACAGATAGTTTTGAAAACTAAGGTGAGCTGCACACCATGTTAAACAATGTAGAGGATAAGTAATGCAAATAAAACTGAACACACTGTTAAGAAGACCTCAAACTTTTAATAACAAAACCAAAATATATTATAATTACTGACTTTAAAATGTTTATCTCCTTGTCAGTGAACGTTTATGCTGCCATCCACAGATAGCAACCTTTTACAGCCTTAAGGCCTCCGCTGGTCTACAGATGACACCAGACAACAAACTGGAGAACTGCAGCAAACAACTAAAGGAATACAATGAAGGTATACCACATTTCATGGACCATAAGAAGCACCAAAATTTTAGAAGGCAGAAGTAAGGAAAAAATGCTTTATTCATATTTGGAGCCCACACAGGACATAAGACAGTGGAGAGTTTTACACAGTATTTAGTAGGAAATAAAGTATGTATTGTGGTCTTCAAAATGTGGTATATTACACAGTCACTAGTAACAGGACAAACAAAATAATCTGCATCCTTGTCTAAGACAATGAGCGGTATGTCTAGTAGTACGAATGTAGCAGCGGTACAACACATACACGGTGCATAAACATTATTCAACCAGTGATAACATACAACATAAAGGCCAATTACTAATACAGCAGTGTATAATCGCAGTTACAGGCACACTGACATAGGAAATATCCAGGATATCATATGGGTGTCCCTCTTACCATGCCCCTGGGCATGGTAGCTGTCGTGGGATGTACATGGATGCAGGGTCTTCAGCAGCAAAGATCCTGTGCTCAGAGACATGAAAAAAGGGCAGAGGGCACTTACACTGCCAAAAATACACAATTAATTCCACTGGAAATCCTAGCAAGCTATTTAAATGATAATTTTAAAATGATTTAACATACAAGATAGATAAATTTATAATGGTAGTGATAAGAATCAGGCCATATGCTCCACATAGGAGTTACAGGACAGCAGCAGCAGTGATAAGAAGCTAATATAGTAGATGTTTGTTTATCCGGCACTTTGTCTAGCAACATGTTTTCTCTGATGATATATTTTTCCATGATATGCATACCAATTCACTCCTCTCTATATACATATTTCAATTTTCTGAGCACTATTTAATATATTTCATTTTTGTTTCTATTCACGACAGAGTGTAATATTCGCAGAGGTCATAGCTCAAATCAGCACACATATTAAAAGGAATGACCACCTCATTTGCAAGTGCAGTGCCACCACCCCACATTCAAACTGCTTTGTAAGTCACCACCCTACCTCCTGGCAAAACAGAGGGTAAATAAACATTTGCTGTATAAGCACTGGTAATGACACTGATCATGACACCACATAGACCAAAACATGTATGTGAAAACAACGTCATGCTAATGGCAGTACCAAAAAACTATTTGATTTTATAAACTATGATAAGCCTTAGCCTTCTTATATACCTATAAGAATCACAACACACTGTTATGCTAAGCAAAGTTCGAGCACTACACACACCTCTTAGCCTCAGACACTTTCACACGAACCCTCTCCTCTGAATCAGCCTCCTTCTCACACTGTTTTCCAGTTACAAATATCCTCAATGGCAGGGAGTAATAGTCAACTCCACGAGTCTCATTTGAAGTAGAGTCAACATGAAGTGTGAAGAGATTTGGATAGAACAGACCATCACATTCCAAATGCCTTTTTAAGATAACTTGACCACTGCTGGGATCGACATGAAGTAATCGATGCACAAAACCAGCACTTCGGTGAGTATTGATCTTGTAATGTCTGTTCCTGCTGACAAAATAATACTTGATTAATTTAAGCAAGGAAACAACAAATGAAGAGCACTCTGGCAAGAACTGAGTCATCTATCGGGAAATGCACACAATAGGTAGGAACAACTGTTGTTGTGGTCAGAGGTTGGTTAGTCCCAGCATTGTGGGTTTGATAGTTTTTACTTTTCATTCATATGTTTATCAAAACTCAATTCTTGTCAAAAGTAAACACACATGTTGTTGAAAATAAACTCCACAAATATGCTTTATGTCAATGAAAGTATATAAGCAAGGGTGCACAAACTTCCCAAAAATGTAAGAGCTACCTCAAAATTCTAAGTGCCAGAAGGGTGACTTGAAGCAAATTCCATCCTGAAGGCCACAAACAATTAGGCACCACCATAAAACATTCAGTCACCATGCCAACATGGTGCCTGAGATTTATGCACGCCTGTCACATACGTATGAAGAGTATTTCCTCAGTTGCTGTACATACCACCTGATTTGGCTCAATCTTATACATTTCAGAGATATGCTTAACAGTTTGTATAATAGTTAAAACAATTAACAACGTTTGTAGTATTTCAGAAGAGTATATGTTGGTTAATGTAACACTAACCATTACAGCAAGTTTGTGAAATATTGATGATGATTCATTAAGTGCTTGACTTTGTCGAAGATTCGGGCAGGTCTTGTCTGTACAAATCCATAAGCAAGACTATGTCAACACTGTTACAATTTCATCATAAAAATTCAAGCTCTGATGTCACTCAAAAGAGTTAATCTATTAAAACAACATGATTTCTTTAACTACTGGGTCAGGAGGTTATGCTGCCACCATAAACTTGGCAGAACTCTATGCCCTCCTGCCTGGTGTGAGGGTAACACTTGGTTACCTTCTGTCTAGACAGCATCCTTAAATTTCTTGAGATTTCTTTTATTACACTTGAAGTTATAATGTTCATGTACAACGGAGTACTATCTAATTGCTACACATCCACCATAATATTACCTATCCAATATAGATACATATTACCTAATTGCTACCTATTTGCTGTGATATGATCTATGCAGTCTTCACATGTATTAAATTAACAGCTTCACTTCATTTGTTCACCTGTACATAACATTACATACCTAAACATAAGCATGTAGTATGGGTCATTCATCAAATCATTAGCTCTGGGTGGGCATGGCTAACAGTCTGCTCCACCCCCTGCCAGTCCACACCGTACTGTATGATGTGGACTAGCAGGTGAGGGGGCACCACTGTTAGCCATGATCACCCATTTATTGGGTGTTTTCAAAAACGTGCAGAAAAAGAAACATCATTACTTTACTGTCAAAACGCATAATTCTGGAAATTTTTGTATGAGCTATGTCAGCTGCACAACACAGGAGCACAGTCAGCCGCAGGAACATCATGTGTACTGGTCATACCTCGCACAACAAACAGTGTCCAACTTAGAAAGTGTAAACACAGAGCACAGTCAGCTGCAGTAACATCGTGAGTACTGGTCATACCTCGCACAACAAACAGTGTCCAACTTAGAAAGTGTAAACACAGAGCACAGTCAGCTGCAGGAACATCGTGAGTACTAGTCATCCCTCGCACAACAAACAGTGTCCAACTTAGAAAGTATACACACAGAGCACAGTCAGCTGCAGGAACATCGTGAGTACTGGTCATACCTCGCACAACAAACATATTCTGTGCATTCTAATGAGTAATCTATAAGAATCATGCAACAAAATGCACACAATTAGTCATTTACACATTCACATTTATATTAAAACAAAGAAACTCCTACATGTTTTGAACCTTACAGGTTCATCATCAGGGAGTACATCAAATAGTTTTGTACAGAACACATCCAATTATATTTTAAGTGGTTGAAGCCTGATCTCTTGTATAACACGTAAAAGAACACAGAAGTATAATGGAAGCATTCCATGTAGAATGGACAAGTAGACAAAGCAGAATGGAAGACTATTACACAGTGTACAGAAAGCAGTGTGTGTATGTAATGGAGGTTGTTACGGTACTATTTGATGTACTCCCTGACAATGAACCTATAAGGTTTGAAACATATAGGAGTTTCACTGTTTTAATATAGTTATGAATGTGTAAATGACTAATTGTGTGTATTTCATTGCATGATTGTTATAAATTAGTGTCCAACTTAATAAGCATATAACACAGGAGCAAGATCAGCTGCAGGAACATCATGTATATTTGTCACATCTCAGACAGTGGACAGTCCAATTTACGTGTACAATCCCTACCATGCTTCAACTGTATTTGCTGCAGACAGTTCTTCACTTACCTTCCAAGTCGCAGCAACGTAGTATTGAACAACACGTGACCAGGTGGCTCATCCTCTGTCACAATGATCAGATATGCAAATCCATGGCCAATGAGATTCAGAACAACCACTGCTACTACAATTGTGTAGATGGGGGAGGCTGACGGATACCAGCAAAATGGAGAAAACTGTCTTGATGAGGAACGCATTCTGTTAATTTAAGCTGGAGGTATTTCAAGTAATAAATTATTGGGTAACTATTTTATATCAGCTAACACAGCATCAGTATCATTGGTAGACAGCTTGGTCTACCTTCCTCTTCTGAAAGACACCAAAAGTGAACCACAGAACTCTCTGAATGATGCCATCCCTCTCATGCCTGCAAAACAAAACAGGGATGTTATATTACATTACCTCATGCCAGTCTGCATATGTGCACTACTGTCTGCCTGCTAAACATTTTACCTAACATTAGTCCGAATGTTCCTCCCTCACAGGCACTACTTAAGAAGTATGATAAAAACTGATGCAGTTCATGTTTGGATACCCTGACACAGAAGAGGAACACAAAAATTAGGATGTCAGAGTAGATTCAAGTCGTTCGGGATGTCACACCTTTTCATTGGGAGAGAAGTTCCTAAGGTTCTGAAGGATCACAGTGCCTTATCTGCAGGGGCAAGCAGTCTAAGAAGAGGAAATGCTTGTGCCTGAAGATGAAGGCACTACAATCCTTTGAGACATCAGGAATTACTCAGCCAATGACACAGCGTCACACCCCAGAAGACTTGAACAATCAGCAATGCTGCTGTGAAAACCTCAAGTCTAGTAATGTCAGAGCACTTCTGTCTAATAATCAATACAATCTCTCAAATCTCTCTTCTTTTCCAGATCTTATACATTATTTGTTTTTTACAATACATGAACTCCCTCATGTTTCATTATAATCAGACAGACATCACACTCATCATCATTTAACATTCACCATTAAACAGCAGTCATGAGGGCATGTGAAAACATACATCACATGCTTTCTTTTCATGTACAACAATAAGAAATGTCATTTTAACTAACGTTCTTAAAAAGATTTCACACAAAAAAATTATTCCAGTTCAACACAAAGAATTAGCGACCGAAAAGAATGAAAAACAGAACTGTCATTAGTTCTGTAACAGTGTTGCTCCAGTTGTTATAAAACACAGTAGTAGCTATTATTAAGAAAGGAGCTGGCAGCAGTCAAGAAAACCAGTGTAATTCCATCAACCACAACTATGTATTTCAAAATCAGGAAATTGGTTGTGTTTGGCAGACTGTTACTGGTTTTATTGTTATTGTAACACAATGAAATGAATCACCTCAAACTCATCTGCAGGGCCTGTGCACAGCTTCATGACACCAGCACGTTTTGATGTTTACTGTTACCAATATCACTGTTGTTGCACTTGTTACTTCACAGAGCACAGTCCATCTTCAGAAGCTAACACCCCCTCATATATCAGAGAAATTTCTGCATTTCGTAGAAACCGAAGGTTCATTCCCATGTTCACAAAATCCCAGTGCAAGCCCATTAACATCAACATATTGCTTAACTCCTAACAATTCTGTTCCCACCCAGCATCATGTGACTTTCAAGGAAAGTGTTAATTTTGTAACATCAATACAGTAAGCATATAAACTTAGACTTTGGGTAGCGTGGAGGGAAGCTGTTACCCAACCACTAGGGTAGCCCCGGTGGAAGAAAATACACACTGTAGTTCTTACTTCACTAATATAGGTACCTAACAGTGCAAAGTTACGCACTTCAGATGAACATTATGAAGTGAATAGACCCCTCATGTTGTAAGTTATTACACATTCATTACAATTATATAAAATGAGCTACAGGCTTAACGATCCAGATTTTCAGATCGTCCAGAACGTCCCAACGGTCTCTGGGGCCAAGCCAATTTCCTATTCAACAGGTACTGCAGGTAAAATGGCTGGGGCATGAGGCTCATTACTCACCTCTATCTTGTGCTCAGTGGTGCTATACCTCTACCCCTCTACAGACCTTCACAGGTTTCACTGTAACAGCTCTACGTTTTACAGATTTTGGACTGCTTGACACTTAAGATGAGACCAACAGGTTACCCCAAAATGTCTGTAAACTACCAATCTACGCTACATAACATTCCAGAAGAATGAAGATCTCAAGTGGTTGTAGTTTGTCTTAAAGATGCAATGCTATCTACTAAATAAATAAATAAATAAATCCATGGACCAGAGTCCTTGAAAAGCTAACAGTTCCTCAGCCACTCAAGAAAATCACCACATTTATGGAAGCTGAATGTTAATTACCGTGTCCACAACAGCCTGCCATATGTGCCCGTCCTAAGCCACATCAGTTAAGTCCACGCCTTCCCATATTATTTCTGTAAGACCCATTTTAATTATATCCTCCCATCTGCGCCTACGTTTCCCACGTGGCTCTTTCCTTAACCTGAACAATCCACAAACAACGGCTATTCAAATTGTTTGTCTCAGGGCCAACATCGAACCCGCAAACTCCCGCATACGCCGCTCAGGTACAATGGACTGACACAATAAAACCGGTGTGCCCCTATGAACAACCACGTCCTGAAGTCTTACTTCAGACGCCTTTGACGTGACGTACCGTGACGTGACGCGACGTGACGTTATGTTATATCCTTGGCAGATGACCGGTTCACATGGTTCACGTCTTGTAGGCTGCGACGCTGTCGTTGGGTGAGTGATTCCCGACGTTTCGAAGGATTGCAGTACCTCCATCTTCAGCAGTCAAGGAGTCTTCTTCTTGGACTGCTTGACCTTTCGTTCCTTCGAAACGTTCGGAACCATTAACCCATCGCCACGGCGTCACAGTCCAGAAGACCTGAATTACAACGCACCAACCGGCACCCGAAACCCAAACTCAGGCAGCATTAACGTCAGAAATTTTCGTATTATCATAGCGGTTGTTGCTCAAAAAATGGACCTTTGGGGATTTTTCACGCCGACGTTTTGGAGGCACTCTTTTAGCATCCACCTGAACCACACTGTAGCCCTGAAGATGGAAGCAGTACGCTCCCCCCAAACGTCAGAACCATGCATTTCATTTCACTTGTACTTTTAACAACAAAGATGTACTCTGCAAAAGTTAAACACGTAACTAGGGTACCCACATTCATATTCTAATCGTTTCCATCTCCCAAATGACAACACTTCCATCCACCACATCGAAGGCGCCCCGAAGGTTGATGCACCCAAGCACACTCAAACACAAACAAAGCAGTAACACCAACTGAAACACGGCCGGACAACCCGCACGTAAAAAATCGATGGCCTTCAAACGCAGCCTTGCTGCGCTATTCCAGGCACTGCATTGTCCCCCTCGGACAGCATTCTTGCGTTACTGGACCGGTCAATTCAAACTAATCTCAGTCATCCAGACACGGTTGCTAGTGAATCCAGCATTTCCATTTTCGACACGCGCGCATGCACGTTCATGCAATACGAAAAGTGACGCAATCACGCGAGTTCTGTGTTCGAGCCCGTTGTTGGACTGGCATCAGGTGAGGGTCGCACCAAGGTGCACCCAGAATTTTTCACTGAGAGCGCTGACGATGAGGCTACATATGATTTATGTTTGATTTTAAACATTATGTTATAAAGTTATGCCATAAATATAACCGTAACATACCACTGTTTGCAACCGCATTTATATACATGTAAACGTAACTGGGCCTATGTGTTCCATGACTCGCGTAATTTAAATCACAAGGCCTTATCTTCTTGATTTGGGAGAACTGCAGCCCCTTTCCCCTGTTGGGTGCGCACCAGGGTCGTAATGAAGTAATTTATACTAAATACAGTAAGCAACTAGAATAATCTAACGCCTTCCCTAGTTCTTTGTATAATGACTGCTTCACGTCCTCACACTACATTGCATCAATTGGCAGAAGGTTGAGTGAAGACGACTGCAAACGGTGCACTCCGTGACATACTACAGAGGCGTTCTTTCATTCCAAAATGTCATACGATTGCAGGGCACGCGCCGTAACTGTAACTTCAATTACGCCCACATGAAAAGTACGGCCCTTCCCTGGGCCGATTGCACGAAACTCACACTTGCCCGACAGCTTTTTATTAAGAACTCCTGTACTTAATTTCATGAAAATCTGACACAAGGTTTCCTCCCTGACACTAGCTCACAGACGAATGTACCTCGGACATTGACTAAACACGCCTACACACAGGCAGGCACACACTGACGTACTGGTGCCAGTGACAGTGACAGTGCGAGTGCTGAAGCGGAAGCGCCGGTAACCGACCACTGAACCTCCTTAGCCTACTGACAGCTGCATGCTGCATGTCCAGGCTTGGTCTGGAGACACTGTAGCAGTAAGTGCACGCTGCATGTCCAGGCTTGGTCTGGAGACACTGTAGCAGTAAGTGCATGGTGCACGTCCAGGCTTGGTCTGGAGACACTGTAGCAGTAAGTCAAGCGGGCCTACCGCCACCCTACACAATACAATTACACGCCATTTTCTGTCAAACCCAGCCTCACGACGCCGCGTGATCTCCGAACGCACAGCGAGCTCGAAGACACCTAGCGTCCGACCGTAGCCTCTCTTTCGGTCGTTTAACCGATGTACAGCCCTTCAGTCAAGGATTCAGACCTTGTCTGGGAAGTGACGCTGTGTCCTTGGGCCACCAATTCCTGGCGTTTCGAAGGACCGTAGTGCCTTCACCTTCACGGGCAGGCAGTCTAACACCAACCCTTGTAAAGTCAACTTGCCAGCTGCAGCCTTTAAAACAGCGCTTTCCACGCCTGACACTATCACGAATAAAATATGATATATTTACTCCTACCACCAGAAAACTACTTCGCGTGCATGTGGAGGGGGTTCCAGGTACTGTTTGTGTGTACGGAGAGGTGGCTCCAAGTGTATGTATGGAGATGCGCTCCAGGTATCATTATGTATATGTGCGAGGAAGCGGCTCCAGGTACAATCCTTCAATCCGCATGTATAAACTGATAAGAACCACGAAAGCCCAGAATACAACGTTACAAAGTGCAGGCCTACTGGCCGAGTCACCTTGCACCTCAGAGCTGGGCCATGTGGCACCTACAGGAGAGAACAGAAATGCATATACGATTGCGGCGGGAAGAACTGAAGGACAGAGGCCACCTGGAATACCCAGGTGTAAATGGGGGGATAATATTAAAATATACCTTAAAGAAACAATGGGAGGATATAGACTCGACTGATCTGGCTCAGGATGTGGACAAGTGGCAGGTTCTTGTGAACACGGTAATGAAGCTGCGGGTCCCATAACATGCAGGGGAATTTCTTGGCTAGTGGAGGAACTGGTAGAGATTGGCAGGCCTACATTCAAACTGTTAAAACTGGTAGAGATTGACAGGCCTACATTCAAACTGTTAAAACCGGTAGAGATTGGCGGGCCTACATTCAAACTGTTAAAACTGGTAGAGATTGGCGGGCCTACATTCAAACTGCTAAAACTGGTAGAGATCGGCGGGCCTACATTCAAACTGTTAAAACTGGTAGAGATTGGCAGGCCTACATTCAAACTGTTAAAACTGGTAGAGATTGGCAGGCCTACATTCAAACTGTTAAAACTGGTAGAGATTGGCGGGCCTATATTCAAACTGCTAACACTGGTAGAGATTGGCAGGCCTACATTCAAACTGTTAAAACCCCGCGGAAGCGCTCAGGGGAGTTCGACTTCACAAAAACGTTGCCGAAATCCTCCTTAAATATGACAACGGACGACCACACACACACACACACACACACACACACACACACACACACACACACACACACACACACACACACACACAAAACAAGCCTGAAAACACAGGTAGCAATCACAAAACTCGGATGGACTTTTCTTCCCCACCCAACGCACAGCTCAGATCTTGCTCCCTCAGATTTCCACCTCTTTGGAGCCCTCAAAGATGCCAGCCGTGGGAAAAGTTTGGGAGTAATGACGGGTTATTGAAGAAGCGAAGAAGTGGCCACGAGTACAAAATTCAAACTGGTACAAGAAGGGGCAGATCCTATTGTTTCCGGATCGCGCAAGGCTGTTGAATTTGACGGAGATTGTGTAGACAAATGAGATGTGTAATACATCCATCCAGTTATTCTGTGAGTGTATAAAGCATTATATTAGTTACTAGCAATAAAAAATTGTGTTACAAAATTTTCTGAGCAAGCCTCGCATAAATACACTCTCTGGGTCAAAAGTAGAATTTTTTTAATATTAAACCTGGTGGCACATAAAGTAACCACTGGGCTTTAAAGTGTTAGGCAGGCAGGCTAAAGTAGCGTCCCCCAGCATTCCGACGTGTAAGCAGACAGACCGCAGGCTAAGCTACTTGTGCTCCTTCACAGCAAGTTCTACGTATCTCAATTTACCCGTATACAGGTTTTCAGGTTTTTACTACTGTTGTTCAAGTGACAGTACTTGCTAGCTCTTCCCACCGTATATCAAAGGTTCGGTCTAACGTTTCGAAGGAATGTACTGCCTCCATATTCAAGGTGACTGAATCTGGTGCAGATTGATGCTGACGTGATTTGGAGGAAGGCAAGTGTCGGTCATAGAGGAAAGTTTGAGGGCATTCTGGCCAAACTTGCCCTTGCCACACAACGCTAGGCAGCACGTGACGCAGTTTCCTTTTAACAAATTCTGACTGAATGGAATTCCTTTCCTGAAACGAAGAATTCAGTGCGCGCATGCAGAAGGTTCGCTACATTAAGCCACGAATTCATAAAGTCTGTACTTAAAACAAGAGTGACTGGGTCAGTTTCACCATAACGCTAATTCCACATCCCTAGCTTCAGCATAACGCCCATTCCACGTCCCTAGCCTCAGCACAAAGCTAATTTCAGATGCCTAGTTTCAGCACAACGCTAATTCGACACCCCTCGTTTCAGCACAACGCTAATTCAACATCCCTCGTTTCAGCACGACGCTAATTCAACATCCCAAGTTTCTGCACACCGCTACTTCGACATCTCTGGTTTCAGCACAATGCCAATTCGACGTCCCTGGTTTCAGCGCGACGCTAATTCGACATCCCTAGTTTCAGAACAACGCCAATTCGACGTCCCTGGTTTCATCACGACGCTAATTCAATATCCCTAGTTTCAGCAAGACGCTAATTCAACATCCCTGCTTTCATCACGACGTAAGTCGACATTCCCGGTTTCATCACGACGTAATTCGACACCCTAGTTTCAGCAAGACGCTAATTCGACATCCCTAGTTTCAGAACAATGCCAATTCGACGTCCCTGGTTTCATCACGACGCTAATTCAACATCCCTAGTTTCAGCAAGACACTAATTCAACATCTCTGGTTTCATCACGACGTAATTCGACATCCTAGTTTCAGCAAGACGCTAATTCCACATCCCTGGTTTCAGCACAACGCAGACACGACACACCCACAACACAGAGCGACAAACAGAAAGCAGAAAGCAGACACTACAGGAGTTATTAATTAGTACGGCGATGTCAATTTTAATATGTCCGGAAGAGGCGGTGGTGTGGAAGGGCGTACAAAGGGGATGCAGTGGGGCGTCACGTGTGTGGTATTGATCCACCGTCACCACATCTCCTTTCGATAGCTGGCATGTTGGGGTTTAGTAGTTACGTGAGGGAACAGACATGGGATATTTCCCGCTTCTGTAGCGGGGAAGCTGGAAATTATGAATCGGTGTCTTGCTATGAGATTATTAGAGCGCCTAAGAGAGGTCGAAACACAGAGCTTCGATATAAATTTGTCAAGAATGGAAAGAGCAAATAACACACACGTATATGACAGTATTTTATATTTTCCTTACTGTGCATTATAATTCGATTTTTAATATTCTCCGACAAATGCACTAATTGTCGGTGACAATGTCGGTGACAATTAGTGCATCTGTTGGATAATATTAAAATATCGTATACGACAGTATTTCTCAAGCGGTGACCCGCGAGTTGAGTACACAGTGCTTATTAAACACGGTTCCTTCGTCATTTTTCTCAAATCTCAGTTTTACTCTGACTGCCACGAACAGCACAGCTTTTGTAACAAATTTCTACACTGACATTATAAACGTTTTTAGGCGCGTTCGCAAACTTGCGAAAAGCGACTATTAGCTTCGTCATGTCTGTCCGTCCGTCCGTCCTGATGCAACAACTTGGCTCCCACTGGACGGATTTTCATTAATTTTTATATTTGAGTATTCTTCGAAAATCATCGAGAAAATTCACGTTTCATGAAAGTCTGACAAGAATAACGGGTACTTTGCATGAAGACTTACGTATGTCTATGATATCTCGCTCAGTTGTTCTTAGACTGAGAAATGTTTTAGACAAAAGTTGCAGAGAAAATCAAAACACATCTTATATTCTATAACTTTCTTTCCGAAAACCTTGCCATTCACGAGGTAATGTGGAAAAATATGGCAGAGCGAGACAGGCCACATATGAAAAATAATACAGTGCAAAGAAGATGTAGTTTGCATGCCGAATAATTACAGAATACACAAAATATGTAACAATTATTGCCTTTTCGCTGCAACAATGGTTATTCGAATGCGCCCCAATGTTACGTTTATACGTACCTTGCCTGTATTGTTGGTTCTTTATATACGTTAATACTTCTCCATGGAGTGCATATGATTACCTCTGCTGGTGATACACAGAACCTTCATAAGGTCATCTACAGGTTCTACGGCGTACCATTACCTAACAAATGTGTTCAAATTTAGAATTATTACCATTATTTATAAATGCACAAAACACGCTCTATAAACCTGGTTTCAAACTGTGTATCTGTCTGACCAATATGTATGTGGTTACAATCCGAGGATGTGAGCTGGTAAAGACGGCTATTTTCAAACTCTGATTTGTTATTTAGTTTCTTGTTAGTATTAAGAGTTTGTAACGTGAGAACGCTAACTTTTAAATGTCTGTAAAGTTGCGAAGACGCACAGTAATAACTTTTATATTGTCTATCAATCACAACGGGATACCTAGCATAAAATTTAAACTCTTCTCTGTTTATTAGCCTAAATTCTTCATTTTCTTCTTCTTCTTCATTGGTATACGGTCCTTACAGTTTAACTAGTGCCCTCTTCGGAATGATGGCCCATACGGACCTGTCTTCTGCTTTCTTCGTCTCTTGACACCCATTGATTTCAGATCATTCTCAATACAGTCCAGCCACCTTAGTTTTTGTCTTCCTACTTTTCTTCTTCAATCTGGTTTCCCCAAAAATACCTTCTTTACAGTCCTGTCATCCGATATTCTTACCAGATGACCAGCACATTCTAGTCTTCCTACTTTTATCGTTACAATATTTCGTTTCCCATACAAAGCCTGCAGTTCATCATTATTTCGGATTCATTAACCTAAATTATATTTATAGAATCAGTTAGTACCGCGCAGTAAACACACTCCGTCTCGATTATAAAAACCTGTCAGTTAATGCTGTATAGGGAAATAATCGCTGTTTGTTCTGAGATCCACACAAAACACACAGTGTGGGCAGAACGTAGAATTGTTGAATGTTAAACCTGGCGGTACATACAGTAACCACTGGGCTTTAAAGATTACATTTGTGCACCTCGCATACGCGTCAACTTGTAAAGCGACTGCTCGTATTTAAACACTGAATTCGGCCTATACGTTGAGCATGTTACACACATATCCACAGTCGTGTTTAATAAAGGAACGTGAAAAGCGTGTTTGTGACAAAGCGGTACAAACAGGACTGAAGTTAATGGGAAAGGTTCTGACAGCGGGCTGTGTGCTGCAGGTCTGTATCTCCTTCACATGAAACAACACACTTTCAACTTAACGTAACATTCTGCCAGTTTCATATTTCGCAGCCAATACGAACTGGAATGTTCCACACTGTCTTTCACACAGCAGACTGCAATTTCGAGCTGTGGGTCAATTTAGAGCCACGCAGCCTCCGGTGCCTACCGGGAGGCGATGTTGCAACCTTTGGGCACTTAGGTCTTTAAATCCAAGTGGTACCGACTGCAATGTACGGCCCGCTTTTACATTAAGATATACCACGCATTTCGACGGGTTTAGTACGGCGGCATTAACACGCTGGTTCTGTAACAGAAAAGAAGCGTGTCTTCGATGAGGCAGAAGCTTAATGTTTAAATACTATTTTGGTTAAGTTCAGACTTCTTAGGGTTAAATAAATTGTTGCCATGTTCTGCCGTCATACAAATACTGACGGAAATACTCGTATGCACGCAAACGAAACTAAGAGACACGAAAAAAAAAAAAGAAATCAGGACAGTTGTGTAGAGGCCATAGAAAAGTCACACATCACACCACTTAGAGCCCCGTACTTACTACATGCACCGCCAGGTTTAACATTCACAAATTCTACGTTCTGCCCACACAGTGTGTTTGTGTGTTTTGAGTGGCTCTCAGAACAAACAGCGATTATTTCCCTATACAGCATTAACTGACTGGTTTTATGAGACAGACGGATTGTGTTTACTGCGCGTACGGGCTCGAGGTTTATATATAAAGGTAAAGGTCACCCCAATATATGTCTATGCAAACACACAAGGGAGGCGGAGGTACAGCTCCACCCATTCGCAACCTAGGTGCTAGGAAGGCGTGGGTGGTTAGCACCACGCCCTGGACGCTTTACCCCCACGAAAGACAGCCGGTGCCCATTGTACAGGAGGATGGGTGCCCCCCAGGGCCGGTCTGGACGGGCACGGGAAGTCAACCCCACTGGGATCCGATCCCTGGACCGTTACGCTCGCAACGAGTCGCTAAACCGACTGAGCTGTCCCGGCCGACGATCTGTATACATAGTTCATATCAATCTCTGTCTTAAAGGGTTAATAGCTTATACAGCCACCATTCTGCACCGGCGCTCGGATGGTGATGTACGAAATCCAAACTTCTGCAACCTACAGACGAACTTCGAACAAAGTGTAAGGCTTCTCCTGGAGCAGTCCGATTAGTCGCACATCTTTCTGTCTTGCAGTGCGACATCCCGATGTGTTTGGCAAATCGCTGCAATTTTGTGAATATATCCACTTTCAGTTGACACAACTTTAATCATGCAATTAGATTACACTCACTAACATGTTTCGACCTACGTTACCAGGCCATCTTCAGGTTGATAACACACAAAAACATGTAGACGGTGAGAAGGTATTTAATCATGTAACTACATGACACAGGGCTTACTCCTCTATATGTTTATTGCGTGTAGCAGATCTGAAGATGGTCCAGTAACATAGGTCGAAATACATCGGGGAACAGGCCTACGTGATACAGGGTGGCATAGAGCAGACTGACACTTTTTGACACACAATTTTATACACAACAAATAACGGATAAAATTAGATGCACCATTTTAAGTACAAAGCAAGTTATTACTTACTTATTACTATTGGCAGATACACAACTTCTTGAAGGTGGCCTTCATTTGCAACACATTGTCTTAAACGATTCATAAAACTGTCGAAAAAATGGGTGCGACATCTCTTGATTTATGGTCGCAATTTCATCAAGACTATTGCGCTTCAGCTACTGTAGTGTGTGTGCGCGTGCTTTCAAGTGTCCCCATAGGAAGAAATTCGGGACGGTGAGGTCCGGCGACCGTACAGGCCATGGGATACCCGATACACGAGAAAGCTCTTCATGTCTCATTAACACGCTACATACCCCACCGATCCCTTGTCACTGAACAGGTTTTGAAATGGCATAATACCGTCTCTTTCTCGGCGCGCAGGTTCTGCCCCATACCCCCAATCGTAGGGCAAAAGTGCGTTCAGAAATGTGCCAGTCAGCTCCGCGCCACATTGTATAACTGCATGATGAACGTTACATTAAATGAAAGTGAATTTATTCATAAAGTTGAATGTACTGCATGTCTTTCCTTTGGTCAGTTGTCAGTACTTTCACATGCAACTGATGACATCTGAACACAGCACTTACTCTGCTTATAAGAATGGCTCACAGCGCATTCAGTGTGAAAACCTGCGATGTTCAAAACCCAAACTAAAATCTAACACAGCTGTGTGAGTCGCTGAGAACACACACTACACGCAAGTTCTCTTCTCATTATTATGCCACGCGTTGCGTATTGTGAACCTGAAATTCAAAAAGACTTTAACGCACAGCCAGTCAGCACTTCGGTTTGCAGCCGTTTGTTAGCCCTACTCTAGACAGGCTAATGGCAGCATGCGCCCATGTACCACCTGATGACCTTCCGACCTCTTTTCATGAAACCATCTCCATGGGGCATACTCCTTGTCCCAACACAAAGTTACCTTCCGTCATGCTCCTCTGGAATTTGATGTCGTACAGTTTGGTGTTGCCAAGGGAAGAAGCAGAAGATGGCTGTACGAACACATTACAGATATATATGACGTCACGCTGCAACAGTGATACCGCTGTCAGAACGTCAAATGTCACGAGTAGTAGACTAGAAATAGACTCTGAAGTACCAAACTGCCAAACTACAAAACCGAAAGCAAAGCACTGCACGAAACGGAGTGTGAAAACTCATTCGGTTTTGTTACGCACTGTAATTCCAAGATTTTCTCACACTGCCTGCAAACTGTAATTCACTCTTTGGGTGCTCATGTTGCGGAAAATCTTGTTTTGAAAGACGTGTCTGGGAGGCGGGCGTAAGAAACTGTCGTTGATAATGCGGCCATAAAAAAACGGCGTTCAAGTATACGCGAAGTTAGAGACATACAAAGAACACACTGCCTCGCGGTTATAAAAACCAGTCAGTTAACGCTGTATAGGGATATAATCGCTGTCCTGAGATTCACACAAAACACATAAATACACTGTGTGGGCAGAACATCGAATTTTTTAATGTTAAACTGGAAGTACGTACAGTAACCACTGGACTGTAGACGGTTAAACGAATGGCTCATTCTGACTCCACGAAAAGGATTCTACGGACAACGGGAAACAAAGATATTAGACCCAACAAAATTGTCTGGGAGCAGTTGGCCAGTGCAATGTCAGGAATAATTCCAATTTCAAGAACCAAACGTTCATTATAAACAGTTTTGAACACATGGCGGTTTGCCGACAACAGACATTGCACTGTTTAAACATACGTTTGTGGAAGAAGAGCCGTTCATTGCACCCTCACCTCCGGATCTGAATCAAAGAATATCGCTACAAATGATGATAGAGGGGTAAAGTTCGCCCTACAACAGACCATTAAGGCCCAAATGGGGAGCAGAGTTATAACTCTACTCTTTCTTAAACCTCGGCGCTAAATGAGGTGGGTGGTCAACGCCACGCTCCGGCCACTTTACCCCCGGGAAAACAGTACCGGAACGTATTGTACAGGAGGGTTGCTGGGCCGCAGGGCCGGACTGGACGGGTGCGGAAAATCCCGCCAACACCGGGATTCGACCCCCGGACTGTCCAGCCCATACCGAGTCGCTGTCCCGACTGAGCTACCCCAGTCCTGCCGGTGATGGTCCTAGTCTGTTTATCCGTGACCAGCGTACTGGCCTGGGGCACACGAATTCGATTCTCGGAAGAAAGAGTATTTCTTCTCCACAGCGCCCAAACGAGCTCTGGGGCCCAAATTCCTATCCAGCGGGTACTGGCGGGCTCATGAGCCATCAGCGGCTACGCTGAGGCCACGGAAAGATGTCCTGTACCTGTCGCCCCTCAAGCTATCACACTTCCCCTCTGACGTCCTATTTTCTAACCGGTCTGTTCACACAGATCTTCGCCGACTACAAGCACTTTGGGCTCGATCACATACATCACACCTGGTCGGCAATGCAACAGAACGCAGAAAGAAGGACGTCTCATCTGCATTGGCCTCTGCACTTCTTTCTGTGGCCTTAGAATAATCATGAAATCCTTGCCTTCTATATTGTACAACCCACAAGGTTCATTACCGTCTTCAAAATAGCTTGACATTGGTCCCTGCCCTGAGCCACAATAATCCACTCCACACCCTCCCACTGATACTATGCAGTCACTCATATACACCGACAAATGCACACAACAGGATTACAATCTGCATCTGTAAAATCCATTTCTAATATTGTTCTGCCAAAGATAATAGCAATGAACAGCAATAAACAGCAGTAGTAGTATGCCTAGAAGTGGCACTAGTAGTAGTAGTAGTAGTAGTAGTAGTAGTAGTAGTAGTAGTAGTAACAGCAGCAGCAGTTGTATTCAGGTTTTCACGGTATCGATTTTTCGGATACCAGTCTTTTGGGATTTAACATTCCATAGTGGTGAAGGTTTCGGAGAAACCAACTGTCTTTGTCTCAGGATTACAAGAACTGGGTCCAATTTGACGCCTTAGAACCCTGATCTCTTATGTTAACTTGGACCCAATTACTTAAACCTTGAAGGTGGAAGCAGTAGGTTCCCCCGAAACTCAGTCTCAACATACGGCACTACACGACATCAAAACCTGAACACTGCAGCGTCACACTAGTAGTAGCCGCACATCTACATGTGCCCATACTTATACAACAAAATCAAGCATTACAAACACAATCACATTCAATGTTATTGTCATCATGAATATCATTGGCTTAGTGTCTTACAACCACATATAAAAAGGCCTAAACGTCAAACTGAAAGTGCATGGCGTGTGTTCAGAACACCAGTTTTACAGTTTAACTGTTATGCCTGAACTCTAATGAGGAGGGCAACTTATTTCGTTATTCATTGCCACAGACGAACTATACTTTGTCGATCAACACCATTCCAAAACGAGTGCTTCATTATTAGGACACCGTTAGACGGGCTAGGGATCACTCAATGACCGCCAGTTCTCGTACTTACACAATCATCCACAGGTCAACAATCTTCTAGCCCCACCGGTGGTTGCTGCCACGCTAGTTCAACAGAACTGGAACTCCATAAATAATTTCACTGTAAATGATACTAATTTTCATATATTTCACTCACACAAATCTGTTGGAAAAGTCTCACACACTGCATGCAAATACCACTGTGTCAGAATTTACTCAATACGCACACCACAGCACAGGAACATCACTCCGACATCCATTACAAACTCAACTTCCACACATGCCCGCTAGATGCCCTGTTTGTAGCGTTATACGTAAAACCGGGAAACCTGAAGTCACTTCGGGCGAAAAGAACCTGCCATATCATTTGCGACACATGAAAATGTGGCTGTTCTACACGGAGATGTTTCCTACATAAAATCTGTATAGTAAATGGTAATATAAACAAGAATAAGAACGAAAAAACGAGTCACAAAGTATTTACAAGGAATCACATGTATTTTAAAACCAGAAAAATATAGCCAGAGGTAATCAAAAACAAGCCAAAATGATGCATTCTCATCCATCGGTCACAAAACGGAAGTTATATATTTATACATAGAATTAAAAATATGTCCCTGTAATAATATGACTCAGTGTAATAGGAGAAACTTATACATGTCAAGCACAGCCAACAGAAACGAATAAATTAGTTATCTCTAACTACTCAAATGGATGAGAAATGACAGCAGGACAGCACAGATAGTGAAGCTACAGTCCTGTGTTAATATCATCAAAATTCTGCTGGAAGTTCTAATGCAGACCCCCACCTGTACAACGATCATCACAATTATAAGCCTCATGGCAGACACAAGCCCCAGACAATCTTCACCATCATCCAGTGCCTGCTCTTGGTATTCTGCCATTAGGCACAGTGCCACATAGTAGACGGATGTTCACTCCTGATATGTTTCTAGCTTTTGTACACTCTGTGTTGTATGTGAAGGCTTCATACATGTGCAGGTGCCTTGCATTCATGACACTACTGTCACACCAACGGCACTGTTCTCTCTCAGCCCCAAAACTGTGGAGGTGATCACAGCCTCACCATTGAGGTGGTGCCATGCTTTGCCTGCACTGTCTTGCTTGAAGTTGGCTTTGAAGGTGTTCTTCCCTACAAAGTTACTGCAGCTTTTTGAGACTGCATCATGTTCACTTGTGGTTGTATCTGTGTTGTTCACATATGGAGAACTGACTGTGACCAAACTGGCATTTACATGCAACTTTCTAAATTTAAACTTCTCCCACTGCCAACTTCAGAGAAGATGGTGGATTGCACTGTCCTAAAGATGACAGTTTTAATACCTGATGGGGCTGAGATCAACCCTCACAACGAATACTACCACTGGCTGACACTATATAGTTGGTAGGAAGTGACAGTGGTTTTATTTGAGTTTCAGTGAAGGGACTGAGGAAACCCATGAACAAAACCTCATTCAGAATTGTCATTGTTTCAATGGAGATTCAAACTTGACACCCCCTGAATACAAGTCAGACACATTGCTGCTTGAGCCAGCTGTCTTGGGTAAAGGTATAAGTCACACACATTACTCCTTGAGCCAGCAGTCTCAGGTACAGGTACAAGTCACACAATTCCTGCTTGATCCAATTGTCTCAGTATGTAAAGGTACAAGTCACACGCATTACTGCTTGAGCCAATTTTCTCAGTAGGTAAAGTTATATGTCACACACCTTACTGCTTGAGCCAGTTGTTTCAGTATGTAAAGGTACAAGTCACATACATTACTGCTTGAGCCAGTTGTCTCAGTATGCAAAGGTACAAGTCACATACATTACTGCTTGAGCCAGTTGTTTCAGTAGGTAAAGGTATGAGCCCCAGGACCTACATATGTCATCATGAAAGCATATATCAAAGTACAGTTAAAACTCCCTCTTGATACTGAATAGGAGTGGTCAGCTTCATTACAACACAATGAAGACCACATTTTGCAATTCACTCAATTTTCTTACTGCATTTCATAAACAGTTAAGACAATATATTTCTGCATCTCCAGTCAGATCATCTACAGGTCCACATACAAAATTAGAATAATTACAATTGGTCAGCTTCATAATCTGGCTGGTATATAATCAGAAAAGGGGTCATGGCGCCAATTCCAAAAATAGCTGTGTGGGCACCAGAGCCGGTCTGGCTGTAGTGGTAAGGAGCGAACTTCCCTTCACAACCCAGCACAAAGTCCCAAGCATCCAACCAATGGCCAATTATTTGATAACCGACAACCATGGCATAAAGATCAGGAAGTCAAACACCACGGCCATGCCTGATTCTCTTGGCATGTCATACAGTAAGTAACGACCTCAGGCTTTGAGTTTCCATGAAAATATTATCAACTGTCGAGGTTCAAAGGCTGAGAAAAATTTGAGAAATAAAGAGGACCAACACTCACCTGCAATAAGTGACTGCGAAGGAAGCCACTATTGCTACCACAAGAGGCTAGAACTTGTAAAGGAGGTTCAACAGAAATACATCCAATGACAGCACTAAGTCTCAAAGTTCACAATTAACTGAGACCAATAAAACTGCCACAAACAACAGAAAGCATTTCACTGTAACACGCCTATTTGTTTAAAAGAACTTAAGAATTCCAGTAACAAACATCCAAAATAACCTCAGAAAGCATAAACCATAAGATAATATTTTCACTAAACTACAAACACTTTCTTGACGCATAAAATACATTAAATGATGAAAAATCTCATTATACAAACTATGAAAGCATTAATCTCACAGAACTTGAGCTGAGAGTGATCTGCACAATAGCAAGAGCATGGGGAAAGTTGACTGGACAGCCAAGTGATCTCATTGGAACCGGTCACAAAAAGTGGAAACAGTCACATTAAAATGGGTGAACAGCAAAGATCAAAATCCCCAACATCAAGGTTCATGCACATCGAGATTCTACTGTATTTAGTCCAGTCACATAGATACCAGTAAGCAGTAAGTTAATGTCTGTCTGTCTGTCTGTCTGTCTGTCTGTCTGTCTGTTAGAATTCTGTGGTCTGTAGGTAAAACTAATGGCACAGAGCCTGGTGCACTTTCCTGATTGCATGGATACCCACTGAAAGTGGTGTCTTCAGAGGCCCAAAGACAGGACAAGTGCACAGACACAGACCCTGATGATAGAGGAAGACAGCAGACCTGTGGCCACTGTTAACATTTTCACTGCACACTGGCATTCTTTAAGTCTAGTCAGCTCCAACACAAACTGGTAGGCTCGTTCCTACTAAACCCTGTAATACTCAAATTATTTCAAAGATACAGGAAATAAAATTATAATCAAAACTTCACTCGTCCCTAATAGCAAATTTATTGGTCCTGAAAAGTAGGTGTCAAATATATTTCACTTATATACATTAAACATTTCATCATTATGAACAATTTTAGTGTTTCATAATTTTCGCATACTATGCTCAACATATCCACACCTCTTCCTACATAAATTGCACTAGCATAGTAAATGCAAACTAGCAAGTACAAATTCATAATCAGCCATAACAAGATGTTATATTACCAGTGGCACAGCCTAGGAAGTGGAATTTACCAAAACAGGGCTAACTTTTCATACATGCTTCAGTCTATATGAGATATTTACCACGTTTTTTTGTATTTAAATGAAGGATTAGGTTTTCATGGCATGCTTCTGTTGTGCAAAATACCCAAACACAGCCAGCAGATGTTACAGAGTATCTCTAGCCATACTGGACAGCTTGTTCAGAAGTCTCTATTGAAGCTATACAAAAGCTTACATGGAAATGTACTGATAGGGAGAATTCGGCAGCATTAAATTCATTCAGTACCAAATTCCTTTTAAAATGCAGAAAATTATTACAGTTCACTTCACCACTTACAGCACCTGCCATTTAAATGTCTTACAAATAACCACTGAACACAAAATGATATCAGTACTATGACATTAATGTGCAATATCCTCCCTTACAGTAACAAAAATAATTGCGAACTGTTGATTCACATCTCATATTACAGTAACATCAAAGGTAAAGCTCCCCCTGTAACCTGCCATGAAGGCATGGAGGGAGTAGAGGTACAGCTCTACTCTTTCTTTAATCTCAGTGCTAGATGCCCGAGGCCCCAGCCACTTTACAACCCCCCCCCCCCAACCAGAATGGCCCAGTACCTATATAGGAGGCTGGGTGGGCAGCAGTGCCAGTCTGGACAGGTGCGGAAAATCTTGCCGCCTACTGGTATTCGATCCCTGGACCCGTCCAGCCTGTAGTGAGTCCCCATAGTGACTGCCCTAACCCAGCCCAAATGGTAACATCAACAGAATACAAATTATTTCTCAGAAATGCTCCACACAACCATTCACAAACAACAGCCACTCTACAGTTGAATACACCTGATGATGTGCGATTACTTCTACACCAAATAACTGAACTGCGTATTTAGTGGTGACTGAACTGGCAGCCACATACATACACTCATTTTACTGAAGCAATATGAATACTTATGTAAATGTCCAATTCCACAGACAATTACATAACACGGTTTTTGTTATGTCAGAACTTGACCCACTACCCATCCAACATATATAAACATGCACATATGTAATTTTAGAATACACAGTAACCCCCAAGCACAGTGAACACACTTGAGTGCATAACAGACATTTGCAAAAAAATGCACAGATGGTGCACTCTGCAGTGAAATTAAGTTACTTTTCACCTCTGCAGTTCTTAAGAGAGGGTACATCAGTGTGATGCAATCTTGCAGTTCAGATGTGCACTAATTTTTAAAATACGTCCCCAGTAATGGAAGTTACATTCGAAGTGTAACATTATATTTACACACAATGAATTCCTTTAGATGTGGTTAATGAAGAAGTATACATATGGTCATGTTTACGTAAGCCAGGACTTATGTCACCTGGGCGCACTCTGTAGCTCGCATTTGGCTTCAGTATTACTGATGTAGTAGAACTCAGAATATTGTTCAATATTTCAGGCTTCTCCTGTGGTTCAGTGTTAATATGTACATATTCTGTTTTGAGATGTAATTTCCAAATTCAGAACATCCTTACCATCTCCATCGTTAGGATCCAAGTCACTACACAGTGGCCTCTGCCCAGACTCCCAAGTTCCCAGAATGTTCAGCACCATCACTCATGACCGCCGCAGTCACCTAACCATCAAAACTCAGTGGTAAGGACATGTAACACCTGCTGCAACATTAAGAAACTCTGCATTTTGCTGACACAATACTGTGACACATTCGATATGATTCTGAGAACAGTGTTTATTTCTCTATAGAGTTTTAACCAGCTGGTCCTTCAAATGAAGGCTGCATTCTCTGTGAGGTATGTACTAATCAGATAAAACTCCGCATTCAAAGGGACAACAAAACATGACCATGCTGGCGCAACAGCCTCACTATATCAAAAGTCATTCATGAAGTTTTATTAAAATCAGCATGATTTGATGTTCTTATGGTGGTGGTGCTGCTTCTGGAATGTGACACTGTCACTGGGCAAGCAGTTCCTGATGTATCAAAGGACTGCTGTACCTTCATCATTAGGGTCAAGCAGCCCAAGAAGACAGCTTGCTTGAAACATCATTAATGACTTGCCCAGTGACAATGTCACAGACCAGATGACTTTATGTTCAAAACCAACCTACATCAGAACTTCAACACAGCAGAT
Organism: Coptotermes formosanus; assembly: GCA_013340265.1. NCBI lineage: Eukaryota > Metazoa > Arthropoda > Insecta > Blattodea > Rhinotermitidae > Coptotermes > Coptotermes formosanus. The sequence goes on along the minus strand of BLKM01003940.1, from coordinate 994,703 downwards.
TATCAGCTCAGCACAGCTTTCAACATCATATTTATTCTGAGTGCATGTCAACTGAACTCTGTAAGCTTTATGTCAGGCATACCACTGTGATATTGGATAATGTTCAATAATTGAGATACCGATCACCACAACTTATATAGATGTCTTTTTTACTGTAATTCAGGTTACATGATTTGACTGCTTTTTACAGTCATCATAATGCCATTTATACACAAAATTTAAAAGGTAAAATTATTAGTAACTGAGCTCTCAGTTTTACAGATGTTGAAAAGTTTAGAGTAAAATAAAATTGTAATAAAATATAAAATTTTAGAACAAGTGATCTTCATGGTTTTTGATGATCTTATTCTGGTGTGGCAGTTGGTAAAGAATATTTCCAGCTGTAAAATTCCTATATAAATAAACAAACAGTAGGTCTTGAAAAATGTAGCACAATGTGGTATTAACGTATTACAGAATTACCTACTCTGTATTGGGTCGTGCCTGCGTTAATTCCTGTATATGGACTATATTTGTCATGATTCTTGTATAAATATTATAGTTTCTTGCTTGCATTGATGGAAACTTCTGAATGTTTTTGGTGATTACGTTTTTGAAGTTTAGGTAATCACCAAAAATGCTCGGAAGTCAAAACATGTAGCCTGAATTACAATAAACAAGAGACCTATATAAGTTGTGGTGATGGTTATCTCATTTACAGAACTCTGTAACACTTACAGATTCTACTTAAGTGCCAGATACACCTACCATACCCCTTTGGGTGTTGTGCCATCACTTTGGGACAATCGTAAGAAAAATTCCAATTCATCCCCCTTATCTTCACTTTCAGTTTCACGTCTAGCTATTTTTCACCCATTTTTAGGCAGTCTTTAAGAACTGAAACAAGAATGCCTATGTGCACCACATGTCTCTCAGTCCATCTGTAACCTATTTTCAGTGACTAAATTGGTTCCTGAATTTTTACAAAATTCGGTACAGGCATTCTTTTCAAACACCATCAAGTAGGTGTGAGTTCTGTGAAAATCAGCTTAGTGACAGTCAGAGTTTCCTTGAGGGCCTAAATGAATTTCTATCCATATTTTCCACATTTACTGTATCATTTGGTTAAAATTCAGTACTCTGCTCATAATGCTGTTGACTATTTGTATGTTCATGAAAATCAGTGCTGTGAAGGCCAATCTCTTCTTATGGGCATACAACAAAATTACATTTACACATGTACCATGAAACCATATGACATTTTGAAAGTCAGCAATGCCTTAGTACAGTCTATGTACTGTGTCACAAAGTACGCCTACACTATTTGCAAGCTTGTTCTTCTTCTTACCTCTACACAGCAAGGTAGAAGACGATCGGAATAAGTGAACTGAAGTTCTTCCTCTGTCACTGTCCCTGCATGTCTCCCTCCATTCCAGACATCTCACCAATCTGCCCCCCCCCCCCCCACACACACACGCGCGCGCGCGCGCGCGCGCACGCACACGCACACACACCCACACCCACACCCACATCCCCAAAGAAAGAGAACAGCCCTTTGAAGTAAATTCTTCTGCCTCAACTTCCACTGCCCATCAATTGTGCAATCAGTGTCCCACCAACCCATGGATCTGTACCATAAGCATTAGAAGGTACAGCTGGGTAGTAACTTTGTCCTGAGAATGGAGAATCTCTAAAACATTATTATCATCATTTACTATTATTATTATTATTATTATTAATTTATTTAAAGCACGTGGTACAAGTTGAGACTGCTGTAAAAAGTCCACATGAACCACTGTACTGTATTACAATTAAATGCATGTGCAGTAACTTTAACCTATCCACGAAGGCCTCTGACAGTTTTGGAACATATTCAGTGTTGTTATACATGAAAGTTGCTGCTTGTGCATTGTATGAATGGTCTGATGATGGCTTGCACACGCTGAAAACTCATAAACATTTACATAAATTTGACATGCATTTTATACTTTATGGTAACGAAATGACTGACACATTTACAACAGACGTCAGTACTACATCCTACATACACACTGGCATCACCCAAAACTGACATGCTAACAATATTCTTGTAAATCTTATTTACCAAAATAGCAGTCAGTGACAGTTCATATCAGTAACAACGTCATAAAGTTTGTCTACACAATAAGCAGCCAATATTATATCCCTCAAATATCTATTATACTCACATCTATTTTTAACCTTTTGCACTGAATCACCTCAAAATATATGTCATCAGTGACTAGGCTACAAAGCTGTGCAACAAATTTACTTACAGCTTAAAATTAATGTTTCAATGAAGACAATAATGTTTACAGAGTTAACAGTCTCTACACCACAAGCAGTATACTAAATAAAAACAATGATTACAGTACAATAACAAAGACAGTTGTCACTCACAACCTTCAGACAGTTCAATGTGCAGCAGAGTCACTCCCTTGCTCAGCATTTAGAACGGGAGATCTAAATTGACTGTTGAAGAACTGGAACAGCTATAATCATAAAATGAGTCTAGTTTCCCCTGTCTAAATGGTACGAAAATGTGAATGTGGACAAATGCATACACATTACAGACTCTGAGGTTGTCACAGCAGCGTTGCTCAGGCTTCAAGTCCTCTGGTATGTGATCCTGTGTCACAGGGTGAGCGGTTTTTCACATCCAGAAGATCACAGAGCCCTCATCCTCAAGGTAATCAGTCCACAAACTGATGGACTGCTTGACTGGGAAGATGAAGGAAACATAATCCTTCAAAATGTCATACACTACTGATCCTATAACAACATAGCATCACATCCCAGAACACTTGAATCTTCTGACATACATTAATCATGGTCCATTTTACACAGCTTTTATCCAGTGAGAATTAACTGACACAATTCCAGTTACTCTTAACAGAAAACAAACACTCAACACAATATCAATAACATACATAGGTATTCCCCAACTTACATGGCAATTGCATCCTCAAAAGAAAATGCTAATGAAGGCTCTAATAGTGACATCCAGCAGTTCGTGTGCCTGTAATTAAAATTTATGAGATTTTGTACATTTTAAGCTTATTTATGGAAGGTAAATCAGTCTCACAAAAAAATGTTTTTTGTGTGTGTGTGTGTTTTTTGCCTCCCTATGACTGACACAAATTGCAGCTCAGAAACCTTTAGAGGTCAATCAAGGGATGTGTTGGGAAGGAGTATGTGTACTGGGAGAACTTTCGTTAGCACATTCACAAAATAACAAGCATACTGGTGATAGTCACTTTTCTTAGTCTAATACATTTGCAGCATCTGTATATGTAACTTACAATAGCTTGCTTTCCTTCAAAAAATGAAAATTGTTTATGGAAATTTAGTACTGAATTGTTTTTAAGATAATACAGGATCACTTTACATGGGAGAGGTGTTCAAGTACACAAAATCTGGACACAGTGCATCAGATTAATGGCCACACCCTTTTCCATCAACCAAGGTCACCTTCACCTACGGCGTGCATAGTAGTAGTCAAACTCCAAGGTAGCACATAGATTCACACATTAAACGCAACACTGGCTGTAATGACCCATGTGCTTAAAAATTTATTTTCGTGAAGCATCAGAACAATATGATGCGCCATGACTAGCATGTGTGAGTACCTGCAATGCATTACTGAGCACTGCTGTCAGTGGTAAACAGTAATTAATACCAGTGACAGATAAAAGAATGAATATGGAACACTAATGGAATGATGCTGACACAAACAGAAGTACCCAGTGAAAAATCTACCCCAGTACTACCCTGTCCACCATAAATCCTACATCGACCGGCCTAGAATAGAACCTCAGCCCCCACGGTGACAGGCTGGTGACAACCACATGCACCATGGCATGGCACAACACCATGTCCAATAGATCACAAGCACAAAGCATTATAAAGACACACATTAGTGTCCAATTTACTTGCTAGTTGTGTTGGGATGAGGGGCAAGCAAGCATAAGGCAAAACACTGCACACACAGCTGACAGTTCTTCTGGTTCAAAAATGTCCGCAGAAATTGAAGCTACAAGTGTACTCAAAATAAGGTAAATGTTTTTGGAAGAAGTACAATGCTGCTTGGCACCATACAGCGGTGAAATTTGCAGTAAACACCTGTACCGGCTGCAGCTATGTACAGCGTTAGGGAGCTCGGCTAGCAAGTAATTTCATCACTGCTGTCCTCCGCAAAACTCGATGCATGTGTTACCTGCACAAAGGAACACCCTGCCCTAACAGAAGCACCAACACTTTACTCAGGTAGCATAAAACGAAAAATTTGACAATAAAAATGAAATGTACTATACTCAAAAAAGACGCCTACATCCAATTTCAAAATATGAAATAATCCTCAAAAATGATCAATTCCTTCAAGAACACGAATGTTGTGGCACTGTCCCCTTATAAATGAAATGTCTGAGCTGCCTGTGTTCATCAGATTCATACAAGTGGTTAAAATGTGCGATTGCACCATTCCATTTATACTACACTGCAAGTAACACAAGGCATTATCTGTGCCACGGGGCCCATGTTTTCTCTCTAATTTATACCTCACAATACAGCAAGATGTCCTTAAACTTGTATTTCATGCAAAACCTTATGTGCAATTACTGTATCTTCTGGACCATGAAATGCACCAAGATTGTAAAAGGCAAATTTATGGAAAAAATACTTTATTCACCTTCAGACCATAAGAAACAGGTGAGTTTTATACAGCACTTTCCAGGAAAAAAGCGCATCTTATGGCCTGGATGACACAGTATGTTACTGTGGCTAATCATATTATCTACAGGCTTTGTAAAAATATAAGTTATAAGAGATTCCCTACTGACATATTTCTGTGTGCAATTCAGTTTTTCACATGGAAGCTTCGCAACATTCATACAGTATGCCTATCTGAAAGTGTAATATTTTACTACCATGTACAGACAATGCACACTGAATATAGAACTCAGTTTACAAAACAATTCATACAGTAAGTTTAAAGTAATAAAAAACACATGGAACCCCTGTGTAAGGTTTCTCTGGGGATAGCAGATGTAAACATTGAAATGGGGAAGATATGAACAAACTAATGTTACCACTGCGACTGAACATTACATGAGACATAGTGCACCGTATAACATTCTGTGAGATGTGGCATCCTCACAGCCAAAGATTCAAGTCTTCTGGGATGAAACACTGTGTCACTCAGCCAGTACGTCCCCATGTTTTGAAGAATTACAGTGCCTTCACTTGCACGGTCTAGCATCTCTTTCAAGGGCGAACTTACATATTCCCTTCTTCAATCTCCCATGGGACTTGGCCATACACACATCCTAGTCATTGCATTAAGACCCCACACAGTTCCTATCAATACCACCCCCCACTGGCCCACCACTCATTGTCCCTCCTCCACCCTGAACACCCACACCTACATAACACACTCTATATTTCCACACGGCTATTCTTCAAGCACAGTTAGACTCTGAGAAGGAAGGCACAATGATCCTTCACAGTGTTAGGAAATACTTGCCCAGTGACACAGCATCACAATCCACAAGGCTTCAGTCCCGAGGGGTATTAAACAGTGGTTTCACTGTGTTCAGCAGAACAGCCAGCCATCCAGCTTCTCTCTTCATAAAAAACAGTTTAAATTGCAGACACCTTCATTTGTCTTTCAAACCAGTCACAGTTTCATTCCCAAAAGATAAAATGTAAGCAGTATCGTGCAACCAACACAGTGAGGAGGGGACCAATAAAACAGCACACACCTGCTAAGTACAACTCGTGGAAAATAAAGATGCTCTTTCAAAAACGTTATACAATACAAAAAATCTTCAAAATAAAAAGTGCAAAGGTGTTCATGAACACTTCACACAAATATAAAGGCAAAGGTAAAGTTGCCCCTGTGCCTACCATGAAGGCACACCGAAGGAGAAATAGAGCCCCACTCATTCTTGGCCTTAGCACTAGATGGACATGAGTGACTTCATGCCCTGGCCACTTTACCCCTGGTGAAAGTGCCCTTCCTACCTACTCAATCACTAATATAATTATGACAATAGTAATTTACAGCCCTCATATTAGCTTCAGGTACACTGCAACACTTAAGGTCACACTGTACCTGTCTGTGAATAAACAAACATCTGAACAGCAGCTCATGACAAACTTCTGAACAGTGACTGTTAAATGACGCTATTCACAAGAAATTAAGAGTGAATTATGGTTGGTTACTACTTACTGACAACATTCGTACCTATTACCTCTTATAATCACAAACAGTGTGAGATTTGAGGTTCTCATGGCACGGACCATAACGATGACTGTGTTTGGTACACAGGTACCAGCATCTGAGAGGAGCTTTCAGCCACCACCTTGAGGATAAAAGAATGCTTCATCCCCAGATATGGGAGCCGTAGGTTCATGTAACTAACTTCAAAGACCACAGCCTGTGCCAAGATAAGTTCCACAACTAGTTGAGAAATTTGCAGAATTTTATAGAACTTGGAAGTTCGCTACTGTGTGAATTACTGGTACCTCCCTACCAAAATACATTGCATCTCATCCAAAAAGACAGTATCTTTAAAAGTAAACAAATCATTCTGTACCAAATTTTATTTTAACCCTTCATCAAGAATGTATGTAAATAAATATTTCTGTAATTAGATCTATCATTCCAGGTAACCAGAGGAGAGCAAAGCAGATCAAGTCACTAGCAAGACACCTTATCAATTACACTGAAATTTAAATTTCTTATGCAGTGGCACCGGTGTCTTACAGACTTGGCAATTTCCAGTCCATCCTGCTGGGAATTTATGCTCCATGCAGAGACATTTTGCACCACAGGCCACAGAATGAGCCACGGGACAATGAAACGTTTTTTACATTTGAGGCTAGAAACAGAAATGTTCATGAAAGAGAAAAGTGAAGTTGTAGCTTTAAACTTGGCGATGAGAAGTGGCTTTGGGATTGGCCATGGCAGCTGCTGCAGAATAGACAGACTGTTTGTTGGACCTGCAGCTTATAAGAAAATTAATGGCTTTAAAATTATCAATTTTATGTACTGGCTACAATATTTCAGAGCAGCCTGGTTACGCACAGCACATCACATGTGCTCAGTTTGTTTTATTTTCTAGTATTAACAGCATCAGTTGACGACACATAATCTTTACATAGAAGCACAGATGACACGCTCGGACACAGCACTGCTATTTTTTTAATCTTTGGCACCTTTAAGTTCACACATTGCTCTGATACATGTAAACCACATGCATGACAGTGGGTCTGTATCATGATCCACACTAACATGATATAAACATATAACATGCAGAAACAAAACCAGAGATCAGAATGTCCTGTTTCAAAAGATTAAGGAATTTTTTTTGTCATGCAATGCTTTTACAAAAGCACTTTCTCATTAAGATTACGGGACCAAGAATATGCACTACTTTCTCCTTTCACATTTATATTCAATTTACAATTCAAAGGTACCCTTTACAATGAACACAATATTACGGGTATACAGGTCCTTCCAATGGTGAAGGATAACAAATATCCATTAAAATAATGACCATTCAAGTAAGATATTCATAACATCACTGTTTTACTTAAACCCAAAATACTTTGATCACAAATATCATTATGAAGGGCAACACTGTACACAGTAACAACAGCTATGGGACAACAGAAACCACAGCCAAAAGCAGACACAAGGACCCGTCCACAAGAACACATACCTCACCACAAACACAAGGTAAACAAGGAACACACACACACATGCACACACAAAATGTACGGATTCAGAAAAACTGGGACAGAACATGATTTAGACCTGCAAACCAATGATAGAGGACCATAGGGTATGAACTCTGTGTGGGGTGGACCACACAACAAACTGCAGAACTTCTCTTATAACAATGTCACAAAGAATTATGAAAGACAATGTATGAATTTTATGAGCAATAAAAAAATTATCTATTCTACAAGCTATTTGACAGTAGCTTCACAATTAGTTTTTATATACATATTAAAATAGACTGTACTCTGATGTCATGACTGGTGGTGGTGGTGATGGTGATCGTGGTGGTGCTCCTGCTGCTGCTGCTGCTGCTGCTGCTGCTGCTGCTGCTGCTGCTGCTGCTGCTGCTGCTGCTGCTGCTGCTGCTGGTG